>CM054062.1:70390345-70758798 GCA_028641055.1 Alopecurus myosuroides
TGTAAATTGCTCCCCCATAAGATAATATGGGAGAGCTTCTCACATGTCCATCTTCACTTGAAAATAATCTCCATATGGGTGGCAAGTGACACGTCCACAACGTATCTCCTTTTCCGAACACTTTTGCTATTGTTTGCCTCTAAACTTGTGAGTTTTGAATACAACTAACACGGACTAACGCTGTTTTCAGCAGAATTACCTTGGTGTCTTATTTTCGTGTAGAAAAATAAACTTCCGAAAAAATGCCCAGAAAAGATCCGAAAGACCTTAAAACACCCGAAGACCCCCGGAGCCAGAAGGAGTCCCAGAGAGGGGCCAGGATAGGGCCACACCACCCCTGGGCGCCCCCCTTGGCCGCGCCACCTGGTGGTGTGGGGCCCCCGGCACCCCCTCGGGTACCCTTTCGACTACTTATCGCCCGTAACCCTAAAACAACAGGGAGTTCATCTTTTTTCACAGAAACACAATAGAGCGCCGCCGCCACCTCGAAACTCAATTCGGGGATCAGAAGTTCTTGTCCTGGCGCCCTGCCGGGACGAAGATTCGGAGGAGATCATCGCCATCGTCACCGCCACCTCTTCTCCATCAACCATCCATGTTTCCTCTGTCCATGTGTGAGTAAACACCGTTGTAGGCTGAGAGGGGTGGAAGGGATTGGATGAGATCGATCATGTAATAATGCCAGATTGTTAGGGCATAGTGCCTAGTATCCATTGTTAGTGTTTTCTACCGTTGTTGCAACTTGTTATGCTTAATGCTTGTCACTCTGGGACCGATTGCCATGATCTCAGATCTGAACATGTTATTGTTTCATGAGTATAATTATGTTTCTTGATCATATCTTCAAGTTGTTTACACATGCCATTGTCCGGAACCCGAGGCCCCAAAGTGACAGAAATTGGGACAGCCGGAGGGGATGTTTATGATGTAAGGATCACGTGTGTTCACGGAGTGTTAATGTTTTGCTTCGGTGCTTTATTAAAAGGAGCACCTTAATTACCAGTAGTTTTCCTTGAGGCCCCGCTGCAAACGGGCTGGTAGGACAAAAGATGATGTGCAAGTTTCTCATTGCGAGCACGTATGACTCATTGGAACACATGCCTATGGTTTGGCTAGAACTTGGATGCTTTATTATTATTATCTGCAACGCCCATGTTTAGATTATTACATGACGTATATTATCCATGCAACGCCCATTCATACATTCCCTTTGCTTATGGTACTTCCATCTTGTTGTTTCCCGCAGTTCCTACGGTTGTTATTATTTTATTCCTGCTGGTAATTTATTACTACTGCTGCTATAAAACTGTTACCACTAATAAATTGTTGCGAGCAAGTCTACTTTCAGGTGCAGTTGAATTGACAACTCAGTTGTTAAGGCTTATAAATATTCTTTGGCTCGCGTCGAATCAATAAATTTGGATTTTACTTCCCTCAAAGACTATTGCGATCCCCTATACTTGTGGGTCATCAAGACTATTTTCTGGCGCCGTTGCCGGGGAGCATAGCTTTATTTATTTGCTCACTTGAACGTGATATTGTTTGTTGCAAGTGTTTCATCATGGGCAAGACTCGTGATGTAAAAGTTTCTATATTACCATCCACTACAAGGAGAGGTACAACTCTGAACACCTATGTTGCTCTTGATTCACCATCTGTTATGAGTAAGCTTCTTACACCACCACATGCTACACACACTGTTACTTCTGCTGTGTCTGAAATTGTTTCTGATACTTTTGATGATGCTTCTACTGTGCTTGATGATACTGGTTCACTAGGTCCTTTCCTAGTTGCTACAATTGCTAGATCCAAACAAATTGTAAACACTGAAATTCCTGTTGAAAATGTTGGTACACCTGTTAATTCACCTGAGTCTATTGATGATCTTGATGAAACCTATATTGAACTTAATGATGACTTTATTAAGGAAGATCAAGCTACTACTGGTGCAAGTGCTATTAAGAGTCTTCTTGCAAGACATGCTATTAAATATAAATCTTCTCTTGATGCTAAGTTTGATACATCTCCCATACACATTAGATATAAGGATTGTGGTTTGTCTCTAGATTTATCTTACATATTTGTTTTTGAGAAGGAACCTTTTTGTGGAACTGAAAGTAAAAGTGCTATGGAACATATGAATGAGCTTTCATCTTTGAGTAGTTTATTTTCTAATGATACTAAGTTGCGTACTTATTTTGTTACCAAGATCTTCCCTTTCTCATTGAAAGAGCTAAAAACTGGTTTAACAATCTGTCACCTGGATCTATTAATAGTCTATGGGTTTGGTTAATGCTTTCTTTCAAAAATATTTTCCTGCTAGTGCTCAACATGCTGATGTGCAGGATATCTTTAATTTTGAGCAAATTGAAGGAGAGAAATTGCCTGAATCTTGGTCAAGGTTTTGTTCTTTAATAAGAGCTAGCCCTGGCAATCCATTACCTAAAAATGAGCTCATAGATATATTTTATAATGGACTAACTATTGAATCTAGGACATACCTAGATAGTTGTGCTAGTTGTGTTTTCAGGAAAAGAAATCCAGAAGAATCTAAGGAATTATTGGCTAAAATAGCCAAAAATAATGATGATTGGAATATACCTGAGCCTACACCTACACGAGAACCAACACCAATACCAACACCCAAGAAGAGAGGGATGATTGAATTAAATGATTAAGTGATGAAGGAAGCCAAGAAAGCTCTTAAAGAGAGGGGTATTAAATCTGAAGATGTGAAGAATTTACCTCCTATAGAAGAATTATGTAAGCCAATTCATCATCCATCAATAGTTGAGGTACACTCTCTCCAATACTTTTATAATAGAGATATTCCCTACTCTAAACCACTTGATAAATTCTTAGATGAATTTGATAATTATGTTGTTAAGCAAGACAACTTTAATATGGGAGTGCAAAATCACCTTATGGAAAACTCTAGAGCTATTGATAATTTGCATGGTATTATTGATAGAACCTCTAATGATGTTAAAATGAATGTTAAACATTTTCATATGGTTCGAACTCAAATTGATCAACTCTCTTAAGTGTAAAAAGATATGCTAGCTAACGCTTCCAGAGAAAAACATGTTTGTGAAATAATTACTAGAAGTGGTGTTTCTACTCAGGACCCCTTGTGTCCCGAAGGACATTCTAAAAGAATTGAACAAGATTCTCAGCAACCTAAAAACAATAATTCTCCTTCTAAGAAAAAGAAGAAGAGATAAAACGGTTGTAGAATCTTCTGAACCTGCTAAAGATCCTAATAGTATATCTATTTCTGATGTTAAAACTGAAAGTGGTAATGATAAAAGTGATGCTTCTGATAAATAAGAAACTGTAGCTGAACCTGAAAAGCAAACTAAAACTATGAAGTATACTAAGGAGATTTCATTGCTAATGAACATGGTAATGAAAGAGGACCTTGGGTACAAAAAGCAATGCCTTTTCCTAATAAGAAACACAAATCAAAGGAGGAAGAACATTATAACAAGTTTTGTGAGTGGATGAAACCTTTGTTTTTTGCAAATTCCTTTGACTGATGCTATTAAGCTGCCTCCTTATTCTAAATATATGAAAGATATTGTCTCTAACAAAAGAAAAATTCCTAATGAGGAAATTTCCACTATGCTTGCTAATTACTCTTTCAATGGCAAGGTCCCAAAGAAGCTGGGAGATCCTGGTATTCCTACTATCCCTCGTTCTACTAAGAATAATTATGTTAGAACTGTTTTATGTGACTTGGGAGCTGGAGTTAGTGTTATGCCTTTTTCTCTTTATAAGAGATTCTCTCTGGAAAAATTGATACACACTGATATATCTTTGCAAATGGGTGATAAATCTACTACTATTCATGTTGGTATATGTGAGAACGTTCATGTTCAAGTGACTACAAATTGTTTGATATTAACTGACTTTGTGTGTTGGAAATGCATGAAGATGATAATATGTCTATTATTCTTGGGAGACCTTTTCTTAACACTGTTGGGGCTGTTATTGATTGCAATCAAGGAATGGTAACTTTTAATGTTAAGATAAAGAGCATATTGTTTATTTTTCCAAGAAGATTGATAGAAGATATGGTCTAAATTCAATTGAAAATATTGAGACCGTCAAGATTGGAGAATTTTATTGTCCTATTCCAATGCCACCAAAAGAATATGAAATTATTTTGATTGGGATTATGTCTATAAAGGTTGTGTTAACATAATTATTTAGTGATAAGCAAATTTTTTGCTTCATATAAAAATTGTTATGGTAACAAGACTTGATCAACCTTGTTAACAAAATGATTTTGAATGAAGAGGACAATGTTTTCACTATGTTTTCACCTTCCCCATTATGTTTTCACCATGTTATCACCTTGCTACCTTAGTATAATTATGTTTTCTACCATCCATAGTCATTTTTCCATCTTGATTGTTGTGGTCATGCATGTTCTCACCATCCATATTTTTGTTTTCACCACTTCCACCTTTGTTTTATTTGATTATTTGTATTTTGGAGTGTCTTAGAACCTCTGTAGTTATGGTTTTGGTTTTGTTTTCCACCTTTCCACATTTGTTTTTCTGGGTTTTAATTAGTTATTAAATTCTAAAAATACCTCGAAAATAAAGTTTCTCGAAAAATTCTAGAAAATTATAATAAATTTTTACGTCAAAAATGAGGCAGAGAGGCACCTGGGGCACCCCAGGGGGACCCACCAGTCAAGCACACCACAGGGTGGCGCCTAATCATGGTGTGGGGCCCCTGGTCCTCCACTAACTCTCTCCCGTGCAAAAGATTCCCTTCTCTCACCCCAAACTCAAAACATTTTCTGGAACCCGAGTTCTTGCTATTCTTCCTCGAGATTTTTTGATCTCTTTGCTCATACCACCATTTTTGCTGAAATTTGGTGCATTTGCTCTCCGGTATGTGTCTCCTCCGATTATCCAAGTAGAATTTTATTTGGTGGAGTATTTCTTGAGTATTTTGGTACTGTAGGTGATAGCTTATGTGAGTTTGCATGCTTGATTTGAGTGGAAATAAAATAGTTTTGATGCATGGTTATCTCTCCTATAATTCTCTATAGTAGTTTTCACCTTATCATTGCTTGAAATCAATTTTTGTGATGATTGTTAAAAATTTCAGAAATTGACAGCCACAACTTTGGAGAAATATTTAGGAGTGACGCTCCTAGAAGAACAAGGCCCTCACGTTCGTCTAATCTATTGAGGACATCCTATAATCAAGACCTTATTGCACCCAACATCGATGATGCGGGAGGCGATGGAATTGCTAATCCATCTAGTTTCCCTTGCTATAAATTTCTGAGAGGTGCAGGTATACTTGATGACTTCTTGATGCTGACTGAAAGGGTTGGTTTAATCAACTACATGCAGGATGAAAGTCCCCAATATGCTATTCTGACAAAGACTTTTGTTGAAAGTTTTAGATTTCACAACTCACCATATAACCCAACTGTTTCTTTTAAGATATATGGTAGTCCCTTTTCCTTGCCCCTGGAGAGTTTTTGTAGAATTATAGGTATTAACGCCTCCGGGACAGCGTGCAAGAATCAGGAGAGACCCGCTGATCTTATGGAACTCTATCGAGGAGTTAAATGATTGTCGCTCAGCTCAGCGCGGGAAGATAAGGAACATTCAACTTCCTGCTATCAGAATTTTTACTTACTATCTTGCTACTAGTATCCTTGGTAGGGAGAACACTAGCAACATTTCAAACTATCATCTTGCTTTTCTTGCTGCTCCACTTAACCGTAGTGACAAGTATAACCTTGGTTTCCTCATTGCTCGCCGCCTAGCTGCTAAGGGACCCATTTATGGGAGCATTATTGCTACACGTATAGTAACTGCTCTAGGCCTTCCTATTGCTTCCCATGATGAATTGATAGCTCCTTATAGACTTGATCTTGCTGCCATGAAGGCTCATCATTTTATTACTGCCAACTCTATTGCTGAACATTTAGTATATAGAGTTTTGTTTGATGACGGAGATGAGAGGGAAGTTACTTTGCCGCAACCTGTTTTGTTCAAAGTTGACAGGATGCCATGGTCGCGCCCGAAGGGAGAGCTAGATGAGCAGATGCTCTTGATGGATTTCCATAGGCAACAAATGAGGTGGAATGCGCCTTTCGAGGACTACACCACGCAATACACCGGGGCGTCCTCGAGCACATATCAGGAGGCGGGATTATCCTCAGCAAACTACGGGGGCACCACATCATGGTCCACTTGGGATTGATCTCCACTTTGGCCAAAAGCCTAAGCTTTGGGGGAGGTATACCGACATCACACTCATCTATATATCATGTTTCTTTCAGTCCTTTGTATATAAATGTTTTCGTTTCTTTCGTTCGTTTTTGCTTCTTTCGCTTCTCTTTTGTTTTTATTGTTTTGTTCTTGCTTTCCAAAACACAAAACACCAAAACTATTTCTGTTGTTTCTCTTTATTTGCTTCTTTAGTGTCTTTTGTTGGTTTGTTTTACTTTCTTGTTTCGGTTTAATATTTAAAAATCCAAAATATTTTTCTTTGTTTGCTTGTTTCTTTCTGTTCTTGTTTTAATTCGAAAACCCAAAAATATTTATTGTTCTTCTTTGGTTTTGTAAAGTTTGTTGCAGAGTTCATCGGTCTTCTGTGTCTCCATTGGATCTTGGTTATTGATGCGTGTGAACACACGTTTGTTGGGAGACCCCAAGAGGAAGGTATCAAGAGTGCGGGAGCAAGTTTTCCCTCAGAAAGAAACCAAGGTTGAATCGACCAGTAGGAGGAAGGAGTAACTTCAGAAGGTTGATGCAGCTGAGATGGCAGGGCGCACTACCGGTTCAGCAACAACATGTAACCTACACAACATAATCAAATCACTTTGCCCCAACGAAGCAGTGAGGTTGTCAATCTCACCGGTTTTGCTGAACACAAATAGGTTAAACGTATGGTGTGGAAAACACTATGAGAACTATATGAAAGCAATAGCAGCAGTGTGAAACAGTGGAAGTAGTGTGAAGGAAGTGGAAACAGTGTGTGTATTATCAGTATGAGAAAATGGACCGGAGTCCATAGTTCACTAGTGGTGTCTCTGCATAGAAGATAAATAACATGTGTGGTGAACAAATTACAGCTGGGCAATTGACAGAAATGAAGGTTGCACCGTAGTGCATATGCAAGACATAAAGATTATTATGTGATTCATGCAGGCATTACAACAAGGTACATAGACCGTCATCCAACTGCATCTATGACAAATAATCCACCCTCCGAATATCATCCGAACAAACGTTGGGTATTAAGTTGCAAACAACATATAATCGTAGTAAGCAAAGTGTGTAATGTAAACAATGTAAACTAAGTAAACACCGTTGTTTTCTTCCTAATGGCAACAACACATCCTCTATCTGTCACGTTTCTGTCACTCGAGCATAGATGCAAAGGAAGCATGAACCCACTATCGAGCATAAATACTCCCTCTTGGAGTTACTAGCATCTACTTGGCCAGAGCATCTACTAATAACGGAGATCATGCAAGATCATAAATAACATATGCATGAAGATAACATGATAGATTGATAATCAGAAGACATAGCATTCAACACTCATCGGATCCCAGCAAACACAACATGTAGCATTACCATAAAGATGATCTCGATCATGTAGGGCAGCTCACGAGATCTAAACATGAGGTACAAAGTGGAGAAGACAACCATCTAGCTACTGCTATGGACCCATAGTCCAGGGATGAACTACTCACGCATCACTTCGGAGGAGGTCATGGAGGTGTAGACCCCTCCAGTGATGAATTCCCCTCCTGGCAGGGTGCCGGGGAGAGCTCCAGAACCCTCCCGATCTCGGGATGATGATGACGGCGTCCTCGGGTGTGTCTCAGGACGAAGTGGTATATTTTTAGGGTTTATGTATCGGGGGGAATAAATAGGCAAAAGGGTGATGGCGGTGGACGCTCGAGGGGACCACATGTAACACCCGGGGATTTTCCCCAATTAGTTTGTGTGTTTTCCTTTTGCATCATCATGGTATCCAGCATGCATTGCACTTTGTTTTCAAAATCATTTAAAAATTCAAACCAATTTAAATTTTCAAACAATGCACCTGTGTTTTCAAACTCAAATGGTTTTCAATAAAAATTGAATTGGAATTTTAAAAATTGGTTTGGGTTATAAATCCCCTTTTATTAAAACCCTAATCCCATTCAAATTCAAATCTCAAACAAATTGTGCAACTTGAATATTTTTTGGAAACAAAATAGCATGCAACTGGGCATTTGCAATAATGAACCCATAAAAATTGTCCCCATAATTTTTGAACTCCAAAAACCCCCTTCTTTTCCCTCTTTTCTCTATCTACAAAAAAAAAGAAATAAAAAACAGAGCTGGGGGAGGCAGGCCTTTTCGGCCCACCTACAACCCCCAGGAGCAAAGCCCAGCCCACCCACGTACCTTTCTTTCCCGTACGGACGAACAGGCACGAGGAGAGCGTGCTGCTTTCCCCTCCACTGGACCCCTCTCCCACCTGCTCCCCCTCCCCTATACCTACCCCTCAGCGCCCCAAACCCTAACCCTAACTTCTTCCTCCTCCTTCCCTCTCCGGCCGCCGCTGCTCTCTTCTTCCTTCCGTCTCTGTTTATTCTTTGGGATTTTTTTCTTCTGAACATGGAGACAGCCGCCATGGCCGGCACTTCGGGCCCTTGGCGCCGCCGCTACGGTCATCGCCGGGCCCCGTTCTCTGCGGGAATGGAGACGGGGCACCTCCCTCGTCGCCTTCATCTCCTTGGCCGGCGCGAGGAGGCATCAGGGGCGCCACGCCATCGCCGTTTGCCGCCGCGTTCTTCAGGCCGGTGTCAGGTCGAGCAGCGTGCGCCCACCTCCCTCCAGCCGCGGTGCCTCTCCGAGCCTCCAGGTGAGCGCCTCGCCCTCCGGGCCCTCTCCTCCTCCTTCCCCTTGCTCTGGTGCGAGCCTTCGCGCCGCACGGTCACCCGCTGCCCCGATCTGGTCATCTCCGGCCGCAACTCCTCTGTCCCCGTCGAGTTCCGTTCGGAAGTCTGAACTTAGTTCAGTTAACGCGCGGAACTAATATCTTAAACCTGCAGATATGTTAGTAGTCACAAAGATTCGAATAGCCTAGTGGCTAGCGCCCTTATTCCGCACCCTGGAGAGCCGGGTTCGAATCCCACCCGTGGCAAAGCCACCTCTTTTTTTCGGCCATTTTCTTTTATCCTCGAAATCCAGAAAAACAAAACTAAATCTTTATTTGTAAAATCAATAACAAATTGAAAAATGCTCCAATTTCAATGATTCAAATTTCTATGGATTCAGCATCTTGTGCTCTTTCTGTTAGTAACAAAGTTGCAACATGTTTCTGTAATAAATTTTGCACTAAATAATTAAATACAGAAAAGGCTATTAAAATTTGAAACTTTGGAAATTCATAACTTGAGTTCTGTTCACCCAAATTGAGCAAACTTGGGCTCTAAAATTTTGTCTTAACAAACTCTACACAGTGGTATTTTATTTGGTCACAATTGAATTAAAGTTGAACATGTTTCCTCCTGTTTACAAAAAGGGGCAGAATAAAAAAATGCTTATAAATAATTCAAATGAACTCCAAATTTAAAATGTAAAATATGGTTTCCATGCAAAATTGAACAAGATTTCCAAATATAAACTTTGTTTTCTGTTTTGAATAATTTAAATTGATGAAAACAACTATTTCTTAATTAATGCATTTAAAATTGTCAATTTAATAACTTGCTCATCTAAAATCCAAATTCAACAAATGAAATATGTATTCCATCTAAAATGTTGTGTTCTTTCCAAGGGGATTTTCCCCAATTAGTTTGTGTGTTTTCCTTTTGCATCATCATGGTATCCAGCATGCATTGCACTTTGTTTTCAAAATCATTTAAAAATTCAAACCAATTTAAATTTTCAAACAATGCACCTGTGTTTTCAAACTCAAATGGTTTTCAATAAAAATTGAATTGGAATTTTAAAAATTGGTTTGGGTTATAAATCCCCTTTTATTAAAACCCTAATCCCATTCAAATTCAAATCTCAAACAAATTGTGCAACTTGAATATTTTTTGGAAACAAAATAGCATGCAACTGGGCATTTGCAATAATGAACCCATAAAAATTGTCCCCATAATTTTTGAACTCCAAAAACCCCCTTCTTTTCCCTCTTTTCTCTTTCTACAAAAAAAAAGAAATAAAAAACAGAGCTGGGGGAGGCAGGCCTTTTCGGCCCACCTACAACCCCTAGGAGCAAAGCCCAGCCCACCCACGTACCTTTCTTTCCCATACGGACGAACAGGCACGAGGAGAGCGTGCTGCTTTCCCCTCCACTGGACCCCTCTCCCACCTGCTCCCCCTCCCCTATACCTACCCCTCAGCGCCCCAAACCCTAACCCTAACTTCTTCCTCCTCCTTCCCTCTCCAGCCGCCGCCGCTCTCTTCTTCCTTCCGTCTCTGTTTATTCTTTCGGAATTTTTTCTTCTGAACATGGAGACAACCGCCATGGCCGGCACTTCGGGCCCTTGGCGCCGCCGCTACGGTCATCGCCGGGCCCCGTTCTCTGCGGGAATGGAGACGGGGCACCTCCCTCGTCGCCTTCATCTCCTTGGCCAGCGCGAGGAGGCATCAGGGGCGCCATGCCATCGTCGTTTGCCGCCGCGTTCTTCAGGCCGGCGTCAGGTCGAGCAGCGTGCGCCCACCTCTCTCCAACCGCGGTGCCTCTCCGAGCCTCCAGGTGAGCGCCTCGTCCTCCGGGCCCTCTCCTCCTCCTTCCCCTTGCTCTGGTGCGAGCCTTCGCGCCGCACGGTCACCCGCTGCCCCGATCTGGTCATCTCCGGCCGCAACTCCTCTGTCCCCGTCGAGTTCCGTTCGGAAGTCTGAACTTAGTTCAGTTAACGCGCGGAACTAATATCTTAAACCTGCAGATATGTTAGTAGTCACAAAGATCCGAATAGCCTAGTGGCTAGCGCCCTTATTCCGCACCCTGGAGAGCCGGGTTCGAATCCCACCCGTGGCAAAGCCACCTCTTTTTTTCGGCCATTTTCTTTTATCCTCGAAATCCAGAAAAACTGAACTAAATCTTTATTTGTAAAATCAATAACAAATTGAAAAATGCTCCAATTTCAATGATCCAAATTTCTATGGATTCAGCATCTTGTGCTCTTTATGTTAGTAACAAAGTTGCAACATGTTTCTGTAATAAATTTTGCACTAAATAATTAAATACAGAAAAGGCTATTAAAATTTGAAACTTTGGAAATTCATAACTTGAGTTCTGTTCACCCAAATTGAGGAAACTTGGGCTCTAAAATTTTGTCTTAACAAACTCTACACAGTGGTATTTTATTTGGTCACAGTTGAATTAAACTTGAACATGTTTCCTCCTGTTTACAAAAAGGGGCAGAATAAAAAAATGCTTATAAATAATTCAAATGAACTCCAAATTTAAAATGTAAAATATGGTTTCCATGCAAAATTGAACAAGATTTCCAAATATAAACTTTGTTTTCTGTTTTGAATAATTTAAATTGCTGAAAACAACTATTTCTTAATTAATGCATTTAAAATTGTCAATTTAATAACTTGCTCATCTAAAATCCAAATTCAACAAATGAAATATGTATTCCATCTAAAATTTTGTGTTCTTTCCAAATATAAATTTTGTTATCTGTTTTGAACATTTAAAATTGGTGAAAACAACAAATGTTTGTTTAAATCATTTAAAATGCCAAAGTTCATAACTTAATAAATAAAATTCCAAACTTGGTAAAGAACATATCAAACTGAAGCTATTGTTGTTTTCTTATTGTTTTTATCATCCATGCATCATTCTAATCAACTATCACATGATGGTTATTTGTAGATCATTTAATTCAACATTAATTCATGGGCTTTTCCATGTGCAATCCAAATTGCATATGGGCCCATTTAAATATGTTTACCATGACAATTATTTTATCTTTGTTGCATCCTTAAACTTGTCATGCATCCATATCTTGATCATGCTGGATCTTTTGCCGTAGTAGTAATTGTTGCATCCGGTGTTTGTTCTAGTTCGTTGCTTCTTCGCGGATAGGACGTTGAGATGATGTGAGCAACGACAAGTTCGGATTTACCTCTACTTGCTGGATTCCAGGCAAGTATACTCACTTGCTACCTATGGCTGTCTTTCATCACTTGTTACCGATTCTTTCCGTTACCTTTATGCTAGCCTTATGATTCGATGCTTGTGTCTCGATCCTATCATATGTTTACCTTGCAACCATGATATAGCCTTCCTTCCACTTCCTATTACCTGTTGTTTGTTTACCTTGTTGGCCCTCGTGTCGTAGTGGCATGCTTAGTGTTGTTTGCGCTCGAGTCCTGTTGTCCTTTGTCCTATCACCTGTTTAGTTTGATAGTTGGGTTTCAATTTAATCAACAACATGTTAATGTTTTGGGTAATATTAATTTGATGATAAGGCACCGGCAGGAGGCCCGGCGTGGTTTTGAGGCCTGCTAGTGTCGAATTTAATTAGGAAAAGGGTCTTGTCCTCCGATCCATGATGAGCGCACTAACCGCATGTGGGAAGCGAGTATGGGCGCCCCCCGCAATTCTGATTCGATTCGCATCTCGTCCAAATCGCCACACTTAGTTCGGGTTTTCCATTTGATGCATGCATATGCAGGTGCGAGCCCTTGGCGCCAGGGTGGAACTTTTGTAGTCGGCATTTAGGGCGGTGTGGTCTTCCAGAGCAATGAGGGTCCCCCTTTTCTTCGTGGGGGCTCGATTAGCCGCGCACGCACAACACGTGGTTCTTTGGGCTTGATGCGAAGAAGAGTTGGGTTGTGTTGAGTGGCCTGCTTGGTGGGTTTGCTCCCCGCCTGGCGGGTTATTCTTACGTGTACGGCCAAATTGGTGCATCCCTGCAGGGTTAAATCTTCTCGAGAAGCCGTGTTGTCCGCGGTTATGGATGACTTGGTGAAAGTGATGGCTACCAAGTACTCAGACAACTTACACTTAACGATGATAACTTGACTAGTAATATAGATTACCTCCACCATAAAAAAAATGAATGTCACCCTAATCAACCGTGTGAGTTTCCTTGGGTTGCTTCCTTAGTAGGGGGTAACAGTGGATGGGTATTGTTTGGTGAGTAGTTATAGTTGGTTCTGATACGTTATCTTATCCCTTTCTTTTAGCCGGATGTTGTAGCGCGTCTCTGTAGTTAGTTAGTGCAGCCCGCTGCCGCTTCGTTGCAATAATCCCCTTCCTTTCCGTTGTACCCAAAGTATTTGTATCTTTTTATGATTGGTTACGCTGGTATCTTGTGAGTATGGTTTATCCACTTGCCAGTACTTAATCGTACTGACCCACGAATCCATTTCGTGGCTGCATATTCCACATTGCAGTCAACAGGTTTGAAGTCCGACGACGTTAGCTTGGGAATCCCTCCGGCTTGGCCTGGGCAGGGATTGGACGCCATCGGTTATCTTCAGGACTCTTAGTCCAATTTGTATCTTGTCCGTAGTCGGACGCTATGTTGTTTCTTCCGCTGTTATTTGGATCTTTGTATTGTATCAGTTGTATCCTTGACTCGTTTGAGTCGTCTTGTATATATCTTTTCTGTTGTTGTTGCGGAATATTCGTCAACTGTTGTAATGTTATCACCAGTGGCAACCTGGAATCGGTTATTATGTGGATTTTGGCGGGAATGCTGAAATCTGCATAGTGCCCGATCTCGGGGCGTCACAAATGGTATCAGAGCATGGTTTCTGATTCCCAAAGTTGTTTCGATACGAATGGTTATCGAAGCAACGGGTCCGCAAAGGCTGTAGGATAATCTCGCTAACGGTCGTTGTTTCTAGAGTGTCAAAAACTATTTCTGCTAAACTATTGTGGAAACCTCTCGATAGGATTCTTGCTTTCTCGTTATCTCTATTCTATTTCTCCTCTCATCTTATTTGTTTTGGAGTCTCTCTCCCTCTCAATCTTTCAAAGTGTTATGCTTTCTACGTGGGTGGACGTTCTCTGAGCCTTTAACCTAATAGGTTCGATCTTCGGAAGGTTCTCACCGGAAGAGCATCATCATCAACAACGAGTACGAATCTCTTGTTAGTGGTGTCGAGAATCCCTTGTTAGTGGTGTCGAGGAGATCAACTGGGAGCATGAAGAATCGATAGTCGAACTTCTTTCCCCTCCCGGGTTAGTGGGTGGATTGCGAGGGTGCAATCCCCTTGTTAGTGGTGCCGGCTCTAACACCCGGGGATTTTCCCCAATTAGTTTGTGTGTTTTCCTTTTGCATCATCATGGTATCCAGCATGCATTGCACTTTGTTTTCAAAATCATTTAAAAATTCAAACCAATTTAAATTTTCAAACAATGCACCTGTGTTTTCAAACTCAAATGGTTTTCAATAAAAATTGAATTGGAATTTTAAAAATTGGTTTGGGTTATAAATCCCCTTTTATTAAAACCCTAATCCCATTCAAATTCAAATCTCAAACAAATTGTGCAACTTGAATATTTTTTGGAAACAAAATAGCATGCAACTGGGCATTTGCAATAATGAACCCATAAAAATTGTCCCCATAATTTTTGAACTCCAAAACCCCCTTCTTTTCCCTCTTTTCTCTTTCTACAAAAAAAAGAAATAAAAAACAGAGCTGGGGGAGGCAGGCCTTTTCGGCCCACCTACAACCCCTAGGAGCAAAGCCCAGCCCACCCACGTACCTTTCTTTCCTGTACGGACGAACAGGCACGAGGAGAGCGTGCTGCTTTCCCCTCCACTGGACCCCTCTCCCACCTGCTCCCCCTCCCTATACCTACCCCTCAGCGCCCCAAACCCTAACCCTAACTTCTTCCTCCTCCTTCCCTCTCCAGCCGCCGCTGCTCTCTTCTTCCTTCCGTCTCTGTTTATTCTTTCGGACTTTTTTCTTCTGAACATGGAGACAGCCGCCATGGCCGGCACTTCGGGCCCTTGGCGCCGCCGCTACGGTCATCGCCGGGCCCCGTTCTCTGCGGGAATGGAGACGGGGCACCTCCCTCGTCGCCTTCATCTCCTTGGCCGGCGCGAGGAGGCATCAGGGGCGCCATGCCATCGCCGTTTGCCGCCACGTTCTTCAGGCCGGCGTCAGGTCGAGCAGCGTGCGCCCACCTCCCTCCAACCGCGGTGCCTCTCCGAGCCTCCAGGTGAGCGCCTCGTCCTCCGGGCCCTCTCCTCCTCCTTCCCCTTGCTCTGGTGCGAGCCTTCGCGCCGCACGGTCACCCGCTGCCCCGATCTGGTCATCTCCGGCCGCAACTCCTCTGTCCCCGTCGAGTTCCGTTCGGAAGTCTGAACTTAGTTCAGTTAACGCGCGGAACTAATATCTTAAACCTGCATATATGTTAGTAGTCACAAAGATCCGAATAGCCTAGTGGCTAGCGCCCTTATTCCGCACCCTGGAGAGCCGGGTTCGAATCCCACCCGTGGCAAAGCCACCTCTTTTTTTCGGCCATTTTCTTTTATCCTCGAAATCCAGAAAAACTGAACTAAATCTTTATTTGTAAAATCAATAACAAATTGAAAATGCTCCAATTTCAATGATTCAAATTTCTATGGATTCAGCATCTTGTGCTCTTTCTGTTAGTAACAAAGTTGCAACATGTTTCTGTAATAAATTTTGCACTAAATAATTAAATACAGAAAAGGCTATTAAAATTTGAAACTTTGGAAATTCATAACTTGAGTTCTGTTCACCCAAATTGAGCAAACTTGGGCTCTAAAATTTTGTCTTAACAAACTCTACACAGTGGTATTTTATTTGGTCACAGTTGAATTAAACTTGAACATGTTTCCTCCTGTTTACAAAAAGGGGCAGAATAAAAAAATGCTTATAAATAATTCAAATGAACTCCAAATTTAAAATGTAAAATATGGTTTCCATGCAAAATTGAACAAGATTTCCAAATATAAACTTTGTTTTCTGTTTTGAATAATTTAAATTGCTGAAAACAACTATTTCTTAATTAATGCATTTAAAATTGTCAATTTAATAACTTGCTCATCTAAAATCCAAATTCAACAAATGAAATATGTATTCCATCTAAAATTTTGTGTTCTTTCCAAATATAAATTTTGTTATCTGTTTTGAACATTTAAAATTGGTGAAAACAACAAATGTTTGTTTAAATCATTTAAAATGCCAAAGTTCATAACTTAATAAATAAAATTCCAAACTTGGTAAAGAACATATCAAACTGAAGCTATTGTTGTTTTCTTATTGTTTTTATCATCCATGCATCATTCTAATCAACTATCACATGATGGTTATTTGTAGATCATTTAATTCAACATTAATTCATGGGCTTTTCCATGTGCAATCCAAATTGCATATGGGCCCATTTAAATATGTTTACCATGACAATTATTTTATTTTTGTTGCATCCTTAAACTTGTCATGCATCCATATCTTGATCATGCTGGATCTTTTGCCGTAGTAGTAATTGTTGCATCCGGTGTTTGTTCTAGTTCGTTGCTTCTTCGCGGATAGGACGTTGAGATGATGTGAGCAA
This sequence comes from Alopecurus myosuroides, assembly GCA_028641055.1. Taxonomy (NCBI): domain Eukaryota; kingdom Viridiplantae; phylum Streptophyta; class Magnoliopsida; order Poales; family Poaceae; genus Alopecurus; species Alopecurus myosuroides. The sequence goes on from CM054062.1 coordinate 70,406,897, forward strand.
CGACAAGTTCGGATGTACCTCTACTTGCTGGATTCCAGGCAAGTATACTCACTTGCTACCTATGGCTGCCTTTCATCACTTGTTATCGATTATTTCCGTTACCTTTATGCTAGCCTTATGATTCGATGCTTGTGTCTCGATCCTATCATATGTTTACCTTGCAACCATGATATAGCCTTCCTTCCACTTCCTATTACCTGTTGTTTGTTTACCTTGTTGGCCCTCGTGTCGTAGTGGCATGCTTAGTGTTGTTTGCGCTCGAGTCCTGTTGTCCTTTGTCCTATCACCTGTTTAGTTTGATAGTTGGGTTTCAATTTAATCAACAACATGTTAATGTTTTGGGTAATATTAATTTGATGATAAGGCACCGGCAGGAGGCCCGGCGTGGTTTTGAGGCCTGCTAGTGTCGAATTTAATTAGGAAAAGGGTCTTGTCCTCCGATCCATGATGAGCGCACTAACCGCATGTGGGAAGCGAGTATGGGCGCCCCCCGCAATTCTGATTCGATTCGCATCTCGTCCAAATCGCCACACTTAGTTCGGGTTTTCCATTTGATGCATGCATATGCAGGTGCGAGCCCTTGGCGCCAGGGTGGAAATTTTGTAGTCGGCATTTAGGGCGGCGTGGTCTTCCAGTGCCATGAGGGTCCCCCTTTTCTTCGTGGGGGCTCGATTAGCCGCGCACGCACAACACGTGGTTCTTTGGGCTTGATGCGAAGAAGAGTTGGGTTGTGTTGAGTGGCCTGCTTGGTGGGTTTGCTCCCCGCCTGGCGGGTTATTCTTACGTGTACGGCCAAATTGGTGCATCCCTGCAGGGTTAAATCTTCTCGAGAAGCCGTGTTGTCCGCGGTTATGGATGACTTGGTGAAAGTGCTGGCTAACAAGTACTCAGACAACTTACACTTAACGATGATAACTTGACTAGTAATATAGATTACCTCCACCATAAAAAAAATGAATGTCACCCTAATCAACCGTGTGAGTTTCCTTGGGTTGCTTCCTTAGTAGGGGGTAACAGTGGATGGATATTGTTTGGTGAGTAGTTATAGTTGGTTCTGATACGTTATCTTATCCCTTTCTTTTAGCCGGATGTTGTAGCGCGTCTCTGTAGTTAGTTAGTGCAGCCCGCTGCCGCTTCGTTGCAATAATACCCTTCCTTTCCGTTGTACCCAAAGTATTTGTATCTTGTGATGATTGGTTACGCTGGTATCTTGTGAGTATGGTTTATCCACTTGCCAGTACTTAATCGTACTGACCCACGAATCCATTTCGTGGCTGCATATTCCACATTGCAGTCAACAGGTTTGAAGTCTGACGACGTTAGCTTGGGAATCCCTCCGGCTTGGCCTGGGCAGGGATTGGACGCCATCGGTTATCTTCAGGACTCTTAGTCCAATTTGTATCTTGTCCGTAGTCGGACGCTATGTTGTTTCTTCCGCTGTTATTTGGATCTTTGTATTGTATCAGTTGTATCCTTGACTCGTTTGAGTCGTCTTGTATATATCTTTTCTGTTGTTGTTGCGGAATATTCGTGAACTGTTGTAATGTTATCACCAGTGGCAACCTGGAATCGGTTATTATGTGGATTTTGGCGGGAATGCTGAAATCTGCATAGTGCCCGATCTCGGGGCGTCACACCACACCACCCCCAGGCGCGGTCAGGGGGCGTGCCGCCCTATGGTGTGGCCCCCCTCCGGGCCTCTTCAGGAATTCTAGGACTTCCGGGCATTGAATTTTCCAATTCCGAGAATATTTCCAGACCAACTTTTCTGAAACTAAAAACAGCTAAAAACATGGAACTGGCTCTGTGGCATCTTGTCAATAGGTTAGTCCCGGAAATCGATAAAAATGACATAAAGTGTATAGAAAACATGTAGGAAATAACATGTAAACAACATGGAACATCAGAAATTAAGGATACGTTTATGACGTATCAACATCCCCAAGCTTAGTTCCGTCCTCGAGTAGGTAAACAATAAAAACACATAATTTCTGAGGTGATGATACATCCAAAATGTATCTCCTTTTTCGAACACTTTTCTTATTGTTTTCCTCTAAACTTTTGAGTTCTGGATACCACTAACACGGACTAACGGTGTTTTAAGCAGAATTACCTTGGTGTCTCATTTTTGTGTAGAAAAATCAACTTTCGGGTAATTGCCCAGAAAAGATCCCATTGAGTTAAAACACCAGAACACCCCGGGACCTAGAAGGAGTCCCAGAGGGGGGCAGGTGGGGGCCACGCCACCCCTTGGCGCCCCCCTTGGTCGTGTCTCCTATAGGTGTGGGCCACCCAGGCACCCCCTCGGGCTCCCCTTTCGACTACATATGCCTTGTAACATAAAACCGAGGGGGGTTCGTCATATTCCACAGAAACACAACAGAGCACCGCCACCACCTCAAAACTCGATTCGGGGATCAGAAGTTCCTGTTCTGGCGCCCTGCCGGGACGGGGATTCGAAGGAGATCATCGCCATCGACACTGCCACCTCTTCTCCATCAACCATCCATGATTCCCATGTCCATGTGTGAGTAAACACTGATGTAGGCTGAGAGGGATGGAAGGGATTGGATGAGATTTATCATGTAATAATGCCAGATTGTTAGTGCATAGTGCCTAGTATCCATTGTTACTGTTTTCTACCGTTGTTGCAACTTGTTATGCTTAATTCTTGTCACTAGCGCCCGAGTGCCATGATCTCAGATTTGAACATGTTATTGTTTCATGAGTATAATTATGTTTCTTGATCATATCTGCAAGTTGTTTACACATGTCATTGTCTGGAACCCGGGGCCCCAAAGTGACAGAACTTGGGACAACCGAAGGGGATGGTTGTGATGTGAGGATCACGTGTGTTCATGGAGTGTTAATGATTTGCTCCGGTGCTTTATCAAAAGGAGTGCCTTAATTACCAGTAGTTTCCCTAGAGGCCCCACTGCCACGGGCTGGTAGAACAAAAGATGTTGTGCAAGTTTCTCATTGGGAGCACATATGACTATATTGGAACACATGCCTATGGTTTTTCTAGAAGTTGGATGCTTTATATTATTATCTGCAATGCCCATGTTTAGATTATTACATGACCTATGTTATCCATGCAACGCCTGTCCATCCATTCCTTCTATGCCTACGGTACTTCCCATCCTACTGTTTTCCGCGATTGCTACTGTTTTTATTCATCCTGTTATTTTACTACTATTGCTGCTATAAAACTGTTACCACTGATAAATTGTTGCGAGCAAGTCTACTTTCAGGTGCAGCTGAATTGACAACTTAATTGTTAAGGCTAAGAAATATTCTTTGGCTCCCCTTGTGTCGAATCAATTAATTTGGGTTTTACTTCCCTCGAAGACTGTTGCGATCCTTTATACTTGTGGGTCATCAAGACTATTTTATGGCACAGTTGCTGGGGAGCATAGCTTTATTTATTTGCTCACTTGATTGTGATATTGTTTGCTGCAAGTCATTCATCATGGGCAAGACTCGTGCTGGAAAATTCTCTATATTACCATCCACTACAAGGAGAGGTATGACTCTGAACACCTCTGTTGCTCTTGATTCACCGTATGTTATGATTAAGCTTCTTACTCCAGCACATGCTACACGTACTGTTACTTCTGCTGAGTCCGAAAATGTTTCTGATACTTTTGATGATGCTTCTACTGTGCTTGATGATACTGGTTCACATGGTACTTTCCTAGATGCTACTATTGCTAAATCCAAACAAATTGAAAATGCTGAAATTTCTGTTGAAAATGCTAGTACACCTATTAATTCACCTGAGCCTATTGATGATCTCGATGAAACCTATATTGAACATAATGATTTTATTGAATAAGCTTGTTCTACTACTGGTGCAAGTGCTCTAAGAGTCTTCTCGCAAGACATTCTGTGAAATATAAATCTTCTCTTGATGCTAAGTTTGCCACATCTCCCATACACATTAGAGACAAGGATTATGATTTCTCTTTAGATTTATCTTATATATCTATTGTTGAGAAGGAACTGTTTTGTGGAACTGAAACTAAAAGTTCTATGGAACACATGAACGAGGTTTCATCTTTGAGTAGTTTAATTTCTGATGATACTAAACTGCGAACTTATTTTCTCACCAAGATCTTCCCTTTCTCATTGAAAGAAGAAGCTAAAACTTGGTTTAACAATCTGTCACCTGATCTATTACTAATCCTATGGATTTGGTTAATTCTTTCTTTCAAAAACATTTTCCTGCTAGTGCCCAACATGCTGTTGTGCAGGATATCTTTAACTTTGAGCAAATTGGAGGAGAAAAATTGCCTGAATCTTGGACAAGGTTTTGTTCTTTAATAAGAGCTAGCCTTGCATATCCATTGCCTAAAAATGATCTCCTAGATATATTTTACAATGGACTAACTGTTGAATCTAGGACATACCTGGATAGTTGTGTTGGTTGTGTTTTCAGGAAAAGAACTCCAGAAGAAGCTAAGGAATTAATGGCTAAATATCCAAAAATAATGATGATTGGAATACACCTAAGCCTAAACCAATACCAACACCCAAGAAGAGAGGGATGATTGAATTAAATGATGAAGTGATGAAGGAAGCCAAGAAATCTCTTAAAGAGAGGGGTATTAAATCTGAAGATGTGAAGAATTTACCTCCTACAGAAGAATTATGGAAGCCTATTCCTCATCCATCAACTGTTGAGGTACACACTCTCCAATACTTTGATAATAGAGAAATTCCTTATTCTAAACCACCTGATCAATGCTTAGATGAATTTGATAATTATGTTGTTAAGCAAGACAATTTTAATAGGAGAGTGCAAAATCACCTTATGGAAAACTCTAGAGCTATTGATAATTTGCATTGTATTATTGAAAGAACCTATAATGATGTTAAAATGCTTGTTAAACATTTTCAAATGGTTCAAACTCAAATTGATCAACTTACTAAAGTGCAAAAAGATATGCTAGCTAATTCTTCTAGAGATAAACATGTTTTTGAAATAATTACTAGGAGTGGTGTTTCTACTGAGGACCCCTTGTATCCTGAAGGACATCGTAAAACAATTGAACAAGATTCTCAGCAACCTAAAAACAATAGTTATCCTTCTAAGAAAAAGAAGAAGGGTCATAAAAATGTTGTAGAATCTCCTGAACCTGCTAAAGATCCTAATAGTATATCTATTTCTAATGCTGAAACTGAAAGTGGTAATGATAAAAGTGATGCTTCTGATAAAGAAGAAATTGTAGCTGAACCTGAAAAGCAAATTAAAACTGTGAAGTATACTAAGGAGGGTTTCATTGCTAAAAAACATGGTAATGAAAGAGAGCATTGGGTACAAAAATAATTGCCTTTTCCTAATAATAAACACAAATCAAAGGAAGAAGAACATTATAACAAGTTTTGTGAGTGGATGAAACCTCTGTTTTTGCAAATCCCTTTGACTGATGCTATTAATCTGCCTCCTTATTCTAAATATATGAAAGATATTGTCTCTAACAAAAGGAAAATTCCTAATGAGGAAATTTCCGCTAGGTTTGCTAACTACATTTCAATGGCAAGGTTCCAAAGAAGCTTGGAGATTCTGGTATTCCTACTATCCCTTGTTCTATTAAAAATAATTATGTTAGAACTGCTTTAAGTGACTTGGGAGCTGGAGTTAGTGTTATGTCTTTCTCTCTTTATAAGAGACTCTCTCTTGAAAAATTGATACACACTAATATATATTTGCAAATGGCTGATAAATCTACTCCTATTCCTGTTGGTATATGTGAGAATGTTCATGTTCAAGTTGCTACTAATTGTTTGATATTAACTGACTTTGTTGTGTTGGAAATGTCTGAAGATGATAATATGTCTATTATTCTTGGGAGACCTTTTGTTAACACTACAGGGGCTGTTATTCATTGCAATCAAGGAAAAGTAATTTTTAATGTTAATGATAAAGAGCATACTGTTTATTTTCCCAAGAACATTGATAGAAGATATGGTTTAAATTCAGTTGAAAATATTGAGACCATCAAGATTGGAGAATTTTATTGTCCCATTCGAGCACCACCAAAAGAATATGAAATTATTATGATTGGGACTATGTCTATCAAGGATGAGGTATCATAATTATTTAGTGATCAACAATGTTTTGCTTCATATGAAAATTGTTCTGATAACAAGACTTGATCACCCTTGTTAACAAAATGATTTTTAATGAAGAGGGCAATGTTTTCACTATGTTTTCACCTTCCCCATTATGTTTTCACCATGTTTCCTTCTATTATCACGCTGCTACTTTAGTACAATCATGTTTTCCATCATCCATATTCATGTTTTCCTCATGTTTTCACCCTGATTACTGTGGTTATGCATGTTTTCACCATCCATACTTTTGTTTTCACCACCTTCACATTTGTTTTCCATGGTTATTTTTCCATTGGAGTGTCATAGAAACTCTGTAGTGCTGGTTTTGGTTTTGTTTTCCACGTTTTCACTTTTGTTTTTATGGTTTTTATTAATTATTAAAATTCTGGAAATACCTCAAAAATAAAGTTTCTCGAAAAATTATAATAAATTTTACGTCCAAAATGAGGCAGAGAGCCACCTGGGAGACCCCGGGGGACCCACCAGTCAGGGACACCATGGGGTGGCGCCAGCACATGGTGTGGGGCCCCCTGCCCCCCCCCCCACTAACTCTCTCCCTGCCAAAGTTCCCTCTCTCACCTCCCAAACTCAAAACATTTCCTGGAACCCGAGTTCTTGCTGTTCTTCCTCGAGATTTTTTCGATCTATTTGCTTAGCCTACCATTTGTGTTGAAATTTGGTGCATTTTCTCTCTGGTGTGTGACTCCTCCGATTATCAAAGTAGAATTTTGTTTGGTGAAGTATTTCTTGAGTATTTTGGTACTGTAGGTGACAGCTTATGTGAGTTTGCATGCTTTATTTGACTAGAAACAATGTAGTTTTTATGCATGTTTAGCTCTCCTATAAGTCTCTATGGTAGTTTCCACCTTATAGTTGCTTTAAATCAATTTTTGTGATGATATTTGAAAAAAAAATCAATTTTGATGATGATATTTAAAAAAAATCAGAGATAAACAACCATAACTCTGGAGAGATATTTAGGAGTGATGCTCCTAGAAGAACAAGGCCTCACGTTCATCCACCTTAGTGAGGCCATCGTATAATGAAGACCTTATTGCACCAAACATCGACGATGCGGGAGGTGATGGAATCGCTAATCCCTCTAGCTTCCCATGTGTAACATTTTTAAAAAGTGCATGTCTATTGGATGGCTTTTTAATTCTTGTTGAAAGACTTTGTTTAACCAGCTACATGGAGGATGAAAGTCCTCAGTATGCTACTCTCACAAAAACTTTTGTTGTGTAGAATTCCCACATTTAAATAATGTAAGAACACCTATGTTAGTGTGCTAGTCCCTAGATAATTTCCTAGCACCACAATACAAAATGAAATATCATGCAAATGTGTCAAATTCTATTACATATGCTTGTCAAGCCACAGGTAGAGTCCACACAACTTAATAACTAAGCCAGAGCCCATATGACCAAAGGCTGCACTGGAAGCAATCTAAACTTGGGAACATCAAAATCACTTTGTTCCTGGGTGGCATTCCTCAAGTGAACACCCCTCGGGGTGACACTCAACTCTCATCATCCATGCAACCAAATCCACCTAGGTGGTTCATTGAAGTTGTTACTTAGAATTTTTCCACAACATCAAGTAAAATCAATTTGTAACATTGCATAGCATCTATCAAGTCCTAAGGATATAAGGATAAGGTAAATGGATGGCTACACACTACTAGGATAATAACATAGCATAATATAACTTAGTAAAATACTCTATCATGCATACTACTCAAAAATCAACTAATGCATATAGAAAATAATGGGTAGTTGATGGTGTGTTACTTGCCTTGTTGAAGTTGGTGAAGAATTCACACTTTCTTCACAAAAGATCGTTGCTCTCCGTACAATCTATTCATTTAAAATACAATAACAAAAATAAACAAGCATACTAGCAATCAAACACATAAGTGAAGAAAACATACAAAGCAACTAACATATCAAAAAGGGGTTTAACCAGGTTTACTTGGGATGGACTAGGTTGAGTTTATAGTAATCTATCTTTATTATAACCATACTTGTCGAGGAAGTTCCAAGATTTCAACAGGGTCATCTCACTATTTCAACTAAAGTAACACATAACAAAGTGTAACACTTAGTTGTTTTCATCAAAACATTTGAGTGATCTAAGTTTAGTCTTTCCATTTTGGGTTAAGGTAGGTGTAGGTTTCACTAACTTCATAACAACATAAGGTCTTGGGATTTTCCATTTGGGTCAATGGTTGGACAAAACAACTTGGTAATTCTTCAACTTGTATGGATTTCTCCAAGTCTTCACATACTTGTCTTCTTGAATATCATATTCATGCTTCTATTGTAGTTTCCTCCTTGTTGTGAATCCTCTCTTGAACTTGATGAATCTTCATGATTTTCACTTCACTAGTTGGTTTAGGTATTGGATGGGAACAAACTAAGGTTTTATCTTGATCACTTGTGAATATACCACTAAGTCAATTAGAAAAGAGAAGGAATAGAAAAGATAGAAAGAGAGAGGAAGATGTTTTCTTCTGGATTTCTTCATACACTTGTACTTCCTAGTTTTCCTTCTATTTGTTGTGGAGTCCATGACCTTCCTTCAATTTCTTCAATGATCTTCCTTGTAGCTCTTCATTAAGCCACCAAGTTGAAAATGGAGTTCCTTCTTGTGCTTGAGTCTTGACTTCCATTTTGCTAACTTGATGAATTCTTGAAGCAAGAATAGGGGAGTGGAGAAGTAGATAGAAAACAAGGTACTAGTGTGTAAGGTTCACTACTTGGTCTTTTGTATGGTTGACATATACTAGGGTCTTGGTGTTGGCTCCAAAATAGCCATAACAACAAAGGTAACAAGGATAAAAACAAATTCTAAGACATGGTAAAATGGATGAATCACTATGTTGGGTTTTTGGTCAAAAACACATGCTCATGGTCCAAGGGTGTCCAAAGTGTTTGGGCAAAGATGTCTCTGGTTCAAGGTTACCAAATGGAACAAATTTGCAGAAGGAACTATATTGGAAATATTTATTGAATTAAATCTATGTCAAAATATTCAAATATACCACTTAATTCTACATTCAAATTTAAATTGATAAAAAACTTTGGAACAGAGCTTCCTAGATGCCAAAGTATGATTTTCTGAGTATAGGAAAGTACACATACTAAGGTTTCCAAAAATATTTTATTTGCTATTTTTGGATTTGTAGAATTTGAATTATGCCAAAATTCATCAAACATGCACATTTGAAATTTAACAATTTTTAAATGGTCAAATTTAAATTTGGCCAGTGCCAAAAGTTTCTACATGTCAACGGCTTTTCAAAAAGTCTAAGTCTGCCAAATTTGGCCTTATGGTTAAAAAGATATGAATGTTCCAAGATGGCGGGGCCTTTCTGTAAATATGCAATTTAATTCTATTCGCGAGAAAAGATTCAGAAAATGACCATGACAAGTGGAAGCTCCTGATTGGCTAGGACAAGCTGACTAGGCGCTGATTGTGCACTGCTGACTGGGCATACCACGCGGCGTGCTGCTGCTGGCCAATGCCGATTCAGATAAGTGGATCTAGTCTAGCCGCACGATCTAGATCGGACGACGATGATAAAACCATAGGGGAGAGAGCTCACCGGGCGATGCAGACCTCGCTGGAGATGGTCGATGCGGCCAAACGGGAAAAATACTCGGCGGGGCTGCAGACGTCCTCCGGGCTTCGCGAGGGAAGCTACGCGTGGAGGACGGCACAGAGAGTCCACTTGTGAGCACGGTCAGGCCTAAGAAGGCTCACAGCAGCGGCGACATGAAGATCTCGTGGCGGTGGAGACGAAGCAACTCCGGCGATGTCGTAGGCTCCTTCCAGTGCACCTGCAGACGGGAAAATCGTTCAGGCAGGGCGCTATGACAAGGGGAATCGACTAGGGTTGGTCTCGGGCTCAGTCCTGGTCTTACCTCACCAATATTGAAGGAAACCGCGATAGCTCTACGAATCTACGGTGAGCAAATGCTCCATTCTGACGGCGTGATTAGGAGAGGGATCAGAGGGGAAAAGAGGAGGGGCGTCGGGGCTTTAAGGAGAGGGCCACGGGGGAGGATTTATTGCCTTCAATCACATGGAAACAGCCGGCGTTAAATCGGGAGGAAACAGGCGTGGTTTCCGGCAGGAGGTTGAAGACGATGATGTCAGGCATGACGTCACCGTGCAGGACCCACATGTCGGTGACTGGAAAAGGAGAGAGGGCCGGGGCGGGCTGTGTTGCTCCATTGTTGGGCCTCTGCGCGCTACACCGTGCGGTACAGAGGGGTGGGGAGGGGTTTTGGGCCGGGCTGGTGTGCCTGGGTCAGTTTTTTTTTCTGTTTTCCCTTTTCTTTTCCTGTTTTAACAGATCTTCTATAAATTTTGAATAAAAGCTCCAAATTTCATTAAAAAAAACCAGTAGTTTTGTAAAAACATTTACTTTCATATGAAAACATTTGTTTGTTATTTCAACACATTTAAAATAATTTTATTTTCAAAATAAGATTAAATTACTAATAACTACTTAATGCCATTTTTAGAAAATAATTGATAATTTAAATTGAGGTTTAATAAAATTCAGAGGTATTTCCACAATTCAAAATATTGTTTTCATAGTCCCAATTTTGCTATTTTCAAGAAAAAATATATTTTATGAATACCACATCATAAATAAAGCTCGAAAGACATAAAATAATTTTTATATAAATGCCTTAGTTTTCTCTTAAATTATTTTGGGGCTTGTAAAATTATTTAGTAATCATCCTCTAGTTTTGAAGACCATGAAGACATTTTTCAAGGTAGTATGTGAGTTGAAAACATTCTAGAGAAATAAAACTTAAAAAGGGAAACTTATTTGAATAGGATTTTGGGGTTTATTGATTAGGAGGTATGTTTGGATTACTCATTCCAATAAAATTGGAATAACAAAGATATTCCCTTTTGTGTTTGACTTTTATTTGGGTTTTGATGGCTTGTAATAGTACAAAACAAAAGGTTTTAAATTTTTTGTGATTTTTGAGTTTCTCCCAAAATCAGGGATGTTACAGACTACCACCTTTAAAAGAAATCTCGTCCCGAGATTTGGGAAGGCTAGACAGAAATATAGGTTTGGGTTACTAGGGTTCCATAGCAACTAGGTGGCTACCACCCTTAAAAGTACCTTTTGAGGGTAGTCTAAAATTCTTTTGTAACTAGCTGCTTGTTTTTTACTATATCTTCAGCTGGAGTCATACTTCATCATCCATAATATTCTTGTATATATCAATACCTTGGTATTTGGGGTCTTGAATCCATGTATACAACCTTTAGGGTCCTATGGGTCTATATCCACTTCCAATAGGATGTTTATATCCACATAGCTTGGAGTGTGTGGTTTAACTCAAGATGGCTTGAGTAGAACTTTCCCTCAAGATAGAATTACAAACCAACAAAATTCTGTTAAACTAGCTTTGACACTGAGGGGTCACTCTTTGGGTCAATCAAAAATTCCTTTTGCCACTCTCAACTTGTTCTTTTGATGTCCTTGGCAATCTTCCATCTTGTTGTTGTCATCCTTGAAATCAAGCACCATGCTATTTCTAACAAAACTCTCATGGTAGTCAATATCTTCCATTGCTTGATACCTCCAAGGTTGGCTTGATCCTCACAGAAAATAGTACGTTTTCAGCAACACTAACATAGGGTCATTATTTTATTCTACCATTCTATGGTTCAGGTTTAACATCGTCGTCTCTCTAACAGGTATGTCACTCAGATTTAACATTCCTCATAGAAAAAGTAAATAATGTGAGTAGTCACCATGGGGGGCCAATCCATGTTGCACTCAATCATTACCTTGTAGTTGGATTGGTGAATCTTGCTTAATAATACTAGGTCATCTCACTTGTCTAACAGAAAGTTTCCAATCTGTAAGACAAACCTAAGATAAACTATCGTTTTCTCATACTATTGGGTTGTGTAAAACTCTTACGTAACACAAACTTGATATTTGTGTTTCTTCATTGTTTCTTCTCTTGGCGTAGTTGGCTCTGAAATCTTCATAGCTCATGCAACTTGGGGTTCACTTGTCTTTCTTCACTTGTTTTTTGGCTGGCGGCTCCTTATGATGTAGTTGGCATTGATCATGGATGTTATCGTTCCTTCACACAAAATGATCCTGAAATCTGTGACATTCCTCATTTGTATGGCTTGTGTCTCTATAGAGAACTAGTCATGGCATTCTTGGGTGAAAGGTTTGTTGTTGCATTTCATATGGTAGCTCTCTATGGTTGGTAAAGGTGTATGAGATTTTGTTTGGCTTAGCATGGATGAGTAGAGATTAGAAAGAGACTAAATAAATTCCTACCCCAACACAGCAGATCAAGAAAACTCATCTTGCAAACAACACATAACAAACATGTAGCAACACAATCATCACACCAAACAACAAGGTTTTTAGAATACACTAATATTGTCATACCACACTCATTGGTATGATAAATACACTAACACGTTAATGTTGTTCTAACAAAGTAACTATATTGGTGGTCTCATCTATTTCTTCTTGAGTTTCTTCAAAACCTTCTCTCAATGTCTTGGGGTATTCTTGATTGTTGTGAGGTATAGGTATATCTCCAAGTTTCTTCAATTTTTTTAAGTTTAGGTCTTCATGTGGTGAAATTACTTCTTGCACTTCATGGTATGGTCATCAACATTCATGTCTTGATGGTATTGAAGAGGTAGGTCATCTAGAAAATTTTGAAGGTGAATAATAGAGGAGAGAATATGAGAAAGATTAATATGAGATGTTTTGTTTCTAGAAAGTTTGTACATAGTAAATTTTCAATCCTAGGGTCTTTTCCAAACTTAGGGTCTCGACATCTACCGGCAACACAATGCTCTGATACCATTTTGTAGCATTCCCACATTTAAATAATGTAAGAACACTTGTGTTAGTGTGCTAGTCCCTGGATCAATTGCTAGCACCACATTACAAAATTAAATATCATGCAAATGCGTCAAATTCTATTACATCTGCTTGGCAAGCCACAAATAGAGTCCACACAACTTAAGCAACTAAGCCAGAGCCCATATGACCAAAGGCTGCACTAGAAGCAATCTAAACTTGGGAACATCAAAATCACTTTGTTCCTGGGTGGCATTCCTCAAGTGAACACCCCTCGGGGTGACACTCAACTCTCATCAGCCATGCAACCAAATCCACCCAGGTGGTTCATTGAAGTTGTTACTTAGAATTTTTCCACAACATCAAGTAAAAACAATTTGTAACATTGCATAACATCTATCAAGTCCTAAGGATATAAGGATAAGGTAAATGGATGGCTACACACTACTAGGATAATAGCATAGCATAATATAACTTAGTACAATATCCTATCATGCATACTACTCAAAAATCAACTAATGCATATAGAAAATAATGGGTAGTTGATGGTGTGTTACTTGCCTTGTTGAAGTTGGTGAAGAATTCACACTTTTTTCACAAAATATTGTTTCTCTCCGTACAATATATTCATTGGAAACACAATAACAAAAATAAACAAGCATACTAGCAATCAAACACATAAGTGAAGAAAACATACAAAACAACTAACATATCAAAAAGGGGTTTAACCAAGGGTTTACTTGGGATGGACTAGGTTGAGTTTGTATTAATCTATATTTATTATAACCATACTTGTCGAGGAAGTTCCAAGATTTCACCAGGGTGATATCACTATTTCAACTAAAGTAACACATAACAAAGTGTAACACTTAGTTGTTTTCATCAAAACATTTGAGTGATCTAAGTTTAGTCTTTCCATTTTGGGTTAAGGTAGGTCTAGGTTTCACTAAATTCATAACAAGATAAGGTCTTGGGATTTGCCATTTGGGTCAATGGTTGGACAAAACAACTTGGTAATTCTTCAACTTGTATGTATTTCTCCAAGTCTTCACATACTTGTCTTCTTGAATATCATGTTCATGCTTCTATTTGTAGTTTCCTCCTTGTTGTTAAGCCTCTCTTGAACTTGATAAATCTTCATGATTTTCACTTCACTAGTTGGTTTAGGTATGGGATGGGAACAAACTAAGGGTTTATCTTGATCACTTGTGAATATACCACTAAGTCAATTAGAAAAGAGAAGGAATAGAAAATATACAAAGAGAGAGGAAGATGTTTTCTTCTGGATTTCTTCATACACTTGTACTTCCTTGTTTTCCTTCTATATGTTGTGGAGTCCAAGTCCTTCCTTCAATTTCTTCAATGATCTTCCTTGTAGCTCTTCATTAAGCCACCAAGTTGAAAATGGAGTTCCTTCTTGTGCTTGAGTCTTGACTTCCATTTTGCTAACTTGATGAATTCTTGAAGCAAGAATAGGGGAGTGGAGAAGTAGATAGAAAACAAGGTACTAGTGTGTAAGGTTCACTACTTGGTCTTTTGTATGGTTTACATATACTAGGGTCTTGGTGTTGGCTCCAAAATAGCCATAACAACAAAGGTAACAAGGATAAAAACAAATTCTAAGACATGGTAAAATGGATGAATCACTATGTTGGGTTTTTGGTCAAAAACACATGGTAATGGTCCAAGGGTGTCCAAAATGTTTGGGCAAAGATGTCTCTGGTTCAAGGTTACCAAATGGAACAAATTTGCAGAAGGAACTATATTGGAAATATTTATTGAATTAAATCTATGTCAAAATACTCAAATATACCACTTAATTCTAAATTCAAATTTAAATTGATCAACAAAAACTTTGGAACAGAGTATATGAAAGTACACATACTAAGGTTTCCAAAAATATTTTATTTGCAATATTTGGATTTGTAGAATTTGAATTATGCCAAAATTCATCAAACATGCACATTTGAAATTGAACAATTTTTAAATGGTCAAATTTAAATTTGGCCAGTGCCAACAGATTCTACATGTCAAGGGCTTTTCAAAAAGTCCAAGTTTGCTAAATTTGACCGTATGGTTAAGAAATATGAATGTTCCAAGATGGAGGGGCCTTTATGCAAATCTGCCATTTAATTCTGTTCGCGAGAAAAGATTCAGAAAATGACCATGACAAGTGGCAGCTCCTGATTGGCTGGGACAAGCTGACTGGGCGCGAACTGTGCGGCGCTGACTGGGCATGCCACGCGGCGCGCTTCTACTGGCCAATACCGATTGAGATAAGTCGATCTAGTCTAGCCGCACGATCTAGATCGGACGGTAATGATAAAACCACACGGGAGAGAGCTCACTGGGCGATGCAGACCTCGACAGAGATGGTCGATGCGGTGGTGCGGCCGAACAAGAATTTTTTTGGCGGCATTACAGAAGTCCTCCGGGCTCCGCGAGGGAAGCTACGCGTTGAGGACGGCGCGGAGAGTTCACTTGTGAGCACGGTGAGGCCTAAAGAAGCTCACAGCAGCGGCGCCATGAAGATCTCGTGGTGGTGGAGACGGAGCAACTCCGGCGATGTTGTAGGCTCCTTCCAGTGCACCTGCGGATGGGAAAATTATTCAAGCAGGGCGCTATGTAACATCCCTGATTTTTGGAAAATGCAAAAAATCACAAAAATTTGAAACTTTTGCTTTCATGTTTAGTAAGTCACCAAAAACCAAATGAGATTCAAGAAACAAAAGAAAACAATACATGTTTCAATGAAATTGAGTTTACCAATCCAATTATGCCCTTGTTCCTTAAACCCTAAAACCTTATTCAAAAATAAATTTCTTAATTATATAAAGGGAATATCTTTTTATCAACAAACCTTTACCTAAAATGTTTGCAACTTCAATATTACTTTGAAGATATTTTATGGCAACAAAAATCAAAGAATTATAACCCTAAATAAAGTTCTAAGCCTCAAAGGTATTTGATGAGAATAATTTATTTTAATAATAACTTTTAGTTGTTATTCCAAGTTTTAAACATGAAGGGGTGAAAATGAAATGCATTGCTTTGAAAATAACATAACAAAAGGTTTTGAGAACAATATTATGACTTGTGGTTTTATTCTAAATTTTATTGATCAACAATAATAATTAATGTATATGAACTAATTAAATAACATTAAGTTACTATTAATAAATCCTTCATATCCTAAAATTATTAATTATGAAAATGGTTTGAAAATGATTTCCAAAAATAATATATGACTTGTAAAATATCTCTGAGATTTTATTTAGACAATAACATCAATATATAATTTTCTAAATTTTAAAATGGAATAAAGTTACTATTAGTAAATCACTGAAAGCTTAAAAATATAAAATATAAACATGATGTGAAATGAGTTTCAAAAATAATAATTGACATGTTTAATGTTTTCAATTGGGAAAACAACATCTTCATTTGAGAAAAGCACATTATTTTTATTAAACCCCAAGTCAAATAAATAAGGAAAATTTTCTATTAAGTGACTATGATGTTTTTATCATATTTATAAATTATTAAATCATGGAAACAAGTTGAAATGGTTTTGGAAAATAGTAATTAACCATATTATAGTCTCTGAAATTTTATTTAATCAAAACCTCATTTTATTAATTTTCTAATTTAAAAATATACATTAAGTACTATTAGTGATTTAATTTTAATTACAAAATATAAAAAATGATTTGTGATGGAAACATCAAAATAATGTTTCTATTTGGTAGATAATTCAATTACAATTTTTTTGAAATTTAATTGAGGTGTTTTGGATTTGTGAATCAAAAGATACAAATTAATAAAAAAAAACAGAAATAAAAAAAATTGATGACGTCATCATGACGTCATCATCTTCTTCCTCAGAAGGAAACTGCCACGGCCGTTTCTGCTGTTTGATTCTCGCTGTGATTGCGCCCGAATGAATGCCCCATTTGATGCACCGTTTCCACCCCCTTAAAGCCCCCTACCCCCTCTCCATTTCCCCTCTCCTCCTCCTCCGTTTCGTGCCCTCACGCCTGTAAAATTTCTCGCCGGAGTTGGTTCTATCCGCCGCCATCTCCTCTCGATCTCCGGCGATACAGCAGGTTCCCCGCCTCCCATTTTTGTCCCTTTCGAACATACATGACCGTGCGCACCTCCGTGATTATTTCTTGTTGCTTATTTTGCATCTGTACCACGACACCGAGCTCGTAGAGGTCCGCCGGAGCGGCCGCCGTGCGCATCCACGTCGGGCTGCATGTCCCAGGAGGAATGAGCCCACTCCATCGACGCCATCGGATTCAACTCGTCGTGGCGCACCTCCCCGTGGTCTTCATCGAGCTCGAACCCCTACGAAGAGCTGCCGCCGTCCGTTTCCGACCGCTGCGCCACCGCCCACTCCATTTCCGGCGAAGAACTCCGGCGGGAGGTAACCCTAACTCTCTCCATTCAACCTCAACCGTTAGATCTACTCTGTACGGGCCGGATTAGATCACTTACCTGAAGAGGTATCGGCGAATAAGAATGCGCCACGTCGGCCCGTGCGTTTAGTAGCTACTCGTCGCTCGGTGCAACGCACAGCCAGCCCAGGCCCACTTTCTGTCTGTCGCACTGCGCGGCAGATAGCGGTTTTCGGCCCAGCCCCTCTCTGGATTTAATTCCGAATAGAAAATAGAATTATAATTTTGCAGAAAAGCCCCTGCAACTTCAAATCATCATATCTTTTCAACCACTTAGCCAAATTTAACAATCTTGGACTTTTTGAAAAGCCCTTGACATGTAGAAACTTTTAGCACTGGACAAATTCAAATTTGACAAACTTAAATTTGTTCAAATTCAAATATGGTTGTTTGATGAAATTTAGCACAATTCAAATTCTACAAATCCAAGAATTGTAAATAAAATATATTTGGAAACCTTAGGATGTGTACTTTCATATCCTCTGTCCCAAAATAATATTTGAACAAATTAAAATTGAATTTAGAATTTAGTTGTCTATTTGAGTATTTTTGACATAGATTAATTTCTATAAATATTTTCAATATAGTTCCTTTTGCAAAATTGCTCCATTTGATAACCTTAAACCAGAAACAACCTTGCCCAACCATTTTGGACACCCTTGGACCATGACCATGTATTTTAGCCAAAAATCCATCATAGTAGTCCATCTAGTTATTATGTCTTAGATTTAGTTTCTATTTCTTTCTACCATTGTTTGGTGTGGCCATTTTTGGATCCAAGCCATGTCCTTAGAATGTGCCAATCACATATAGTACCAAGTAGTGAAATTTAGTTTTCTATCTACTCCTCCATCCCCATATTCTTGCTTCAAGAATCCATCAAGTTAGCAAATAGAAAACAAGACTCAAGAAATAGAAGGTTCTTCACTTTCAACCTGGTGGCAACATGAAGAGCTACAAGGAAGATCAATGAAGAAGTTTTGAAGAAAAGACTTGGACTACACAACAACTAGAAGCAACCCAAGTAGTACAAGTGTGAAGAAGTTTAGAAGAAGACATCTCTCTCTCTCTCCTTCTATCTTCCTTCTTATATTCTTTCCAATTTGACTTAGTGGTATTTGTGACCATCCCATACCTAAACCAAGTAGTGAAGTGAAGATCATGAAGATTTATCAAGAACAAGAGAAGATTCACAACAAGGAGGAAACTACATGAAGGTGAACTTCCAGAAGACAAACATGTGAAGACTTAGAGCAATTCACACAAGCTGAAGAATAACAAGTTGTTTATGTCCAGCCATTGACCCAAATGGAAAACCCAAGACTTAGTAATATTTTCCATTTGATGATGAAGTTAGTAGACCTACCCTAGCCACAATGGAAAATACTAACATAGTCACTCAAATATTCTTGAAGGTGAATATGACCAAGTGTTTACAATGTATTACTTTAGTTGAAGAAGTAATATGTTTATTCTTAGTGAACTCTTGGAACTTCCTCGACAAGTATGGTTATAATAAAGTTAGATCACATCAAGATCAACCTAGTCCATCCCAAGTAAACTCTTGGAAATCCCTTAACAAGTATGGAACCAGGAAAGAATAAATATTTCAAACCCAAACCTTGTCCTAACCAACTTGGTTAAGCCCCTTTTGATATGTTAGTTGCTATGTATGTTTTCTACACTTGTATGATTGTTTGGTAGAATGTTTGTTTATTTTGTTATTGTGTTTTCAATGAATAGATTGTACGGAGAGCAACGATCTTTTGTGAAGAGAGTGTGATATCTTCACCAACTACAACAAGGCAAGTAACACATCATAAACTACCCATTATTTTCTATATGCATTAGTTGATTTTGAGTAGTATGCATGATAGGAAATTTTACTAAGTTATACTATGCTATGCTATTATCCTAGTAGTGTGTAGCCATCCCTTTTACCTTGTTATTTTGATAGCCTTAGAATTTACTAGGTGCTATGCAAATGTTACAAATTGTTTTACTAGATGTTGAGGAAAAATCCTAAGTATAACTAATGAATGAACCACCTGGGTGGAAGTGGTAAGAATGGGTTATGTTGAGTGTTTCCTCAGGGCCCTTATCTAAGGGTTATTCCACTTGAGGTTGTCACTTGAGGATGGCCACCCAGGAACAAAGAGATTACTATGTCCCTCTAAATCTAGTAGCTTCCCGTGCAGCCTTTTGACAATATGGGCTCTGTCTTGATCAATTAAGTTGTGAGGGTTCAGCCCAGGCTTGACAAGCAGATGTAGCAAAATTATAGGTGGAACGGGTCTTGCCGGTGGGTTTGGACTTCTTCTTCTGAAAGATCTCGTCTCAATTCTCTCCTTTCCATGATGCACTCCGGGTGTATAGGATGTTTGGGCTAATTGAAGACAAAGGGTGAAAGTGCACAACCTCTGCAGAGTTGGAAACTAAGATCTTAGCCGTGTCCCCGGTTATGGACATCTATGAGCAGCTGGACAAGGATTGACGGAAGAATCTCATCATCAATTTCAATAAGTAAAATTTTGACCAAGTGAAGAGTTTTGTGGTGCTTGGATCTAAATCCAATGTTGCCACCCCTTTGAAAAGAAAAGTTTGTTTTACAAAAGAGATAGGACAAAACTGGCTTTATGCAAACTTAGCCTAAACTCCACTCAGCCAAATAAGCATGTAGTATTAGTCTTGCCATTTATATCCACCATAGTGTTTCTTGCCAATACATTAAATTGTATTGACACCCTTGTGGCTGCATATTCCATATTGCAGATATTTCTGAAGACGAGTGAGGATTTCGTTTAGGATCTCGAGACTATCGCCAACATGTTTTGCCTGTGGCACATGAAGAAGATGGGCTCAATGTTGTACTATGTTTTCCGCTGTATGTCTTTGTTTTCTGCTAGTCTTCTAAGACTATGCAAGTTGTAATACTATTTTGTAAAGACTGGATCATGCGATGTAATAGAATTTGATGCATTTGCATGATATTTAATTTTGTACTGTGGTGCTAGCAATTGATCCAGGGACTAGCACAATAAACACAGGTATTCCATCTTTATTAAAAGTTGGGATGCTACAAAATGGTATCAGAGCATTGTGTTGCCTGTAGAATTCGAGACCCTAAGTTTGGAAAAGACCCTAGGATTGAAAATTTTCTATGTTCAAACTTTCTAGAAACAAAACAACTATCTTATTTCTTCTCATATCCTCTCATCTACTATTCACCTTCAAAACTTTCTAGATGAACTACTTCTTGAATACCATCAAGACAAGATTATTGATGACCATACCAAGAAGTGCAAGGAGTATTTTCACCACATGAAGCCTTACACTCAAGATTTTTGAAGAATTTGAAGAAAAACTTAGACTTCACAACAATCAAGAACACCCCAAGATATTGAGAGAAGATTTTTGAAGAAACTCAAGAAGATATAGATGAGACCACCAATCTAGTTTGTTAGAACAACGTTAACGTGTTAGTGTATTGATCATACCAATGAGTGTGGTATGACAATACTAGATGTTTTTGAAAACTTTATTGTCTGGTGTGATGATTATGTTTGTTATGTGTTGTTTGTAAGATGAGTTCCCTTGATCTGCTATTTTGGATAAGAACCTTCCTTAGCTATCTCTCTAAATCTCTACTCAGACCAAACCCAACACCATACTCATTCACCAACCATAGTGAGAACCATTTGGAATCATACAACCTTTACCCTATTGAAACACAAGCCATCCCATTTGAGGAATGCTAGTATCAAATTTCTTTCTTCTGTGTTAAGGAACAATCACATCCATGATCAATGCCAACTGCCTAATAAGGAGTATCAAGCCAATCAACAAGTGAAGAAAGACAAGTGAATCCCAAGTTGCATGAGCTATGAAGGTTTCAGAGCCAACTACACCAAGAGAAGAAGTAATGAAGAAACACAACTACCCAGTTTGTGTTACATGAGAGTTTGTTTAGAAATAGCATGATGTTTGCTTTCAAGAATGACAACAACAAGATGGAAGATTGCCAAGAACATCAAAAGATCAAGTTGAGAGGAACCCAAAGACTTTTGATTGACCCAAAGAGTGACCCCTCAGTGTCAAAGGTAGTTCAACAGACCTATGTTGGTCTACACCTCTACCACAAAGGAAAGACCTACTCAAGCTAATTTAGAATCAATCTACACTCCAATCTAATGAAAATAAACTGCCCACAAAAGTTTCTTTTAAGGGTGGTAGCCACCAAGTTTGTTCTGGAACCCAGTTACCCAATCTTTCTTTCTAGCCTTCCCAAATCTCGGGACGAGATTTCTTTTAAGGGTGGTAGTCTGTAACATCCCTGATTTTTGGAAAATGCAAAAAATCACAAAAATTTGAAACTTTTGCTTTCATGTTTAGTAAGTCACCAAAAACCAAATGAGATTCAAGAAACAAAAGAAAACAATACATGTTTCAATGAAATTGAGTTTACCAATCCAATTATGCCCTTGTTCCTGAAACCCTAAAACCTTATTCAAAAATAAATTTCTTAATTATATAAAGGGAATATCTTTTTATCAACAAACCTTTACCTAAAATGTTTGCAACTTCAATATTACTTTGAAGATATTTTATGGCAACAAAAATCAAAGAATTATAACCCTAAATAAAGTTCTAAGCCTCAAAGGTATTTGATGAGAATAATTTATTTTAATAATAACTTTTAGTTGTTATTCCAAGTTTTAAACATGAAGGGGTGAAAATGAAATGCATTGCTTTGAAAATAACATAACAAAAGGTTTTGAGAACAATATTATGACTTGTGGTTTTATTCTAAATTTTATTGATCAACAATAATAATTAATGTATATGAACTAATTAAATAACATTAAGTTACTATTAATAAATCCTTCATATCCTAAAATTATTAATTATGAAAATGGTTTGAAAATGATTTCCAAAAATAATATATGACTTGTAAAATATCTCTGAGATTTTATTTAGACAATAACATCAATATATAATTTTCTAAATTTTAAAATGGAATAAAGTTACTATTAGTAAATCACTTAAAGCTTAAAAATATAAAATATAAACATGATGTGAAATGAGTTTCAAAAATAATAATTGACATGTTTAATGTTTTCAATTGGGAAAACAACATCTTCATTTGAGAAAAGCACATTATTTTTATTAAACCCCAAGTCAAATAAATAAGGAAAATTTTCTATTAAGTGACTATGATGTTTTTATCATATTTATAAATTATTAAATCATGGAAACAAGTTGAAATGGTTTTGGAAAATAGTAATTAACCATATTATAGTCTCTGAAATTTTATTTAATCAAAACCTCATTTTATTAATTTTCTAATTTAAAAATATACATTAAGTACTATTAGTGATTTAATTTTAATTACAAAATATAAAAAATGATTTGTGTTGGAAACATCAAAATAATGTTTCTATTTGGTAGATAATTCAATTACAATTTTTTTGAAATTTAATTGAGGTGTTTTGGATTTGTGAATCAAAAGATACAAATTAATAAAGAAAAACAGAAATAAAAAAAATTGATGACGTCATCATGACGTCATCATCTTCTTCCTCAGAAGGAAACTGCCACGACCGTTTCTGCTGTTTGATTCTCGATGTGATTGCGCCCAAATGAATGCCCCATTTGATGCACCGTTTCCACCCCCTTAAAGCCCCCTACCCCCTCTCCATTTCCCCTCTCCTCCTCCTCCGTTTCGTGCCCTCACGCCTGTAAAATTTCTCGCCGGAGTTGGTTCTGTCCGCCGCCATCTCCTCTCGATCTCCGGCGATACAGCAGGTTCCCCGCCTCCCATTTTTGTCCCTTTCGAACATACATGACCGTGCGCACCTCCGTGATTATTTCTTGTTGCTTATTTTGCATCTGTACCACGACACCGAGCTCGTAGAGGTCCGCCGGAGCGGCCGCCGTGCGCATCCACGTCGGGCTGCATGTCCCAGGAGGAATGAGCCCACTCCATCGACGCCATCGGATTCAACTCGTCGTGGCGCACCTCCCCGTGGTCTTCATCGAGCTCGAACCCCTACGAAGAGCTGCCGCCGTCCGTTTCCGACCGTTGCGCCACCGCCCACTCCATTTCCGGCGAAGAACTCCGGCGGGAGGTAACCCTAACTCTCTCCATTCAACCTCAACCGTTAGATCTACTCTGTACGGGCCGGATTAGATCACTTACCTGAAGAGGTATCGGCGAATAAGAATGCGCCACGTCGGCCCGTGCGTTTAGTAGCTACTCGTCGCTCGGTGCAACGCACAGCCAGCCCAGGCCCACTTTCTGTCTGTCGCACTGCGCGGCAGATAGCGGTTATCGGCCCAGCCCCTCTCTGGATTTAATTCCGAATAGAAAATAGAATTATAATTTTGCAGAAAAGCCCCTGCAACTTCAAATCATCATATCTTTTCAACCACTTAGCCAAATTTAACAATCTTGGACTTTTTGAAAAGCCCTTGACATGTAGAAACTTTTAGCACTGGCCAAATTCAAATTTGACAAACTTAAATTTGTTCAAATTCAAATATGGTTGTTTGATGAAATTTAGCATAATTCAAATTCTACAAATCCAAGAATTGTAAATAAAATATATTTGGAAACCTTAGGATGTGTACTTTCATATCCTCTGTCCCAAAATAATATTTGAACAAATTAAAATTGAATTTAGAATTTAGTTGTCTATTTGAGTATTTTTGACATAGATTAATTTCTATAAATATTTTCAATATAGTTCCTTTTGCAAAATTGCTCCATTTGATAACCTTAAACCAGAAACAACCTTGCCCAACCATTTTGGACACCCTTGGACCATGACCATGTATTTTAGCCAAAAATCCATCATAGTAGTCCATCTAGTTATTATGTCTTAGATTTAGTTTCTATTTCTTTCTACCATTGTTTGGTGTGGCCATTTTTGGATCCAAGCCATGTCCTTAGAATGTGCCAATCACATATAGTACCAAGTAGTGAAATTTAGTTTTCTATCTACTCCTCCATCCCCATATTCTTGCTTCAAGAATCCATCAAGTTAGCAAATAGAAAACAAGACTCAAGAAATAGAAGGTTCTTCACTTTCAACCTGGTGGCAACATGAAGAGCTACAAGGAAGATCAATGAAGAAGTTTTGAAGAAAAGACTTGGACTACACAACAACTAGAAGCAACCCAAGCAGTACAAGTGTGAAGAAGTTTAGAAGAAGACATCTCTCTCTCTCTCCTTCTATCTTCCTTCTTATATTCTTTCCAATTTGACTTAGTGGTATTTGTGACCATCCCATACCTAAACCAAGTAGTGAAGTGAAGATCATGAAGATTTATCAAGAACAAGAGAAGATTCACAACAAGGAGGAAACTACATGAAGGTGAACTTCCAGAAGACAAACATGTGAAGACTTAGAGCAATTCACACAAGCTGAAGAATAACAAGTTGTTTATGTCCAGCCATTGAACCAAATGGAAAACCCAAGACTTAGTAATATTTTCCATTTGATGATGAAGTTAGTAGACCTACCCTAGCCACAATGGAAAATACTAACATAGTCACTCAAATATTCTTGAAGGTGAATATGACCAAGTGTTTACAATGTATTACTTTAGTTGAAGAAGTAATATGTTTATTCTTAGTGAACTCTTGGAACTTCCTCGACAAGTATGGTTATAATAAAGTTAGATCACATCAAGATCAACCTAGTCCATCCCAAGTAAACTCTTGGAAATCTCTTAACAAGTATGGAACCAGGAAAGAATAAATATTTCAAACCCAAACCTTGTCCTAACCAACTTGGTTAAGCCCCTTTTGATATGTTAGTTGCTATGTATGTTTTCTACACTTGTATGATTGTTTGGTAGAATGTTTGTTTATTTTGTTATTGTGTTTTCAATGAATAGATTGTACGGAGAGCAACGATCTTTTGTGAAGAGAGTGTGATATCTTCACCAACTACAACAAGGCAAGTAACACATCATAAACTACCCATTATTTTCTATATGCATTAGTTGATTTTGAGTAGTATGCATGATAGGAAATTTTACTAAGTTATACTATGCTATGCTATTATCCTAGTAGTGTGTAGCCATCCCTTTTACCTTGTTATTTTGATAGCCTTAGAATTTACTAGGTGCTATGCAAATGTTACAAATTGTTTTACTAGATGTTGAGGAAAAATCCTAAGTATAACTAATGAATGAACCACCTGGGTGGAAGTGGTAAGAATGGGTTATGTTGAGTGTTTCCTCAGGGCCCTTATCTAAGGGTTATTCCACTTGAGGTTGTCACTTGAGGATGGCCACCCAGGAACAAAGAGATTACTATGTCCCTCTAAATCTAGTAGCTTCCCGTGCAGCCTTTTGACAATATGGGCTCTGTCTTGATCAATTAAGTTGTGAGGGTTCAGCCCAGGCTTGACAAGCAGATGTAGCAAAATTATAGGTGGAACGGGTCTTGCCGGTGGGTTTGGACTTCTTCTTCTGAAAGATCTCGTCTCAATTCTCTCCTTTCCATGATGCACTCCGGGTGTATAGGATGTTTGGGCTAATTGAAGACAAAGGGTGAAAGTGCACAACCTCTGCAGAGTTGGAAACTAAGATCTTAGCCGTGTCCCCGGTTATGGACATCTATGAGCAGCTGGACAAGGATTGACGGAAGAATCTCATCATCAATTTCAATAAGTAAAATTTTGACCAAGTGAAGAGTTTTGTGGTGCTTGGATCTAAATCCAATGTTGCCACCCCTTTGAAAAGAAAAGTTTGTTTTACAAAAGAGATAGGACAAAACTGGCTTTATGCAAACTTAGCCTAAACTCCACTCAGCCAAATAAGCATGTAGTATTAGTCTTGCCATTTATATCCACCATAGTGTTTCTTGCCAATACATTAAATTGTATTGACACCCTTGTGGCTGCATATTCCATATTGCAGATATTTCTGAAGACGAGTGAGGATTTCGTTTAGGATCTCGAGACTATCGCCAACATGTTTTGCCTGTGGCACATGAAGAAGATGGGCTCAATGTTGTACTATGTTTTCCGCTGTATGTCTTTGTTTTCTGCTAGTCTTCTAAGACTATGCAAGTTGTAATACTATTTTGTAAAGACTGGATCATGCGATGTAATAGAATTTGATGCATTTGCATGATATTTAATTTTGTACTGTGGTGCTAGCAATTGATCCAGGGACTAGCACAATAAACACAGGTATTCCATCTTTATTAAAAGTTGGGATGCTACACGCTATGACAAGGGGAATCGACTAGGGTTGGTCTCGGGCTCAGTCCTGGTCTTACCTCACCAATATTGAAGGAAACCGCGACGAGCAAATGCTCCATTCTGACCGCGTGATTAGGAGAGGGAGCATAGGGGAAAAGAGGAGGGGCGTGAGGGATTTAAGGAGAGGGCCACGGGGGAGGATTTATTGCCTTCAATCACACGGAAACGGTCGACGTTAAATCGGGAGGAAATGGGCGTGGTTTCCGGCAGGAGGTTGAAGACGGCGATGTCACGCATGACTTCACCGTGCGGGGCCCACATGTCGGTGACCGAAAAGGAGAGAGGGACGGGGCGGGCTATGTTGCTCCACTGCTGGGCCTCTACGCGCTGCACCGTAAGGTAGAGAGGGGTGGGGAGGGGTTTTGGGCCGGGCTGGTGTGGCTGGGTCAGTTTTTTTTATGTTTTCCCTTTTCTTTTCTTGTTTCAGCAAATATTTTATAAATTTTGAATAAAAGCTCAAAATTTGCTCAAACAAAAATCATTAGTTTTGTAAAAACATTTACTTTCATATGAAAATGTTTGTGTGTTATTTCAACACATTTAAAATAATTTTATTTTCAAAATAAGATTAAATTACTAATAGCTACTTAATGCCATTTTTTATTAGAAAATAATTGATAATTTGAATTGGGGTTTAATAAAATTCAGAGGTATTTCCACAATTCAAAATATTGTTTTCATAGTCCCAATTTTGTTATTTTCAAGAATTTTTTTTATGAATACCACTTCATAAATAAAGCTCGAAAGACATAAAATAATTTATATATAAATGCCTTAGTTTTCTCTTAAATTATTTTGGGGCTTGTAAAATTATTTAGTAATCATCCTCTAGTTTTGAAGACTTGGAAGACATTTTCAAGGTATTATTTGAGTTGAAAACATTCTAGGGAAATAAAACTTAAAAATGAAAACTTATTTGAATAGGGTTTTGGGGTTTATGGATTAGGAGGTATGTTTGGATTACTCATTCCAATAACATTGGAATAACAAAGATATTCCCTTTTGTGTTTGAGTTTTATTTGGGTTTTGATGGCTTGTAATCGTAGAAAACAAAAAAAATTGTGATTTTTAGTTTCTCCAAAAATCAGGGATGTTACATGTTGAGAGTTTTAATTTTTAGAAGAAACAATTTGGTCCCACTGTTGCTTTCAATTTATATAGTAGTCCTTTTTATTTGCCTTTGGAGACTTATTGTAACATTATAGGTATCAACGCTTCTGGGACAGCGTGTAAGATTCAGGATAAACCTGCTGATCTCATGGCGCTCTATCGAGAAATCACCAATGATGATGGCCGCTCACCCCAGCGTGGGAAGATAAGGAACATCCAACTTCCCGCCCTTAGATATTTTACTTACTATCTTGCTACTAGTATCGTTGGTAGGGAGAACACTAGCAACGTTTCTAGCTATCACCATGCTTTCATTGATGTTGTGCTTAACCATAGCAAGAAGTATAACCTTGGTTCACTCATTTCTCGCTGCCTCGCTGCTAAGGGGCCCATTTATGGGGGCATTATTGCTACACGTATAGAAAATTCTATATATTTTTCTATTGCTTATGATGATGAATTAATTGCTCCTTATAGACTCAACCTTGTTGCAATGAAGGCACATCATTTTATCACTACTAACTCTACTGTTGATCATTTAGTATATAGAGTTTTATTTATGGATGGAGATGAGCGGGAAGTTATTTTGCCGCGGCCTGTTTTTTTCAAAGTTGACAGGTCACCATGGTCGCGCTCCAGTGGGGAGATAGAGGAGCATCTGAGCATGACGGAGTTCTACATGCAATAGGAGAGGCGAGATGCGCCTCCCAGGGACTACAACACGCAGTACACCGGCGCGTCCTCGAACACATATCAGGAGGAGGGTTCCTCCTCATCAAACTACTGGGGTGCCACCTCATCGTCCCCTTGGGGATGATCTCCACTTAGGCCAAAATCCTAAGCTTGGGGGGAGGTATACCGACATCACACTCATTTATATATCATGTTCAGTCGGTTCTTTGTATATCCATGTTTTCGTTTCTTTCGTTTGTTTTTGTTTTCTTTCGTTTCTTTCGTTTGTCTTTGTTTTCTTGTTTTGTTCTTTCTTTCCAAAACATCAAAAGAACAATTTTTTTCTTCTTTAGTTTCTTTTGTTGGTTTACTTTTCCTTCTTGTTTCGGTTTAGTAGTCAAAAATCCAAAAATATTTTATTGTGTTTGCTTGCTTCTTTTTGTTCTTGTTTTAATTCGAAAACCCAAAAATATTTGTTGTTCTTCTTTGGTTTTGTAAAGTTTTTTGCAGAGTTTACCGGACTTTCGTGCCTCCATTGGATCTTGATTATCATTCTATATTATTCAATCGACAAGTGAAGAGCAGTAATGACGATTTACGACAATCCAAGTTGTGGTGAGAGGCTGGTATGAACTCTATTTATTTTATTTTTGTACATATACTCATCCATGTGAACATTCTTAGTTCGTTTATGTAAGGTGTATGTTATTTAATTGATGCTTAGTAGTTCATGCTCTCACGTGTTTAGTTCCAACTTATTAATATAAGATAGCATGTCGTATGAATGTTTTCTTGCATTGTTTTATTCATAGAAGGGTATGACATTGTGGTATCTCCCTCTGGTTGTTTCTCTTGAATCTACTTGGCACATCCTCACGCATGCTATGACTGAAAATAAAAGATCAATTAAGCCTCGATGATTTATTTTGCCTCAGAGTATTTGTATCATTTTTATGCCCCTCTTAATTTTGTTTTGTCGCAAGCACAATTATGACAGTTGTTGCTCACTTGATTGTTGCTCTCCGTCTATTGCTAGCCTTCACCTGTACAGAGTATGAGCTCTACTGGTGCATCAAACTCCCAAAAACCAAAGTTTTCCAAATGTGTCCACCATACCTACCTATAAATGTGATATTTAACCGCCACTCCAAGTAAATTTCTCGTGTGCTACCTTTAAAACCTTCGAAAAAATATTCCCGTTTTGTGCCCCTGTTTTAGCTCACGAGGACGTAAATAGAGAATCTTTATCTCACTTGTTGATTGGAATTCACACCCCAGACTAGTGGCTTCATCCGCTTATCTAAATGATTGAAGATCCGGCAGCGGGCTTCCCAGCCCCAAATTAATACAACAAATTCTCTTCACTATTTTTGCCCCTGATTTATCAGTCAAAGCATAACTGTTTAAACAAAAGAGAAAGAGGGATGACCTTCTACCCAGATGGGTCCTTCTATGGGAGCCACTCTTGTGAAGTCTAGTTAGCTTGTGAAATACTGTATTGTCTGTTTACCAGTTGTTGACATAAGCATACACCTCTCTTTAAAATGTTTACAATTCCCCTGTTAATAAAATAAAAAGCTCTAGCACATGAGTTAATCCCTGCTTCTCTCTGCGAAGGGTCTTTCTTTTATTTTTATGTTTAGTCTTCACCTTCTCACTTTATGCACCTTCTTAAGAGCATGGCTGTCATTCTTAGTGTAATGTGCTTGTCCCAAAACACGGTTGATTGTGGTATAACTTTGATGCTTCTATCTTTGATATCATTATTTCTAGTCTTCATTTGAACTTCAGAGGTGCCCTAGCATTTATGTTTTTCTCCATTATAAAAGGCAAGCGAGTACACTTCATCATACCCCATTATGAGCATTGCAATCCTGCAAATTGATATACTTCATGTTGTTTATCATTAGTTTGTTGGCATCTCTTCATGGTTTGCATAACTGCTAGGTGACTTTTATCGTGCATACATCTTATTATGAATTGCCTCGGCACTTGATCATATAGTGAGTATATTTACATCATATGAAACAAATGTGTTCGTAAAAGTCTTTTATCGCACTCAGTTGTCACTGAACTGCTTAAGGACAAGCAATAAGCTAAGCTTGGGGGAGTTGATACGTCCATAAAGTATCTCCTTTTCCGAACACTTTTCTTATTGTCTTCCTCTAAACTTGTGAGTTTTGGATACCACTAACACAGACTAACGCTGTTTTTAGCAGAATTACCTTGGTGTCTCGTTTTTGTGCAGAAAAATCAACTTTCGGGAAATTGCCCAGAAAAGATCCCATTGAGCTTAAAACACCAGAAGACCCGGGAGCTAGAAGGAGTCCCAGAGGGGGTCTAGGAGGGGGCCACACCACCCCTCGGCGCCCCCCTTGGACGCATTACCTATAGGTGTGGGCCACCCAGGCACCCCCTCGGACTCCCCTTTTGACTACATATGCCCCGTAACCTATAAAACCGAGGGGGGTTCGTCATATTCCACAGAAACACAACAGAGCGCCGCCGCCACCTAGAAACTCGATTCGGGAATCAGAAGTTCCTATTTTGGCGCCCTGCCGGGATGGGGATTCGAAGGAGATCATCGCCATCGACACCGCCACCTCGTCTCCCTCTACCATCCATGATCCCCCCGTCCATGTGTGAGTAAATACCGTTGTAGGCTGAGAGGGATGGAAGGGATTGGATGGGATCGATCATGTGATAATGCCAGATTGTTAGGGCATAGTGCCTAGTATCCATTGATAGTGTTTTCTACCGTTGTTGCAACTTGTTATGCTTAATGCTTGTTACTAGGGCCCGAGAGCCATGATCTTAGATCTGAACATGTTATTGTTTCATGAGTATAATTATGTTTCTTGATCATATCTGCAAGTTGTTTACACATGTCATTGTCCGGAACGTGAGGCCCCAAAGTGACACAAATTGGGACAACCGAAGGGGATGGTTGTGATGTGCGGATCACGTGTGTTAATGGAGTGTTAATGCTTTGCTTTGGTGCTTTATTAAAAAGAGTACCTTAATTACCAGTAGTTTCCATAGAGGCACTGCTGCCATGGGCTGGTAGGTCAAAAGATGTTGTGCAAGTTTCTCATTGCGAGCACGTATGACTATATTGGAACACATGCCTATGGTTTGCCTAGAAATTGGATGCTTTATTATCATTATCTGCAATTCCCATGTTTAGATTATTATATGACCTATGTTATCCATGCAACGCCCGTCCATCCATTTCCTCCATGCCTACGGTACTTCCCATCCTGGTGTTTTCCGCGATTGCTACTGTTGTTACTATTTTATTCCTGCTATAAAACTGTTACTACTGATAAATTGTTGTGAGCAAGTCTACTTTCAGGTGCATCTGAATTGACAACTTGGTTGTTAATGCTAATAAATATTCTTTGGCTCCCCTTGTGTCGAATGAATAAATTTGGGTTTTACTTCCCTCGAAGAATGTTGCGATCCCCTATACTTGTGGGTCATCAGGTGACATGCTACCAACATAAACTTGATCATCAATAATGTAAAATCATATGTAAGCCGAGATCATAGAAATTCAACACAAGCATGATAAATAAAAATCTAACAATAAAGCATAGCAATCACCTTGCTTCATGACAAGTAACACGAATAAAAGATCATGAATAATAATGCACTCGAAATATATACGTTTGTTTCAAGCATAGAGATAACATGGAAAAGTGAGATTTCGATTGTCCTTAAGAGTGGGGCAAAACATAAATGCCAGGACACCTTCAAATTTCATGAGGAAGACTAGAACAAATAATTAGAGAACAAACAATAACACATCATGAATCAATTTATAATGTTTCTGGGACAAATGCACATTAAACTCAAAATAGCAACCATGCTCTCTCAACTGTGCATAAATATAGAAGGTGAAGACTCAACATAAAAGTAAAAGAAAGGCCCTTCGCAGAGGGAAGCAGGGATCACTCATGTGCTAGAGCCTTTTATTTTATTAAACAGAGGTATTGAAAAAAAAATTAAGAGAGGTGTATGCTTATGTCAACGAATAGTAAGCAGAAAATACAGTATGTCATAAGACAACTAGACTTCACAAGAGCGGCTACCATAGAAGGGTGCACCTGGGTAGAAGGTCATCCCTCTTTCTCTTTTGTTTATGCAATTATGCTTTGACTGATAAATTAGGGGCAAAATAGTGAAGAGAATTTGTTGTATTACTTTGGGGCTGGGCACCCCGCTGCCAGCTCTTCTATCAATTAGATAAGCGGATGAAGCCACTAGTCCAGGGTGTGAAAGTCCAATCAACAAGTGAGATAAAGATTCTCTATTTACGTCCTCGTGAGCTAAAACAGGAGCACAAAACAAGAGTAATTTTGAAAGTTTTAAAGGTAACACATGAGCAATTTACTTTGGAGTGGCGGTTGAATACCACATGTAGGTAGGTATGGCAGAACAATTTGGCAAACTTTTATTTTTGGGATTTGGATGCACGACTAGAGCTCATACTCAGTACAGGTGGAGGTTAGCAAAAGACTGGGAGCGACAAATCAAGAGAGCAAAAATGGCCATAATCATGCATAGCGACAAAAACATCATTAATCAAAGCATAATTGGTACCACAAGTTCAAATACTAAATGACCATAGAGGCTATCAGTGAGTGGTTCATAGTCATAAACATGGTGAAATCATGCACCAAGTCATCCAAATAAAACATTCAAAGGAGAACACCACAAATTTATGCTTCAAAATGACAAGAGCAACTCATGATTCTTTCTAAGGCAAATTAAACAATCTCAGCTATTTGAGACAAATCATGCTACTAAATAACCACTAGGATTTAGAATTAAAATGACATCTAGCATGAAATGAAAAATTCTAGCCACGGTCTATACAAGCTTCTATTTGCATCGTTATAAATTCTACTACATGCAGCAGTTTCTTTTCCCAACAAGCACCATACAAAATATGTTTTAACAAAAAATCTCTAAATGATACAGAAAGCAAACATGAGAGTACTCACACAACTCTACTAAAACTAACATCTCTTAATAAGAGATGCAATGAAAACAAGAGCTAAATAGGAATTTTGCAGCAGTTAGAAGAAAAACTAAGAATACGAGCATATCGGGTATTCAAACGAAAAAGCGGAGCGTGTCTCTCTCCCAAACAAGGAATGCTAGGGTCCAACTATATTATTTCTGCAAGGAAAAAAAATAAAAACAAACAGATGCTCCAAGTAAACTTCATAAGATGTGACCGAATAAAAATATAGTTTCACTAGAAGTGACCTGATAAATTTTTGATGAAGAAGGGGATACCTTGGGCATACCAAAGCTTAGATGATTGAGTCTTCTTAGAATTTACTGGGATGAACCACGGGGGAATCCCCAAGCTTTGACCTTGCACTCTTCTTGATCACATTATATCACCCTCTTCTCTTGACCCTTGAAAACTTCCTTCACACCACACTCAAAGAGTAATTCGCATTAGAGGGTTAGTGCAACAATGAAAAATCCATGGGTTCTGTATGGGAACAAGTGATATTGATACTTTTAAACATTAGCTACAGCCACTAATATTTAATGAAGCAAAGAAATCCACTTGACATTGTAAAAGATCAAATGCAAGAAAAATGGCAGAATCTGCCAAACCAGAACAGTTTGTAAAGACGAATTTTTTCGGGGCACTTACGTTGCTCAGATCGAAAAACTTAAATAGCAAAAAAGTTGCAGTATCAACTGAGGAATGAACACAAACAATTTCAGGTCATTTTAATCTTTTTGTGAATTATGCGATTTTTTACGGTGGACAACAAAAATCTGTTTCCTGCGCAGAAATCCAAAACCAACTCCAACTCTCGTCAGAAACTTTACTTGTCACAACTAAAACATGAAAATAAAGATACAAAATAGTTTCTACAGAATTATACAACCCCTTGACTCAAAGAAAATGGATAAAAACAAAGCAAAAAATAAAACCATGGGTTATCTCCCAAGAAGTGCTTTTTTTAACGCCTTTTAGCTAGGCCTAGAAAAGTGGAATCAAGTGTTTTCAAGTGGAAAAGAATTCAAATCAAGATAAGGTAATTCCTTAATAATGAATTGTATTTTATCTAAGTTAGTTTCAGAGGCTCCTCTCTTAGAACTTTTAGGCTTACTATTCTCATCAAATAAATTCTCAGGAACAATCCAATCAAAATTCTTTTCTTGAGCTTCATGCAGTGCTACCAATTTAAAGGGGATTGGTATTTTCTCCTCCTTCTCATTTTTAGATTCAGTTTTTTCAAGAGCCCCAACAATATCTACACATGAGCCTAGCATATTGAAACGATCAAAGACTTTTCTAGCTTCTATAGCAACATCTCCAAATTCTTTAAGCATGGTTTCTATGATAAAGTTTCTTTTCTCAATATATTCAATGTTATTCAAGTTGAGAAACATATGCTGCAGTATGGGATGGAGGTTAACAAACCTAGCTTCTAACATGTGAATTAAAGAAGTTGCAGCAGTTTCATAATTGGAAGCAAGTTCTACTATGGATTTTTCCTCAAAATTATCATGCTTACTAACATGATTACACAATTCTTTAATGGTACCCTTTCCAAGTATAGAACCACTACCAACTGGAAGGTCTTTCAGGGTAAACTTAGGAAACAACATGATGAAAAATAACAATGAGGTAACAACTAGAATAAGAACTATTTTTTTATGTTTTTGATAAGGAGAAGCAAACAAGACAAAATAAAATAAACTAAGCAAAACTAAAACAAAGTGAAGAGATTGGAAGTGAGAGACTCCCCTTGCAGAAATTCTCATCCTCCCCGGCAACGACGCCAGAAAATATGCTTGATGCGTGATACATATCCAACGTATCTATAATTTATGATCTTCCATGTTGATATTATGCCAATTGCTACATGTTTTCTCCCTTCTTTATAGCATTTCTACACGTTTTCCGGGACTAACCTATTAACAAGATGCCAAGTGTCAGTTCCTTGTTTTCTGCTGTTTTTTAGTTTCAGAAAAGTTGTTCTGGAAATATTTTCGGAATTGGACGCCACGAATCCCGAAGTTCCTATTTTCCCCGGAAGCATCCAGAAGTACAAAGAGGAGTCGAAACCAGGCACCAGGGGGCCCTCACCATAGCCATACGTGCCCCCCCTTGGCCGCGCCTGGGGGTGGAGAGGCCACCCTGGTGGCCCACCGACGTCGCTCTTTCGCCTATTTATTCCCCTCCGAAAGAAAACCCTAGATACCTGATCAAAAATCCCCGAAAAGTTCTGCAGCCGCCGCCGTCGTCAACCCTAGATCAGGGTGTTATGAAGCTGTCTCTCGGCACCCTGCCGGAGAGGAGATCATCACCGGAGGCCTCTTCATCACCATGCCTGCCTCCGGAGTGATGCGTGAGTAGTTCATACTTGGACTACGGGTCCATAGCAGTAGCTAGATGGTTGTCTTATCCTCCTATGCCTCAATGTTTAGATCTCATGAGCTGCCTAACATGATCGAGATTGTTCTTACGTAATTCTATGTATTGTGTTTGCTGGGATCGATATTGAACTTATGCCAAGTTGATTATAGTCTTTATTGCATACGTTATATGTGATCTTGCATGCTTTCTGTTGCTAGTGGTTGCTCTAGCCAAGTAGTTTCTAGTGACTCCAAGAGGGAGTATTTATGCTCGATAGTTGGGTTCATGCCTCCTTTTCGCCTGTGCTCGAGTGACAGAATCGTGACGGGGGAGGATGTGATGTTTCCACTAGGGAGAAAACAGCGGTGTGAGTGCCCGCATGCACAATCATTGCTTACATTACACACATTGCTTAATGGGATTATCTGTTGCTTGCAACTTAATACCTAAGGGGGTTCGGATGATAACCTGAGGGTGGATTATTAGTCATAGATGCAGTTGGATTACGGTATATGTATATTGTTGTAATGCCCGCACTAAATATCATAGTAGTCATCATGTCATGAATGTGCACAACGGTGCAACCTCTATTTGTCAATTGCCCAGCTGTAATTTGTTCACCTAGCATGCTATCTTTTATGGAGAGACACCACTAGTGAACCTATGAACCCCGGTCCATTTTCCTACATTGTTAAACAAACCACTACAATTCCCTGCTTTCTTTACTTACTGCAAGCATACACCATTTTCCACACTATACGTCTAATCTTTGTTTTCAGCAAGACCGGTGAGATTGACAACTTCACTGTACCATTGGGACAAAGTAGTTTGGTCGTGTTGTGTGCAGGTTCCACGTTGTTGCTGACACCGGTGAGGCGCCATCACCACCGTCAGTGGCATCAACCTTCCGAAGATCCTCTTTCTCCTACTGGATTGATAACCTTGGTTCTTAACTGAGGGAAATTCTTACCGTTGTACTCATCACACCCTCCTCTCGGGGTTCCCAACACGCCATCCATAGAAAAAAGAATTTCTGGCGCCGTTGCCGGGGAGACTTAAAATTCATCATCATCAAGAAGTCTCCCCGTCAAGGAACCATCAAGGCGTAGCAAAAAAATCTGGCGCCGTTGCCGGGGAACAAAACAAACATACACAAGAAGACTTCCTCCCGCAACGGTCGCCCTCCATAGCAGCAAGAATTTGCGGCGCCGTTGCCGGGGAGAAAGAAGTCTTCTGGCAAGGGGAGTCTCTCACTCTCAACCTCTCTATTTTTTTATTTTCTTGTTTTTATTTTTTTGTTTTGTTTCTTTATATAAAAAACACAAAAACATGTGTTTTCTTCATAGCTTTTATTTTTGATTTTATGCTCTTAGTTTAATCTCTAATCATGATTCTTCCCAAGTTTACCTTGAAAGACGTACCAATAGGTAGCGGTGATATAATTGGGAAAGATAATTTTGGAGAGTTCTTTAATTATGTTAGTAAGCACAAAGAATTTGAGGATAGATCCTTAGCTGAACTTGCTCCAGATTATGAAACCGCTGCAGCATCTCTAGTTCGTATGCTGGAAGCTAGGTTTGTTAACCTTAATCCCATAATACAATAAATGTTCCTCAACCTTGATAACATTAAGGATAGCGAAAAAAGAGATTTTATTCTAGAAACTTTGTTTAAAGAATTTGGTGATGTTGCCATTGAGGCTAGAAAAGTTTTTAACCGATTTATAAGCTTAATTTTGATGCTTCCTCACTTGAAAATACTTGAGTTTCTTTCTATGCCTAGCTGAAAGGCGTTAAAGAAAAGCGCTACCGGGAGACAACCCGTTTTATTTCTCCGTTTTCAACCCGTTTTCCGTTGTTTCTTTCTGTGTACTTTGCACCTGGGTGTTGTCTATTTCCTTAGAAACCCTGATGTATCTTTTATTTTGTGTCTTTTTTGAGCCAATTAAAGCCTCTAGTGGAAAGTTGAGACTATATTTTGGATTTCTGTGCAGGAAACAGAATTCTGCTGTCCACTGTTAAATTCGTATAAAATCACCGAAAATTCAAAATGACCTGAGTTTTTTGTGCGTAATCCTGGGCTATATACGCAACTTTTCTTAGTTGAACACTTTTTGATTTTATCAACAGAAGATTTTCGAAAAATATCATCTTTACCTTCTGTCCTATTTCGACATATTTCTGCCAATATATGCATTTGCATATTAATCTCTTTCTTTTGGTGTTCTTTTGAGAAAAAGAGTTTTAAAAGAAGTTGTGACAGTAGCTAATGTGTTTATGAGTGTTAGGCCTGTGTTGAAACTGAACCATGTGAATTTATTATTTCGATTGCACTAACGTTGCTAATGAAGATTGTGAGAAGTTTGGTGTGAAGGAAGTTTTCAAGGGTCAAGAGAAGAGGATGATATGACGTGATCAAGAAGAGTGAAGAGCCTAAACTTGGGGATGCCCCGGAGGTACATCCCAGAGAATTCCAAGAAGACTCAAGCGTTTAAGCTTGGGGATGCCCAAGGAATCCCCTTCTTCATCGACAAATTATCAGGTCACTTCTAGTGAAACTATATTTTTATTCGGTCACATCTTATGTGATTTACTTGGAGCATCTTTTATTTTTGCTTTCAGTTTGTTTTTATTTTTGCAATAATCTTGGTTGGATCCCAACATTCTTTTATTGGAGAGTCACACGCTCCTCTTTGTCATGGGAATACTTTGTATTCTTAATCTTTGTCTCGCTGCTGCATTTATTTAGCTCCTGTTTTGCATTCATCTCTTATTTAGAGCTATTAGTACTCTCTAGTTTTCATTGCTATATGCTTAGAGAGAGTTTTTGTTGTCATATATATGTGCTTGGTTGAGAATACAAATGCTTATATGGTAGTTGGTATAGTGGGAAAATTCGCATGGTCTTGTAGATCAGTAAGCTGCTTCACTTGAATCACTTCTGTTGTTTTGAGATATTAATTTTTCTTAATGTATAAATGGGAAGGACTAGTAAGTAGAAACTTTGAATGGTTGGTCTAAGAAACTTGAAATTGTGCCACACTTAAATTACCAGCTGATAGAAACAATGGTATATGATTGCTACGAGTGATACATTTCTGATAGCCTTTTGTTACGCGCTACGATCGGGGTAGCTAACAGTGACTTGTCACTGCCACGGACCCTCTTGGAGTGATTTGCATTGTTCCTTGTAAAGATGATTTGCTTGCTGCAACCTTTTAACTCGTGAGTCTAAGTTGCGGTTTCTGGCATTTCCACCATCCATATTTGCTAGCCTCTTCGGTACTGTGCATTGCCCTTTCTCACATTGAGAGTTGGTGCAAACTTCGTCAGTGCATCCAAATCCCGTGGGAGGACTTTTTTCTCCTACACATAAGACCATATATGCTTCCTCAAAACAGCCACCATACCTACCTATCATGGCATTTCCATAGCCATTCTGAGATATATTGCTGCACAACATCCACCTCCATTATGTTACTTGATGATGAGCTTCATGGTTATTTATGCATACTGCTACACTGGCAGGAGCATGCAGTTGGATACATAGAGATATTCCATTATGAGTTATGATTATTAAAAGTGTGATGATTTATCGTAATATAGGATGCTTCCCCTACCGGTGAGGATATATAAAATAAAAAAATAAAATGAAATGAAAAAGCCCAAAAAGAAAATAAAAAGGGCCAAAGAGAGAATAAAGAGAGAGTGGGTGCATCACTATCCTTTATACCACACTTGTGCTTCATGGTTAGCACCAATACTTCAGTTTGGAGAAAGTCTTCATATTATCATTCATTCATAACTATGTGGGGAATTTTACATTATAAAACTTAGCTTGTATATTCCAATGACGAGCCTCCTCAAATGAGCTCTAGGTCTTTGTGAGCAAGCAAGTTGGATGCACCCCCACTAGTTCCGTTGGAGAGATTTCATACACTTATAGCTCTATGTGCATCCGTTGTGTGGCAATCCCTACCCCTTGCATAGCTTCGGTTGTAAGATTTTCTCTTGTCTAATGACCACTTTCAGCTTTGTGAGCCTTTCTTCCATTGACCTTCCAAACCCCCCATAATGTTCTCTTTGCCATAACATCCCGGTGCCAGGGACCAACATAGAACACTTGCTTGTTTTTAGTGCGCAAATAGTTTAAGATTCAAGCATTGCATAATGTGGAAAGTTTGACTTGATCCTAATAGGGGTTGTGAAGATCGTTTGACGTGCATGATATTGTTGTTTTTGAAAGCTTAAATCATCTCTAATAATCTTTGCACGTTTGATAGTCTCTTAGTACTGATTCATTAACAGTTTTTCTTCTTTCTTCTTATTTGTTTATGCATTACTTATTGTTATCAAATATAGATCACAACTTTAGTTCATTTGATCCTAGTTTACATGCTCTGTTTTACATATTATGATCAAGATTGTGTGGTAGCATGTCACCTCAGAAATTATTTTGTTTTATCATTTACCTACTCGAGGACGAGTAGGAACTCAGCTTGGGGATGCTTGATACGTCTCCAACGTATCTATAATTTCTGATGTTCCATGTTGATATTATGCCAATTGCTACATGTTTTCTCCCTTCTTTATAGCATTTTTACACGTTTTCCGGGACTAACCTATTAACAAGATGCCAAGTGCCAGTTCCCTGTTTTCCGCTGTTTTTTATTTCAGAAAAGTTGTTCTGCAAATATTCTCGGAATTGGACCCGACGAATCCTGAAGTTCCTATTTTCCCCGGAAGCATCCAGAAGTCCGAAGAGGAGTCAAAGATGGACACCAGGGGGCCCTCACCATAGCCAGGCGCGGCCCCCCTTGGCCGCGCCTGGGGGTGGTGAGTCCACCCTGGTGGCCCACCGACGCCGCCCTTTCGCCTATTTATTCCCCTCCGAAGGAAAACCCTAGGTACCTGATCAAAAATCCCCGAAAAGTTCCACAGCCTCCTTCGTCGTCAACCCTAGATCAGGGGGGTTCTAAAGCTGTCTCTCGGCACCCTGCCGGAGAGGAGATCATCACCGGAGGCCTCTTCATCACCATGCCTGCCTCCGGAGTGATGCGTGTGTAGTTCATCCTTGCACTATGGGTCCATATCAGTAGCTAGATGGTTGTCTTCTCCTCCTATGCCTCAATGTTTAGATCTCGTGAGGTGCCTAACATGATCGAGATTGTTCTTATGTAATTCTATGTGATGTGTTTGCTGGGATCCGATGAATATTGAACTTATGCCAAGATGATTATAGTCTTTATTGCATTTGTTATTTGTGATCTTGCATGCTTTCCGTTGCTAGTGGTTGCTCTGGCCAAGTAGTTGCTAGTGACTCCGAGAGGGAGTATTTATGCTCGATAGTTGGGTTCATGCCTCCTTTTCGCCTGTGTTCGAGTCACAGAAACGTGACGGGGAGGATGTGATGTTTCCACTAGGGAGAAAACAGCGGTGTGTGTGCCCGTGTGCACAATCATTGCTTACATTACACACATTTCTTAATGCGATTATCTGTTGCTTGCAACTTAATACCTAAGGGGGTTCAAATGATAACCTGAGGGTGGATTATTAGTCATAGATGCGGTTGGATTACGGTCTATGTATATTGTTGTAATGCCCGCACTAAATATCATAGTAGTCATCATGTCATGAATGTGCACTATGGTGCAACCTCTATTTGTCAATTGCCCAGCTGTAATTTGTTCACCCAACATGCTATATTTTATGGAGAGACACCACTAGTGAACCTATGAAACCCGGTCCATTTTCCTACACTGTTAAACAAACCACTACAATACTGCAAGCATACACCATTTTCCACACTATACGTCTAATCTTTGCTTCCAGCAAGACCGGTGAGATTGACAACCTCACTATACCGTTGGGACAAAGTATTTTGGTTGTGTTGTGTGGAGTTTCCGCGTTGTTGCTGACACCGGTGAGGCGCCATCACCACCGTCAGTGGCACCAACCTTTCGAAGATCCTCTTTCTCCTACTGGATTGATAACCTTGGTTCTTAACTGAGGGAAATTATTACCGTTGTACTCATCACACCCTCCTCTTGGGGTTCCCAACACGCCATCCATAGCAACAAGAATTTATGGCGCCGTTGCCGGGGAGAATTAAAATTCATCATCATCAAGAAGTCTCCCCGTCAAGGCACCATCGAGGCGTAGCAAAGAATTTCTGGCGCCGTTGCCAGGGGAACAAAACAAACATACATAAGAATACTTCCTCCCGCAACGGTCGCCATCCATAGCAGCAATGCGTGTGAACACACGTTCATTGGGAGACCCCAAGAGGAAGGTATGAAGAGTGCAACAGCAAGTTTTCCCTCACAAAGAAACCAAGGTTTAATCGACCAGTAGGAGGAAGGAGTAACTTCAGAAGGTTGATGTAGCTGAGATGGCAGGGCGCACTACCGGTTCAGCAGCAACGTGGAACCTACACAACACAATCAAATCACTTTTCCCCAACGAAGCAGTGAGGTTGTCAATCTCACCGGCTTTTCTGAACACAAAGAGGTTAAACGTATGGTGTGGAAAACAGTATGTGAACAGTATGAAAGCAATAGCAGCAGTATGAAAACATTGGAATCAGTGTGAAGGTAGTGGAAACAGTGTGTGTATTATCAGTATGAGAAAATGGACCGGGGTCCATAATTCACTAGTGGTGTCTCTCCATAGAAGACAAATAACATGTGTGGTGAACAAGTTACACCTGGGAAATTGACAGAAATGAAGGCTGCACCGTAGTGCATATGCAAGACATAAAGATTACAATGTGATTCATGCGGGCATTACAACAAGATACATAGACCGTCATCCAACTGCGCCTATGACTAATAACCCACCCTCCTAATATCATCCGAACAAACGTTGGGTATTAAGTTGCAAGCAACATACAGTCGCAATAAGCAAAATGTGTAATGTAAACAATGTAAACTAAGTAAACACTGTTGTTGTCTCCCTAATGGCAACATCACATCCTCCATCCATCGCGTTTCTGTCACTCGAGCACAGATGCAAAGGAGGCATGAACCCAGTATCGAGCATAAATACTCCCTCTTGGTGTTACTAGCATCTACTTGGCCATAGCATCTACTAATAACGGAGAGCATGCAATATCATAAATAACATATGCATGAAGATAAAATGATAGATTGATAATCAGAAGACATAGCAATCAACATTAATCGGATCCCAGCAAACACAACATATAGCATTACATAAACATGATCTCGATCATGTAGGGAAGCTCACGAGATCTAAACATGAGGTACAAAGTGGAGAAGACAACCATCTAGCTACTTCTATGGATCCGTAGACCAGGGATGAACTACTCATGCATCACTTCGGAGCAGGGCATGGTGGTGTAGACCCGTCCGATGATGAATTCCCCTCCCGGCGGGGTGCCGGGGAGAGCTCCAGGATCCTCCCGATCTCGGGATGACGATGACGGCGGCCTCGGGTGTTTTTCGGGACGAAGTGGTATATTTTTAGGGTTGATGTATCGGGGGGTATAAATAGGAAAAAGGGTGATGGCGGTGGACGCCCGAGGGTCCCACACCACCCCTATGCGCGGCTAGGGGGGTGACGCCCTATGGTGTGGCCCCCCCTCCGGGCCTCTTTGGGACTCCGTGGAACCTCCGGGAATTCTAAGACTTCCGGGCTTCGACTTTTCTGAAACTAAAAACAACAGAAAATAGGGAACTAGCTCTGTGGCATCTTAGCAATAGGTTAATCCCGAAAATCGATAAAAAGGACATAAAGTGTATAGCAAACATGTAAGAAATAACATGGAAACAACATGGAC
The DNA here is from genome assembly GCA_028641055.1 of Alopecurus myosuroides. Taxonomy (NCBI): domain Eukaryota; kingdom Viridiplantae; phylum Streptophyta; class Magnoliopsida; order Poales; family Poaceae; genus Alopecurus; species Alopecurus myosuroides. Next base: position 70,450,613 of record CM054062.1, read on the forward strand.
ATCAGAAATTAAGGATACGTTTATGACGTATCAGTTATCATTCTATATCATTCAATCCACATGAGTGAAGAGAAATAATGACGATTTACGACAATTCAAGTTGTGGTGAGAGGCTGGTATGAACTCTATTTGTTTTATTTTTAAACATATACTCATCCATGTGGAGATGCTTAGTTTGTTCGTGTAAGGTGTATGTTATTTAATTGATACTTAGTAGTTTGTGCTCTCACATGTTTAGTTCCAACTTATTAATATAAGATAGCATGTCGTATAAATGTTTGCTTGCATTGTTTTATTCATAGAAGGGTATGACAATGTGATATCTCCCTGTGATTGTTTCGCTTGAATCGACTTGGCACATGCTCACGCATGCTATGAATGAATACAAAAAGTCAATTAAGCCTCGATGATTTATTTAGCCTCACAGTATTGTATCACATTTATGCCCCTGTTAATTTTTTTTTGTCGCAAGCATGATTATGACAGTTGTTTCTCTCTTGATTTGTCGCTCCCGGTCTTTTGCTAGTCTCTACCTGTACTGAGTATGAGCTCTACTCATGCATCCAACTCCCAAAAACCAAAGTTTTCCAAATGTGTGCACCATACCTACCTATATGTGGTATTTAACCGCCACTCCAAGTAAATTTCTCATGTGCTACCTTTAAAACCTTCAAAAATTATTCCTATTTTGTGCCCCTATTTTAGCTCATGAGGACGTAACTAGAGAATATTTATCTCACTTGTTGATTGGATTTCACACCATGGACTAGTGGCTTCATCCATTATTCCAAATGATAGAAGAGTCGGCAGCTGGGTGCCCAACCCCAAATTAATACAACAAATTCTCTTCACTATTTTTCCCTGATTTCTCTATCAAAGCATAATTGTGTAAACAAAAGAGAAAGAGAGATGACCTTCTACCCAGATGTGTCCTTCTATGGGAGCTGATCTTGTGAAGTATAGTTGGCTTGTGACGTACTGTATTGTATGTTTACCATTCGTTGACATAATCATACACCTCTCTAAAAAATGTTTTCAATACCTCTGTTTAATAAAATAAAAATCTCTAGCACATGAGTTAATCCCTGCTTCCCTCTGTGAAGGGCCTTTCTTTTATTTTTATGTTGAGTCTTCACCTTCTCACTTTATGCACCTTCTTGAGAGCATGGCTGTCATTCTTACTGTAATGTGCTTGTCCCAGAACACAGTTAATTGTGGTATAACTTTGATGATTGTATCTTTGATATCTTTACTTAGTCTTCATTTGAACTTCAGAGGTGCCCTAGCATTTATGTTTTGGTCCATTATTAAGGGAAAGCGAGTACACTTTATCATACCCTATTATGAGCATACAATCCTGCAGATTGATATACTTTATGTTGTTTATTATTAGTTTGTTGGTATCTCTTCATGGTTTGCATAACTGCTAGGTGACTTTTATCTTTCATACATCTTATTATGATTTGCCTAAGCACTTGATCATATAGTGAGTATATTTACATCATATGAAACAAATGTGTTCATAAAAGTTCTTTTTATCGCACTCAGTTGTCACTGAATTGCGAGGAAGAGCAATAAGCTAAGCTTGGGGGAAGTTGATACATCCAAAACGTATCTCCTTTTCCGAACACTTTTCTATTGTTTTCCTCTAAACTTGTGAGTTTTGGATACAACTAACAAGGACTAACGTTGTTTTCAGCAGAATTACCTTGGTGTCTTGTTTTTGTGCAGAAAAATCAACTTTCGGGAAAATGCCTAGAAAAGATCCCAAAGACCTTAAAACACCCGAAGACCCCTGGAGCCAGAATTAGTCCCGGAGAGGGGCCAGGAGGGGGTCACACCACCCCTGGGCGCCCCCCTTTCGGGCTCCCCTTTCGACTAGTTATCGCCCATAACCCTAAAACAAGAGGGGGTTCGTCATTTTTCACAAAAACACAACATAGCGATGCCACCACCTCGAAACTCAACACGGGGATCCGATTTTCTTGTCCTGGCGCCCTGCCGGGACGGGGATTCGGAGGAGATCATCGCCATCGTCACCGCCACCTCTTCTCCATCAACTATCAATGATTCCCCCGTCCATGTGTGAGTAAACACCGCTGTAGGCTGAGAGGGATGGAAGGGATTGGATTAGATCGATCATTTAATAATGCCAAATTGTTAGGGCATAGTCCCTAGTATGCATTGTTAGTGTTTTCTACCGTTGTTGCAACTTGTTTTGCTTAATGCTTGTCACTTTGGGCCCGAGTGCCATGATCTCAGATCTGAACATGTTATTTTTTCATGAGTATAATTATATTTCTTGATCATATCTGCAAGTTGTTTACACATGTCATTGTCTAGAACCCTGGGCCCCAAAGTGACAGAAATTGGGACAACCGGAGGGGATGGTTATGATGTGAGGATCACGTGTGTTCACTGAGTGTTAATGCTTTGCTCCGATGCTTTATTAAAAGGAGAACCTTAATTACCAGTATTTTCCCTTGAGGCCCCTCTGCAAACGGGTTGGTAGGACAAAAGATGTTGTGCAAGTTTCTCATTGCGAGTACGTATAACTACATTGGAACACATGACTATGGTTTGGCTAGAACTTGGATGCTTTATTATTATTATTATCTGCAACACCCATGTTTAGATTATTACATGAACTATCTTATCAATGCAATGCCCGTTCATCCAGTCCCTTTGCCTACGTACTTTCATCCAGCTGTTTCGCGCAATTGCTACTGCTGTTATTATTTTATTCCTGCTGTTATTTTATTACTAGTACTGCTATAAAACTGTTACCACTGATAAATTGTTGTGAGCAAGTCTACTTTCAGGTGCAGCTGAATTGACAACTCAGTTGTTAAGGCTTATAAATATTCTTTGGCTCCCCTTGTGTCGAATCAATAAATTTGGGTTTTACTTCCCTCGAAGAGTGTTGCGACCCCCTATACTTTTGGGTCATCAGCAAGCATCAAGTATTTTAACTCTTCTTGATGCTCATCTTGAACTTGCACTTCAACTTGATCAACTAAGTATCTTCTCTTTATTCGTGATGATGATGTATTGAAGGTAAACATGAATGTTCACACTATCTCCTTCTTCAAGACATACTTGCAATATGATCAATAATAGCATGGCAATTCTTCTTCTTGATCATATCAAATATATCCATTATAATCAATGATCTTGGTAGCATCCAACCTTGAATCTAACACATGGAGTTCAAGTGGTGCCAATGGACAAACCTACAAGGATATCTCAATGAAACTATTTGTCCATAAGGATTGTCATTAATTACCAAAATCACACGTGGGGCACCATGCACTTTCAATCTCCCCCATTTTGGTAATTGATGACAATACCTTTTACATGGGTTTATATAATGAATTAAGCAAACATGCAAAGCAATACACATGGATGAATGAGCATGGAAGGCAAAAGTGCTTAATAACAAAACCAAAGCATTAAACCAAATTCCCTTAAACCCTCTAAACTTCTCCCCCATTGGCATCCATTGCCAAAATGGGCGGAAAATGTAGAATTCCAATATAGTAAGAGCTCCCCTACAATTTTTGCATTTCTCACAATATGAGTGAAAACAAATGCATATTCAATGACGAATAGATGGGGGGATCAAACTATATTGAGGATCCAAATATTGCAAATAAGATTATATTCTCTTAACACTTCTTCCAGTAGGAGGAGCACAAACAAAGGATCCAGAAAACAATGGAACCAAAGATTTTATGATTTTAGCAAAATAGTGTTCTAAAGAAAATCATGAAGCTCCCCAATGTTCATGCACTATTTAGAGTTTTTTTCATATGAATACAAAGTGCACAAAGATGGGATCATCACTCCCCCAATATCTTCTAAAACACAAAACAAGTGCAAGAGAGCATAAAAATCAAACTAGGCATAGCTCTTGAAGAAAATAAATGAATGATTGAGCAAAAAGATAGCAAATGAGCGGAACACCATGAGACAAGGCTCAAACATACATAAGGAAACCAACATGCCCACCAAGGTAAGCATGAGAGACAAAAAAACTCAAAAACAAATGAGTGCACAAGATGAAATAATATAAGACAAGCACTCATAAGGAAAATACTTTCCGGGGTCACCAAAAATGAAAAGCTTATGAGAAGGGTAGACTCCAAAGGAATAGGATAACAAAAAGAGATGTAACTCCTCTCATGTGTATACGTTTCTAAGTGGACACAAATCATGATACTATGTATCCACAAAGAAGCATGTACATACAAAATAGTTACGAAAGTGAAGAACATGATATCCAAGCGAAAGTCATAAATACAACAATAAGATTTTTTTATTGAAAGCATAGCACATAGCTCAATTTTATCTTAAATGGGGATAAATGAATTTACAAGACAAACACACCAAATACATCACAAATACCAATAAGGGAAAAATATATAGTTGCAATGTTTTGGAAGGATCAAGTATCACAAAGGGATAATAATTTTACAAATAAATAATTTTCATGCCAAGAGGCAACCTACACAAGGTTGAATACAAGAATAGTATGCATGAGAGATACTTGTTACCAAGATTGCATTGGAGATTTTGTTGTTGATAAGAGTTAATCCATCATCCTAGCTTGACTCCGATAAGATCATGGTGACAACACATTCCTTGAGAATGATGCAAGCATCCAATGCATCTCAAATGTACCTAAAACACATTTAAGCACAAAATGGTCCCCAAACACATTGGGTCCAAAGTAGTTATACAAACTAAAATACATAGGATAAGCTCCACATATATATGTGCATATAGATATGAAATTGAATGTCATGCACATCTTAGCCGATTTAGGATTCGGTGGAGTTTACCCTATTATTGGAGCAAAGAAAGTAAGCATGTCATAAAAAAATACTTTAGTAAATATGCATGCAAAGATTTTCAAGAACCAAAATACAAGTGAAAACGAGATAACCAATTGACACTTCAAAGAAACCAACTAAAAGTTACAACAATAAATGAGATATTAAACTACCAAAAGATATATCAAAAGAAAGATTCATTAACAAAAAGAAGTACAATATCCAAAATAGATAAATTTGAAAATAAAGCAATGAGTAAGATAACCAACTCCCAAAAATAGCAAGGTTCCAACAACTAAACCAAACCCTCTACACTTTTCATGATGGCACAAAGTACCAAGACAAAAAGGTTTGTCTTCCCTAATGACACGTGTTCTAAGTAATATAGGAAAGATCCCCCATGATTTGTGCATTATTTATAATTTTGAACTTTAATACAACATGCACACAAATGGTATCCTTGCTTTAGCTTTAGAAATTAGAACACCAAACAAATACGAGTAAAACAAAGGTATTATTAATAGGCAAGGAAGACAATGGGAGTGAGCACAAAGCAATTCCTTGGCAAGAAATATGGAAAATAAAAGCAATAGCCCAAGTAAAATATGATCAATAAATTCTACCACAAATAAGATTATCACTTGTCAAGGACAAGGAGTACGGAGTTATTTCTCGGTGCTATGTTGCATAGATATTCATGATCATATTCACAAAATAAAAGCATATGAAAAGGATAGGAATTAAAACACCATGCTTAAATAGATATTCGTGGTGGCTTCAATAGTCGAATGATCATGCAAAGCAATGATTAATATAACATGAAGCAACCGGTTTCCGAGATAATACATACTAGTGCACATTTGAGGAAAACCGCACCAAGAAACTCTCTCACAAACAAGATTCAAAAGATGAGAAAATAAAAGAATTTAAGCAAATTGAAACTTGTTTGAGAACACATGCCACATAGGAACAAGATAATTGACAATATCAATTCTAGGTGGAAAAACCTCAAATGTTCGCATTCCTTAGGTTTGTAATATGCACAAAGGATATTACTCCCCCATAACTTGATAATCTTTATCTTCTTAACAAGATTCAAATAAAGAACAACTAGAGATAATTAATAGACATTAAAGAATTGAATTTGTCATGAGCATGACATACCACATAGAGGATAGAAAATATTGAAATATCAACACTAAATGGTATTGCTCATGTACATACATTTTAGGATTGTGAAGTCCCAAGGCATATCATTCCCCCAAAAAGGGATAGTCCATTAATCACTCAAAAGAGCCAAATAAGATACAAGCAAGATACAATAAGGCTCAAAGCAAACTCACACATACATGTTGTGCGAACTGACAAACACATACTAGATTACTCAAGGATAAGTAAGAAGTAAGCACAACATATAAAAAAATACAAGCAAGGTACAAAACCAACACATGAAAAGGGGCAAGCAACTTTCAATGTATATATAAAATGTAATACGAGTTACCGCAAGAAGGAGCCTAGAATATGAGATAGAGACATGATAATCCAAATGACTTGGCTTGAGGAGAATACAAGTGATGAATATCCCTTAATTATTCATTATATAGCCAAGTCTCCAATGCCCTCCAATAACACCTATTGATCAAGTTTGAGCTTGTTGGTCCCCAACCAAGTTGGGTCCTAAGAGGTTAGTCACAATAGGCTTGGCAACCCAAATGGTTCTTTTCTTGATACCACTTTGATTACCAACATATTTGTCAAACACATTGCCCACATTATCCTTAAGAATGGAATACACATCATCAATTATGATAGGGTTGGATAATATACCATTAGTGCATGAAGAAGCAAGATGGCCCTTTTCGCACCATAAATAGCAACAACGACTCCTTCTATTCTTCTTAGTTGATTTATCAACTTGAGAAGCATTAGATTGAGTCTTCATGGGAAGAGGCCTTTCTTCAACTTGAAGTTGAGGTTGAGGTTGGACTTGTGGCCGCTGCCCTTGTTGCTTCTCACTAAGTTGCTTCTTCTTCAAAGGGCATGATCTAAAATGATGCCCTTCAACCTTGCACTTGAAGCAAACAATCTTGGCCAAATTATTGACTTGTTCATGGCCCTTCTTCTTGACGACCTTGGACTTGTGATTGGAAATGATTCCAAGTCCTCTCTTGTCATTGGGAGATTTTTGGACACTCAACATATTGTCAAGTGTGGACTTCCCTTTATGACACTTCTCCAAGTCTTTCTTCAAAGAAGTGACTTGGGCCTTGAGATCATTGATTCCCTCTACAAGGTTAGTATCAACACAAGAGCTAGAGGAAGCAGATGCATCATTTTTAGAGCAACAAGGCAAGGAAAGCAACTCATCACAAGATGTGGAAACATTATGAGAGGATGAATTACTAGGACTAGCACAAGTAAATATAGCATTTAGAGTAGAGGTTGTTCCTTTGTCCACATGAGGCTCACAATATGTTACCTTAGTTAAAATATCCTCATGAGCTAATTTTAGCCTCTCGTGGGAGACTAGAAGATCCTCATGAGATCTTGAGAGCTTTTTCATGAGTTTATTCCAATTTCCCATAATTACTAGGTAGCAACTCAAGTTGAGCCCGTAAATCAACATTATCCTTTAATATAGATGCTTCACAAGAAATAGAGTTAGTAGCACAAGCATCATCATTTTTAGCTTTGAGGGCATTAGCAAGAGCAAGAGATAATTCATTGTCCCTTCTAAGCTTAGAAACGCTAAGAGCATAGGTTTCTTCTAGACTAGGTAGTTTCTCTTCAAGAGAAGATCTAAGGGAACGCTCTTTCTCAAAAGCATTTTCAAGCTATCTGTCCTTGATAGAATGACCACCATTATGACTTTCCAAATTCACGATGATATCCTCCTTTTCATCTATAAGAGAGTTAAACTCATCAAGTTGTACTAGGAGAGCATTCACATTTTTCTTGGTCTCACCATCAAGGCTAGCTAACCACAAAGCTATCCACTCATATCTATCAACATGAGATATATTGGGGTTCAAAGTAGAAGGTACCTTTCAATCCTTGGTCATGAGGAAAAATATGGTGGATGATGATGGAACATTACTTGAGGCACCACTCGAGTCCATATCTTGTTCCATAGAGAGTTGGGTTTCCTTTACATTGTTAGCCATACAAATACTAGAGGAAACACAATCATTTTTATCATGGGAACAAGATAAAGCAAGCATATCATCATGAGATTTAGACACACAACGTTGACATGATATGCAAGGACTATCAACACAAGCATGTAAAACATTTTTGGTGCTATTTGTGTTTATGTCCAAAGATGAGGCATGTCAATAACATAGATATGAATGATCATCAATAATAACCTCACTATCATTATTGCAAAGCCTATCACTACTCACCATCTCATTAATTTGTGGCTTACCACATGTTGGTGAAGTAGAAGAAGTTGAGAACTCATAACGACCGAAGATGGAGGGAGAGAAATCATCCTCAACAATATTGGACACTCCATATTTATCTTGAAGCTTTGTCCATACCTCATGAGCATTCCGGATAGGAAAGAGTGGCTTAATAACTACAAGACTCACAAGAAGGAAAAAACGCATTAATAGTAAGAGCATCGAGAGATAAGTTTTTTATCTTCCTCTAAAGTTGGATTTTGAGGATCCTTTGGAGGAGAAAAACCCATCTCTACAATTTGCTCCATATGTGGGTCCATGACACGGAAATAAATGAGCATACGAAATTTCCAAACATCATAGTGTGTGCCATCGAAATGAAATGTGGGATCGTGCACTAATTCACTAAGCGACATCATTACTCTCAGGCAGGTGAAGCCTAACAATGAGAGCCCTCGCTCTGATACCAATTGAAAGTTCAAGGATGCCGCCTAGAGGGGGGGTGAATAGGCGCTTTAAAATAATTACGGTTTAGGCTTGAATAAATGCAGAATAAAGCTAACGTTTAATTTATCAAGCACAAAACCTAAAGAAGCTATGTTTACCTATGTGCACCAACAACTTATGCTAGGCAAGATATACAACCAAGTGATAGAAAGATAGATGACTTCAAGCACGATGGCTATCACAAAGATAAATGCATAAGTTACAAGGTCAAGTATAGAAATAACCGAAGCACAAGGAGACACCGATGTGATTACCGAAGTTCCTTCCCAAGGGAAGTACGCCTTCGTTGGAGAGGTGGGGAGTCACCTAGGCGCTCCTCAATAGCACGGATATGCACACCTTATTCTCCTTGAGCTTCTCCGGTGAGGGAGATTCTCGTTTCCATTACAAAGTCATCTTGAAGGCGGTGACCAAACCTTACACGAGGTTGAGGCTACTCCACAATTAAGTTGGAGGCTCTCAACGAAGCTTCTTGCAACAAGGTGGAAACCCCAAGCACTAACCGTCTAGGGTGATCAATACACACAAGAGGAACAATCTCTCCGGTGACCAAGCACCCAAGAGTAACAAGCTCACGAACTTCTCTTTCACGAATCCCGTGGGGAACTCAAACCGATGCACCTAATGCAATGGCAAGAACACACAAAGTGATCAAATCCTTCTCTCCCAAATCACACCAAAGCAACTAATGCTATAGAGGGAGGAAGGTGGAAGAACAAGGAAAAAAACAATAACAAATGAATCCCAAGATTTAGATCCAATGGATTCCCCTCACTAAGAGGATATATTGATTGGTGGAATAGTAGATCTAGATCTCATATCTCTTTTCCCTAAAAAGGGGAAAGAATCATCGGAGGGATTAAGAGAAACCCAAACTCTTGAAGGTCAGCAATGGAGGAAAGAGGAAATGGGCTGGGCAGCCTCCTCTTGAGGAAGAGGAAGACTATTTATAGCTTCCCACGAAATATGGCCGTTAGGACCGTCCAGGGTGGAATTTTCGCACTTACCCTGGAAATTTCCGGACGACCCAAGACCCCCCCTGGAGCATGAGTGCCCGCTCTCTGGTCCGGGCTGGATATTTGCCCCGGAATATTCCCTCCTGGCCGGAAATTTCTGACCTTGGACCGGAATTTCCGTCCCGCTAAAAACTACCAAAACACTGATACGAAAACGGTCATATCTTTTGCGTCTGGACTCCATTTTCGACGTTCTTGAGCTAATTGAAATCGCAACAACGGGAACTACAAGAATATGCATAGAAACATCATAGTACAACAAGGTATAATAAAATCAAATGGGAAAAGTATAGACCTCTCTATAAGATAGGAACCGACAAAACCTCCAACAACAAAAACGCAATAAGTTTTCTATACGAAATCCGTTTTTGATGAACTTGAGCTTAACATGAAGAACAAGACAAGCTCTGAAACCACACGTGGAGAAAACCAAAATAAGAACCAAGAAAGATGATGCCAAGGATGAAAAGGTTTGAGCTCTCTACGAATGATACGATCAAGCAACTCATTCGAGAGCCCCTCTTGATAGAACGGTTATCTATCCTATAACCTAGTCTCCCTACTAACATCATGAGACCGGTAAAATAGAAAACCTATCAATGTTATCTTTGTCTTGCGCATTCCAATTGAGCTAGATGATGACGATCTTAATCGCCTCAAGTTGGAGCACCTTTCTTGATCGCGCTTCGCTTTGTGAAGACTTGTAAATTGCTCCCCATAAGATAATATGGGAGGCTTCTCACATGTCCATCTTGACTTGACAATAGTATCCATATGGGTGGCAAGCATCAAGCATTTGAACTCTTCTTGATGCTCATCTTGAACTTGCACTTCAACTTGATCACCTAAGTATCTTCTCTTTATTCATGATGATGATATCTTGAAGGTAAACATGAATGTTCACACAATCTCCTTCTTCAAGATATACTTGCAATATGATTAATAATAGTATGGCAATTCTTCTTCTTGATCATATCAAATATATTCATTATAAGCAATGATCTTGATAGCATCCAACCTTAAATCCAGCACATAGAGTTCAAGTGGTGCTAATGGACAAACCTATAAGGATATCTCAATGAAACTATTAGTCCATAAGGATTGTCATTAATTACCAAAACCACACGTGGGGCACCACGCACTTTCACCCACGTGATAGAATCAATCAAATTGGGTAATTTAGGGAAGCATGCAAAAGTTGTAAAAAAAATGCATGCAAAGTCCAGTTACTTCTATATTTGCAAAAGTTGTATTGGGTGACTTGGGTTTGGTGGTGCTCTAGTACCGAGTTTCGATCTCCGAGGTGACAACCCTAGGTCTGACCAATGTTGGCCTCGCTGGTTTTGTAGCTACCAAACCATGCCAATGAGGCCATCCATAAAATTCATCGCGACAAGTGTTACAATTGGTTCGCATTGCAAGCTGAAAACAACGCGGGGTTTCTCTTCTTCAAAACACACCACACTCCATCATTGCACGCACAAATTCCAATGCGCGCTGCAGTTGTTTTCTTTAGGCTAGCACGCACGAAGGCCATCCGTAATGGGGGTTTCTTAGCGCGGTATCATAAGCAGTTTGCTGATGTGGCACTATGTTTAGTGAAGAAAGAGATTGTGGTTGTATCTTATATAAGATACAACTGTTGCATGATATCATAGACAAAAAATTGGTAGCCCGATCACACAGAAGGATAAGGCCAAAATCATTAAATTATAGTATGTTTAGATACAACTCCTAAAAGATAATGCATTAAGGATGTTGTATCTTGTAATTCACCACCACTTAGGATATCACGGTAAGATACAATGCATTGCGGAAGGCCGAAGACATACATAGTTACATACACACACACGCCAATGACCAATCCTTCACACTACCCGTCATGCTTACTGAGAGGGTAAGCCACAATGTTTCCAAAACAGTATCAGATCATTCCACATCGAATCGCACTTCCTACTGGCTACTGTTCCTGACATGAACAAGGTTCCTCAGCTCCTCAAATGCATCCATGGTCTCCGTGTCAAATCCTCCAGCAAACTGAAAATAAAATATTGAATTGCCAATTTAGTGCGCGCAAGCTTACGCTTGTAAATATTTGAGTAGAGCATACAAATTCTACAGAAGGTTTTCCCAGAAATAGCACAAACTAACCAGAGGTTCTCAACTAAAGATAACATGGAAACCAAGCAGTACTATAAAATAGAATTCAAGAAGACAGCAAGAGTTATGATAGGTGGAGAACATAGTTTTCTTTAAGAATAACTGCTAATCTTAATCAGCACCTGATCGATAAAGGCATAGGACTTTAGTCCTCTTATTCTTGGACAAGTTACGGTGTGTTACCTGGTGGATTCTGAAGGCAAATCTCACAGCCTGAAGCAGCATATACTCTAGAGCTAGATCTTTGTTCAGAGGTCCCATATACTGAAGTTCCATAGCCACCCTCTTCATGTACATATTTGCCAACTTGACAGAGGCAAATTTTATCTGCAGTGACCCAAGGGAAATGGGTTACTCTACTCAAATGATATTACCGCATGTCTCTAGAGGCTGCTATTACATACTTTCCAAAGTATATTTGCCGGTACTTATAAGATAGCCAGTAATGTAGCACTAAGTACTCAAACCTGCAGACTGATAGTCCAATGCTGAAAAATATACACCATTTACCTTGCTAATAAGATTGTTGTCAAGCATCCAGTCGGTAGGAATGTTGAACTCTTTACACTGCCTCATCATTGCATCCCTTGTCCTCAGAACATTGTAAACGCCTCGCTCTGTCCTGAATTGGAAATCCCAAATCAAATTTCAGTACTCAAATATAGTTCTACACGTTATTTATTTTTTCTTATAGTGAGGCCATACTTTTCGGACACTGTTATCATTTTCTTGAGTGCAATGTCACAGGGAAGGCGTGGATCGTCTTTATAGTTCGAAACTTCAGATTCCAATTTTTTGAGGTCCTGATAGCCAAAAGCTGCCTCTCGTAGAGTGTCCGCCTTCCTCTCAGGCCAATCGAAATGCTTCAGAACTGCTCTCTCATCCACCTTCAAGCAATGCAATTAAATGAAACGTTAGTGACTGCTGCAACTGAAAAGATTGCTCATGGAATGGTAATAATAGAAATATGTGTACCAGGAAACCAAGTTCATCATCGAGCCACTTCACAAAGGCGACCACATCTTCTATATCTTTGTAAGCTGCATCAGTCACCTCCTTGATCAAAGATTTCACAAATTCACCTTGAGTCTCAACATCCGCCTTGATCTGAAAATGGAATGAAAGTCAGTGCACATGGTCAGTGTAGGAACGCGATACCTATTGCTATCTATATTGTGTCATCTACTCCAGTCTGGTTACACTACTTACAGCTTGCAAATGCGAAGAACGGTTCTCAATTTCACCAATCATGCTACTCCGCACATTTGCAGAGTTAGCTGTTTCACAGATTCCACCCCCAGAAGTATCTTTCTTTGAGTCCCTTCTCATAAGTGAATGGTAAAGCTCTGCAACTTGGGGTGCCCTTTTCATGACCCCAGTACTCCTTGTGGAAAACTTAGGTGGAGGAGGAGGCGGAGGAGGCCGGGGTGGATTTACAGTCGGTCCATTTGATGGACCAGAATGTGGCTGAGACACTGAAGGTCTTGGAGGAGGGTTTGGAATGCGCAGGGTGCGTTTTTCGACATCCAAGCACTGCGACTTGCATATTTCTGTCTTGCCAAGTAGAAATCTTGGACTATCAGATTGACCAAAATCATACTTGTCCATAATAAGTTCACGCTTCTCCCTGCTTGCCTGATCCTTATTACAGGAGGCTGATTCATCTGTTGCCTCTGGAAGGCAGATAAAGGTATCAGATTGCCTCCTCTTCACAATGGTCAAGTCCTGTGTACATCCCTTTGACCCACCAAGCGAGTGCCTACGTGTTGGGCTTCGCACTTCTGTGGCCTCAACCCATGCTTTATCGAGAAGTGATTCCTTCTTAGATGTTTGACAATTCTTATCATTCTGAGACCATTGCTTGATACGTTCGGCAATGCTGAGTCTTTTATCATCAGAACAGCTGTCAGCATTTCTACCATCGCCATCACAATGCTCATCATTACAGACCATACCATCATTATAATCAATACCGGTCATTGCTCTAGCTGCTTGATCTGAGCTACAGAGCTCATGACGCAAGCATGAATTGATCCACCGAAGATAAGCAAGCTCCTCAACCTCAGTTAGTCGACTCATCTGCAGGCCCTCGACTTGCTTGCTCAAGTTCGCATTTGTGTGCCGCAACAATGAAGCCTCTGCTTGAACCTTTGCAACTATCTCGCTCTGGTCAAATAAGAAGGATGCAAAAATAAAAAAAATCAGCTGAAATAAACTAGTAGTTTCTTTCCCTTACAAATGGTCAAGTTCAAGTAATGGTACCTCTGCATTCTTTTCAAGGACAGCCAATTTGGACTCTGCTGAAGAGAGCTTGATTGCAAGACTTCGTTTCTGAAACTGAAGCTCTTTGTTTAAACGTCGCAGCTCAACAACCTCGAACTCCAAGTTTCCTGAACAAGATGCATTGTACCCATCTGAGACAGATGCCCGATTGCCATGTCCATCCAATCTTATAATTTCTTCATGCTGCTCCACCATAGAAGATAGAGCTGATAGTTGTTCAGACAGGCTTGTTTTCTCAGCTTCTAATGAAGTTTTAAGCAGTGCAATTCTGTCAATCTCATTCTTCCTTGAATCAAGCTCCTTCTCGAGTTCCGAAACCCTAGGATTTTCTCTGCATTGCCGCAACTCTGATTGCAATGCTGATTCTCTTTCCTTTGATTCACGTAGTTGTTCTCTGAGATGGTCCAACTCAAGAAAAAGATCATGCGATGCCGGGGACCTAATACCGTGGCAATCAAAGACATGGGGATGAACTTGAGAACCAGCAGGCGAGCAAGGGAAATCTCCTATCAGAGATCTCTTAACCCTTGAATGGTATGCAATCTGTTGGTTGCTCTGGTTAGTGTTCTCCACACTAGCAAGAGGTGGTTTCTTGCTTGCAATGGCTGATGTCTTCTTGGTTTTCTTGTCAGCTGTGAACCCCTTCACAATCTGGGATCCCCATGATGACCCAAACTTGGGCTTGAGAGGATTTTGGTTGCTTTTGGAGTCAACCCTCGATCTGCATGGCTTTGATTGGTTGTCGAACATGATATCCTCTTTCATCTTCAGTCAAGATTACAACAGTCTGAACACCAACCATGCAACGGTGGCAGAACTTTACTACAGTGCTACACTTCCTGCAAATAAAAGGGGGTGTAAATGTGAGTAATTCGCCCAGTAAACCACTGTCAACCACAATAATATAAAAAATAAACAATATAACAAACTGCCCATGCTGAAGAACTCAAGGACCATATGTAACTATCCTTCTAACTTGCCCATGCACATTAAATAAACAAGCAAATCAACTCAACATCTGGTCAAATGGGTCCTTATCGCCATGACTTTAGTCAGGGCCATAAAGAAAGACTCCTGACAATGCCTTGTTGCTCCAATGAATACCTTTTCTACGTGGTTGGGTCGAAGGTGTTAACATTCATTACTAGCATTTGAAGATGATTTTATCTATCTCCCAATCTCGGTAAGCAGCAGTAATTACATGAAGAAAATTGCAAACAAAGAACATAAGGGCATGATCAATCAAGCTCAGCGAATGGTAGGAGGTACTACTGTGTTTTGCACAACCAGAAGCACGGGATTCCTAATCCTTTCTGCCTGGCCCTGGCGCAACACATTTGCAAGAAAACGGTATGGCAAAATCGAACCTTATAAAGACATCTAGCGTAACGGGAACACAGTATGGAGGACTACTTGAGATTAGTGATTCTTGTTCTTACCACCCATCCCGCCGCCGGAATGCAGCAGACCAGGGCGCAAAATCGCTGGAGATTCTTGCAGTATCCTCCGATTCACCTGAAAGCATACAAAAAAAAAAGACGAATCTGAGCTCGAGAAACCCCCTCAGAATCCAGAAATCCCCACCCAAAACCAGCAACCCAGCATCTCCCAACAAAAAAGGTTCTTAACCGAAACACCAGAGCAACCAATCGAGCTTGTAACATACCACGCACCTGAAATCTCGAAGAAATCCGCAACCTTTTCGCCTCCCTCCCTCGAAACTGAGCTGAGCAGCTACTGAACGACGAACTGGACGGGAGCAGAGTGAGAAGAGGAGGGAGGGAGGAGGGGCGGTGGATGCGACAAGGGTAGGGCAGCAGCTTCGGATGCTCTTGCCTCGTTCGTGCGTCCTCCTCCTCCCCACGCGCTGGATTTTTCTATAGAGCTCCTCGCCGGATTCCGAGACGAGCTCGCGGAGGGTTCGAGGGCAAGAGAGCAGAGCGGTGTGCGCGTGGTGGATTTTGAATTTTGAAATGAGGTCAAGACAAGGGTAGGCTAGTAGGGGGAGAGCGAGTAGCCGTAGCAGCTATGGGGACAAGGGAGACAGGCGGGCGCAGAGACGCTGACAAATGGGGCCATTTCTGGGATGGACATCCGCTTTTTGTTCTGACTTTGTTTGGCTCGCGTGTCCCCACATCTGCGTGTCCGCGTGTGCAGTGCTGCTGTTCTTCAGGACATCTCCAGCGGGCTGCTCATTTGGCCCGGACTGGCCGGATTTGAGCAGGTTCGGGCAAAACCAGGCCCCAGCGGGGCTGCTCAACCCACGGCCTGGTCCCTTTTCAGTCCGCGGATGCTCAAATCCTGACCAAATTTGGGTCAGATTTGAGCATCCCGCGGACACGAAACGGACGCGCGCGCTCGGTCGTGTCCCATTTCGGTCAAAGGGGGTGGCCCGCCTGCCAGCGACCGCGGCGACGGCTCGGCTACCCACGGGGTCGTATTTAAATGGGCCCCGCGGCCACGCGTCCCTCCCCACGCGCACCGCCTCCTCGCAGTCACCCACGCCATTCACTGCCTCCTCGCAGTCGCCACCTCCTCCCCCCTCGGCTTCCTCGCCGCCGGCCATGGGCCGCAGCTGGCTGAACTGGGGGCGCGCCAAGAACGACCACGAGGCCGGCGGCTCACGCCGCCGCCGCTCGCCCTCGCCCTCTCCCCCGCTCCCACCTCCTCCACCCCTCACCCGCGTCCAGCGCGCCCAAGCCGAGCAGGCGCGCACGCCGCCGGCATCTCCTCCTCCTTCTTCTCAGGGCCCGGCGGCCCCATTCCGCCTGGTGCCCGCCAGGGTGCGGGACCGTCCCTACCTCAACAAAACGAGGTGCCAATGGTACTGGGATCGTGCGATCCCGGTGCCATGGCCAGATGTCCACCTCCCGATGGGTGGCATCTGAACAGGGACAGGATCCCTGTGCCGCCGGTACCGCGGTCGGGCGCGGCGCGGGAGGTGGAGATCCACCGCCGGCGGGACGAGCTGCCCCCGGACCTGCGTGCCCACCCGACGTTCGCGGTGAACAGTCCCCACTGGGACACGTGGTTCACCGACGAGCACGACCTGCGCCGCAGGTCGTACTTCGGTGCGCGCCGCGCCCGCGGGGAGCCCCAGTTCCCGCCGCCGTCACCTCCACGCCAGGCGAGGCGTGGAGCCGCCCCCCAACGTCCCCTCCGCATTGGCGGCCGCGCCCCGGTCGTCAAGGACGAACCAGAGGAGGAACCTCCTCAATGGTTCGAGGAGGAGGACGACCAGGACGTCGACATGGCCGAGCCAGAGCCCAATGAGGAGCTCCAACTGGCCATGGCCATCGAGGCCTCCAGGAGGGAGGCAGAAGCAGCGGCCGCGGCGGAGGCGCGCGCGCTGGAGGACGCCCTGGCGGCGGTGGCCGCCCACCAGGCCGCAGAGGAGGCGGAGGCCCGCGCAGCCGGCGCGCGGGCTGTGGACGAGGCCGTGGCGGCCATCCACGCGCACCGCGTCGACGACTACCCCTACGACGAGGAGGTAGACGACGACGGGCGCGATGAGAACGCGCCGGTGCCGGCCTGGTTCGAGCCCCTTGTGGGCATGCGGTGGAGGTGGGAGGCGCCACCACCTGAGCACCTCGTGCCGCCGCCCCGGCCGGCCACGCCGCCGCCGCGCACCCAGCCCCCCACGCCGCAGGGGGCCAGGGCCGCCCCACTGCCACCCCACCTCGCCCCCGAGACCCCGGACTACGTCATCCTAGATGACTAGGAGCTCCGGGGGCAACTCCGGCCGCCGCCATGCCACTGGCCAGTGGCCGTCTAGCCCTAGCTAGACGTTTTTTTTATGTTTTTTTTTAGGTTGTAAATCTATGAGCCCCTATGGGCCCTACTAAATCTATGGAAAGTCCCTTTTGGTATGAGCAGCCCCACTGGGGGCACCTGGTTCGGGCCGTGTCCGAGGACAGCGGACGGCTGCTCAAACAGACAAATTGCGGACCAAATTGGTCCGCATTTGAGCAGCCCCGCTGGAGATGTCCTCACTGTCCCATAAATAAAGGCTTAAAAATCATTTTCCAAAAAGCAAAAGTTTTCACTGTCAGAAATAACAAAATGAATAATAGGCTCAAAATAGTTTTTCAGACTAGCCATAGTGGTGATATCATAGGTGGTATCATGCAACTTGGACCCACAAAAAAGGTTATGTGGCAGATAATTAAGGAGGAGATAGATGGTTAGAGTAACATAGGTAGATACCTTATCATGACACGTAAAACTAGAAAATTTAATTGCATGTAAATCTTGTACACATATTTGCATTGAGATTCTACAAAATAATAAATAGAACGAGATTATGATACTACTATAATATACTATGCATTATAGAGGTAGTATCATATACTAGTATCATATGCATGATACTTGTGCATGATACTCTCCACTATGACTAGTCTCAGATGCTGATTCAGGCCCCTTGGAAACGCCGATTGTAAAAGAAGTATAGGCAAACTCAACACCCCAAATCAGACACAAATTTATCCACATTTGATCAGACAGAAACATGAGCGGACAACGATTTAGGAGTATTTGATCCCAACGGGCACCCCAAATCAAAAAGAAAAATTAACCAGAAATTTAAACATAGGCCATATGGGAGGGCCCAAGTTCGTCACACACACAAATTTAAATTAAAGATTAAACTAAAAAAAATCCTAAGGGATCTCACTCAGTGTTGTTGCCGCCCATCTGCCGCTCGCCATGCCAGCCTGCTCGTCGTTGTCGAGGACGATGTAGGGAGGCGGCTAGTATAGATGCATTTGCGGCGTCGGAGGCGGCTATGGCCACGCCGGTGCAGCCTCCTAGGCCTGGCTTCTCGCGGTCCGACGACGGTGACCATGGGCCCGGAGGCAGCATGTGTGCCTCCATGGTGGACTGGTGGCGTGTCGGCGCCAGATCCGGCCACATCCCCAGCTCTTCGAGATCGGAGGCCTCAATGGCGCGACGGAGGTCGTCGTCCTCCTCCTTCTGTGGTGTGGCCGGAGCGGGCACAGGCGATGTCCCGTCGTCCTCCATGTTGTTGAGGAAGTCGTCAAGGTCGTCATCGTCGCTATCTACCTCTTATGGCGCGGCGGGCGCGGTGGGCTCGGGAGTCGTGGCGGGCTCGTCGTCTTCAAGCCCGTCGAGTTCGTCGTCGATGTCCTCCTCGAGGTCGACGAGCTCGATGCGTGGCACGCGCGGCACCGTCAC
This sequence comes from Alopecurus myosuroides, assembly GCA_028641055.1. Lineage (NCBI taxonomy): Eukaryota > Viridiplantae > Streptophyta > Magnoliopsida > Poales > Poaceae > Alopecurus > Alopecurus myosuroides. The sequence continues at coordinate 70,470,014 of CM054062.1, forward strand.
ACTTCAGCGTATCAAATGCCATGCCACCCGTGGGGGAGGTGCACGTCCCCCCACGGGAACGGCACGCATTCCCGCCAGAATATCTCCACCACGTCCACCGAGACGTAGACGTGCTTCCGACGGCGGCGCACAGACGAGTAAGACGCCTCCTCATCGTGGCAGGCGTGGGCACACTTCCACCATGAATGGGTGTTTGTCATTGCCGAAGGCAGGGTTTTTTACCTAGGGTTTGCGTCGGTGGAGTGGGAACGGGGATTGGGTGTGGGGGTGGGGACGATGACGCGGTCCCATTTAATAGGGCCAGTCAAGATAGGTGAGGGGACGGTGGGAGGCTGCCAGGTGAGGTTCGCTTGACATGCGTGGACGTTGTGCAACTTCCCGCTCAGTCGGGGGATGGATATCGTGTCCGCGGACCGTCCCAAACGTGGACCAAAATTGGTCCAGTTTTGGGGAAAACTCGACATGTCCTTCCCTCGGCCTGTTTGGGGGGGGGGGGTTCCCAAATCGGTCTGTGCGGGCCAATTTTGACAGATTTGTCCGATTCAGGGGTGTTGGGTGTGCCTTAAGAGAGGGTAAGAGCATTCCAGCAGATCATGTCCAGGCATTCATTATATCATATCTGATAGAATCACTCCGCCCCTGTGTTTTGGGAGACAATTCGTAGTGTCGTACACAATATTACGTCTGGTAGATATATTTCCACATATCCTCTCTCTTCTCTATTTCTCTCTCCCTCCCAAATCCTCGCCGTCCATCGTGTGTTCACTCGTGTCCATCTCAACTATGTGTTTTCTTTCTTCCGCACTCTCTAGTGGCCAAATCCGTCTCTCCTATCTCCTCCTCGGTCTCTAAATCAAGGCGTTCCGGCAGCTCGATCGCGGATCAGGAATAGCTGCCCCAGTCCTGCTACCGGTCGTATCTCTTCTCCTCCACCTTCTGTCGACTGTAGTAGTGACCAACAGGCGAGCTGCAGTCCACAAGTCAACTTGGCCAGCAGGAAAAGGTCGGTTTCCCAGGGTTTCTCTCGCACGACTCAGAGGCGATTCCCTGGTTCCTCGACTACTTCTGCCGGCGGCGAACTGCTCACCGTCGACGATCTCTCTCCATCTCCCTCCGCAAGGAGCGTGCGCTTCCTCCCCTCCCTCCCAGTTGCGTTTCCGTTCGGGGTGATCCCGGGGTGAGCCTAGTCTCACCGCCCACCCTTGGCGGTTCCGTTTTCTGTGGATCGAGGCGGATGGAGAACGCTCCATCGGAGGCGGTGGACCTCATCCCTGACACGACAGTGGTCGATGGCAGGTGCCTGGCTCTCCCGGCGGCGCCCAAGACGAAGGATGGCCTCCCCTCGGAGGCGTCCGGGTCTTCCTCGGCGGCAGCGGGCGATAGCATGGCGGAGATGCTGCGGCGTCTCAATCTGACAGCACAGGAGTCGAGCGCCTTTGTCTTGGAAGATGAAGATGACGATCTCCTCGGGTGCCCGGAGTGGGCTGCGGTGGGTAAGGTGTTAGCGCCAAACCCTCTGCATATTAACACCATTAGAGCGGTGCTCCGACCTGCGTGGGGGAACCCGAAAGGTTTGGAGCTCCGATCTTTGGGTGCCAACGTATTCATGGCGGAGTTTGCAACGCGACCGGACATGATCCGTGTGAAGGAAGGTTCGCCGTGGACTATTAGCAAACACGATGTGTTGCTGATGGATTTTGATCCTCTAACGAAACCGGGGGATCTATGCTTCAACAAGTTGTCCATGTGGGCGAGGATACTCAACCTTCCTTTTAACCTGATGAACGAAAGCAGAGGTAGAGGTATTGCTGGCAGCATTGGACAGGTGGAGAAGGTGGACGTGGACTCTAAAGGGCGTGCGTGGGGCGATTATCTCAGGGTTCGAGTTGCAATCAATGTTTCAGCTCCGCTGTTGAGGTGTGTCTCCATATTCTCACAGAAGAGGAATTGCACCGAGGTCTACCAAGTGATGTATGAACGAGTCCCTACTTACTGTTACTCGTGTGGGATTTTGGGTCATTCATCGGGAGCCTGTCCTAATCCGGGGGACAGAGATGCAGAGGGCCAGTTGCCGTATCACGGTTCCCGGCTATGCGTACCTGATGAGCGCAGGAAGCCGTCGGGGGAGAGATCTAGTCAGTCCTCCTTTGCGAGCAACCAGAGTGGGCCTTTTAATGCTTTCGGTAGCCCTAGTCCGAATAGCTCCAGGAAGGCCGAAGATGAATCTGTGGAGGTCAACTCGCCTAAGAAGACTCGGAAACAGCGTGCTAAACCCAAGGTTAATCAAATGGCCAACAGCATGGAGGGACAGGAAGCCTCAGGTGCTGCAAAAACTAGTGGACAAAAACGCAAAGGTTACCGTGCTAAAGCCACTGCTGGGAGTGTTGGGATCGGACAGGAACAAAATATGGCAATGGTTTTGATTCCTTCCAACTCCAAGACGGCAGCTATTATGGGTGGTGAACAGGCATCTATTGTGGAAGAACCAAACAAGAAGCAGAAAACAGTGGTACCCCCTACTTCATCTCGATCGGCGGATCAGGCAGAGGTCGCGGCGCGACCCTGCCGCACGCAATGAATCTCCTATGTTGGAACTGTCGCGGACTCGGGTCGGACGCGACAGTGGGGGAACTTCGCTGGCTAGTGAGGTTTTTTCGACCTACCTTCCTCTTCCTCTCTGAGACGAAGATGAAGGATACGAGAGTGCAGAACTTTATGTGGTCATTGGGGTATTCTGGAAGTTTTGCGGTCAGCAGTGTGGGTCTTAGTGGTGGACTTGCTTTGTTCTGGTCACATTCCGTTTCAGTTACTCTCAAAGGCTACAATTCTCACTGTATTGATGTGCTTATTTCCGAAGGAGGCAATGAACCACGGCGTTCAACCTTTGTGTACGGTGAACCGCGGAGAGATCGACGTCATGAATTCTGGGAGCTGCTGCAGCGTTTGCATACCGCGTGGTCAGGTCCTTGGATTGTTTGTGGAGATTTCAATGAGGTTATCAGTGGTGATGAGCACTTGGGCTCATCAGACCGATCAGACTCGCAGATGTCACAGTTTCGAGATTGTTTGGAGACTTGTGGTCTTGTTGATCTCGGATATACTGGTCCAAAATTTACTTGGACCAATAGACAGCAGGGTTCCGATCTGGTCTCTGTACGTTTAGATCGTGCAGTGGCTAATTCAGCCTTTATGGATCGCTTTGATGGTTTTCGGGTGGATAATGTGGTAACTACCACTTCGGACCATATGGCGATTTCCATCTCTGTTGCGGTGGCGGATGGGAACACTCAAACTGCACCAGTGCAACAGCAGTTCCGTTTTGAAGCAGCATGGCTGCGTGCCCCTGATTACAGAGAGATGATGGAACGGACATGGAAGGAGGGGAGCAGCGGTGTTCTTTCCATTCAGTCAACTTGTGATAATCTATCACGGTTGGCGTGCTCGTTGAAGAAGTGGAGCATAGATTCCTTTGGTTCCATCCGAAAACGTATTGGTGTCCTCGAAAGGAAATTAAAGTTTTTGAGATGTGATAACGCAACAATGGAGGAAACTAGTGGTGTGGAAAAAGAACTCTGTGAATTATTTGAGAGAGAAGAAATCATGGCTAGACAGAGATCTCGGATTGAGTGGCTTAAAGAAGGGGACCGCAATACTTCCTTCTTTCATGCCCGCGCTTCGGCACGGAAACGAGCTAACCGTATCTCTAGGTTGGAGAAAGAGGATGGCTCTATGTGCCATGATAAGGAAGAGATCAAGGAAATGGTGCAGAATTTCTATTCCAATCTGTTCACTTCCAAAAATTGCTCAACCACAGCCACTGTTCTTAATGCTATACCCCCAGAAGGTGACTCACACAATGCATGAGGATCTCTGTAAGGAGTACACCGATGAGGAGATCAAGATGGCTCTTTTCCAAATGGGCCCAACAAAAGCTCCAGGTCCGGATGGATTTCCCGCTTTGTTTTATCAGACTCATTTGGATTTTCTTGGCGAGGAGATTTGTGCTGCTGTTCGGAGTTTTCTTGAGGGGGGGTTCTATTCCACCTGGCTTTTGTGATTCGGTGGTGGTTCTCATACCGAAAATCGGTAACCCCCTACACTTGAAGAACTTTCGTCCTATTAGCTTATGTAATGTGCTATATAAGATTGCATCAAAGGTTCTTGCAAATAGACTCAAGATTATTCTCCCGGAGATTATTTCTGAACATCAGAGTGCATTTGTGCCTGGGAGATTAATTACTGACAATGCTTTGATTGCTTTTGAGTGTTTGCATACTATTAGGCAACAGAGAACGAAGAATCCTTTCTTTGCTCTCAAAGTGGATATGATGAAGGCCTATGATCGAGTGGAATGGTCCTATCTTCATGGTTGTTTGGCTAAATTGGGTTTTGCCAACTCTTGGATCAATTCGGTTATGAGGTGTGTTACCTCAACCCGGTATGCGGTGAAAGTTAATGGTGAATTGACGGATCCGGTGCTATCTTCACGGGGTATACGCCAAGGTGACACTATCAGCCCCTACTTATTCCTCTTATGTACTGAAGGTTTGTCTTGTCTGCTGCAAAAACAAGAGGCCCAAGGAGAGCTACATGGTATCAAAAACGGCAGACTTGGTCCCTCTATATCACATCTCCTTTTTGCAGATGATAGCATCTTCTTTTCTAAGAGTGATCAACGTAGTGTTGATGCGTTACAATTGGTGCTCACAACATACTGTGCGGGTTCCGGTCAAAGAATCAATTTGGAGAAATCCAACATTTTCTTTGGCTCAGGTTGTCATGTTGATATCAAAGATCGAGTGAAACAATGCCTTGGGGTTTTTGATGAGACCCTGCAAGACTCCTATTTAGGGATGCCTACTCATATTGGGAGATCCCCTATTGTCACCTTCCGATACATCTTTGATCGTATGTGGAAAAGAGTGAATGGTTTATCGGATAAACCTCTGTCAAGAGCTGGGAATGAGACTATGTTAAAGGCTGTTATCCAAGCAATTCCCACTTATGTTATGAGTTGTTTTCAGCTTCCCATTGGTACTTGTGAAGAGATGAGGAAGCTCATTGCCAATCACTGGTGGGGCTCTAAGGATGGGAAGAGGAAATTGCATTGGAGATCATGGGATTGGCTTACCTCTCCGAAGAAGATGGGGGGAATGGGTTTTAGAGATTTGCATCTCTTCAACCAAGCTATGTTAGGAAAACAAGCATGGAGACTGGTTACATCCCCTGATTCACTGTGCGCTCGTGTTCTGAAAGGCAAATATTATCATGATGGTACCTTCTGGACTGCTACCTGTCCTCGTGCGGCATCATTCACATGGAGGAGCATTCTCTATGGCCGAAAACTCCTAGAACAAGGAGTGGAGTAGGGTATTGGAGATGGGGCTTCGGTTCGGATTATGAAGGATAGATGGATTCCAGATACAGCACCCTACCTTCTCCATCCGAAAGTTCCTTTAGTCCATGATCAACGTGTGAGCTCTCTGTTGGCTCCACAGCGAGAATGAGACTATAACAAGCTCAAGTTTATTTTTTCATGATGACTTGGTTGCTAAGATTATGCAGATACCTATTAGTAGGTTGGTCGGAGATGACTTTATTAAGTGGCCACATAACCGTGTTGGAGTGTACACGGTGAGTTCTGCTTATCAACTTGCCCGACGCCGAGAATTCTTCTCGGCTCGCTGCAAAAACGGAGGAGGCATGTCTTCTCGCGGTGACTGCGAAGACAAACATTGGAAGGCACTATGGGCGATCACGGCTCCTCCAAAAATGAAGATAACATTATGGCGATTCGCACATGATTGCCTTCCTAGTGGAGTTCAATTACAGAGAAGGATTGGATCATCAGATTACCTATGTGTTCACTGTGCACAAACTGAGACCGTGGAGCATGATCTGTTGTTCTGTCCTTTCGCAAGGGAGGTTTGGACGGAAGTCAAGCAAGGCCTATGCTTTGGGCTTGGTCGGCGAGCTTTTATATCACCGAAACAATGGCTGTTTAATTTCTTGGCTAACTGCACTAAATTGGAAGCAACGGTTTTGGCAGTCACGGCTTGGCATTTGTGGGACTGTCGAAACAAAGTGCGTGAGGAAAGCATCAACATCCAGCCCAAGGCATTGGCTTTGAAGATTAAATCATATTCAGAGATGATTGTTTCACATTTATTCTCTAATCCGAAATCCTCCACAAGGGGTGTTGTCCCGCCACCACGGTGGCTCCCCCCTGCTGAAGATGCCTTGATGATCAATGTCGATGCCACGCTCTTCCCTTCGTCCACCTCATCGGGGATTGGAATGGTTCTTCGCAATCATGCTGGTTCGTGTCTTGTTGCTGTTTCCGATTGCTTACCACATGTTTTCAGTCCGGAATTAGCAGAGGCGACAGCGATTCGCATGGCTTTAGCATTTATACAGGAGGAAGGTATCACACAGGTAAGCGTGGCGTCGGATTGTTTGTCTATCATCCAACGTATCCGCTCTCCTGATCGTGATCGGTCTGCCTGTGCTGTGGTGGTCGAGGATATCAAGATGATGCTCAGTTCCCTTCCATCTGTCTCTATATTTCATGTAAACAGGCTTCAAAATCTGGCTGCGCATTGGTTAGCTCGATCTAGTGAGCTGCGACCGAGGTGTACCTGGCGTGGTGTTATCCCAGAATGTATCAAGGATGCTATTTGTAATGACTCTTTATGTGTTGATTAATAAAGCTTGAGGTTTACTGTAAAAAAAAAACCCAGGCGAGCTGCATGGGAGAAGCTCCCCACCTCGAGCCAGCGGCGCTGAACCTCGCTCACCCCTACAGGTGTATGTTGCATAATTTAAAATTTTATGTCCAATGTAACCACCAAGATCAACTACGAAGATACGATCCCATACATGCAATGATCTAGTAATTATGAACACCGGCAACGGAAAAACGGTGTAGTCCTTGAAGTTTCCGAACAATCGTAGATCCTCACAGCTAGTCCTGGTTGCAAGGATGTCACTAATTCCCTCATCAAGGATCAGACGTGCAATCACTCTTATAGTATCCACGCATCCACTTGCGTCAACCTGCCAACGCTCCGTCGTCGAGAACTCAACGCTAATAAAAGGGAGAACGGCCTTTCAGTGCAACTTTGGTGGTAGATCTAATCAACTAGATTAGATCTATATGAGATCTGTTCTCAATGTAGGGTATGTTGCATAGAAAACAAAAAAAAAATCCTAAGCGATAGATACCCAAAGGGCCAAGATCTAATCTAGGAGATGAAGTGCAACGGGGAGAAAGAGAGTCTTGAGAAAACATACCCTCGAAGACTCTAAGCGTTACGAGATCAAATCTTGTTGTTGGTGTAGTCGTACTCACGCCGATCCCGAGAGCGAGAAGATGTGCACCGCAACCCGACAGTGCCTCCGTGATTGGTCACACGTTCAGCTCGATGAAGACCTCTGTTCCCTCGATCCAGCGGAAGTAGAGGATCCCCCAGAACTCTAGCAGCACGACGGCGTGGTGGTGGTGAAGAATCCCACGGTCAGGCTTCACCAAGCCGGAGACCATTGAATGGAGCAGCGGTTGGAGAGGAAAGGAGGTGGGACAAGTGAGTAAGGAGGGGGAGCTCTCACCCTCCTTTTATAGGGAAGGGGGAGGCAGCCCAAAGGGGGGTGCGGCCAGCCATGGGTGCCCCCACCTCTTCCCCTCTTCATGTGAGTGGAAGCTCCACTCACACCCACTCATTCTCCCATAATTTCCCACTTGGAAAATCCAAAGGTTTTTCTTTAATAAATAAATAAAACATTTTTATTTCTTTCTTTCAGCATTTGTTAATTCTATTAAAAAACATTTGCATATAGCAACTCGAATCATTTGTTAATTCCATTAACAACCATTCGACAAAAAACCCCTTGAACCATTTCAATTTTCCCCGAAACAATTTTGGTGTTGTCCAAAACATTCTTCGATATTCCGTATCCTCTCAAATGCTTCATCGAACCTTAAGTGTGCCACCCTACGGTTCGTGAATAACGCAGACATGATCGAGACACCTCTCCGATCAATAACCAACAGGGGATCTGGAGATCCGTGATGACTCCTATATATTCAACGATGACTCTCGTGATCGTGTGAACCTTTCAACGTCGTAACGATTTCCCTTTGTCTCGCGATATTTTACTTGTCCGAGATCCGATCATTGGTATCAACCATACCTTGTTCGATCTCGTTACCTGACAAGTACTCTTTTCTCGTTCCCGTGATATAACATCCTTGTGATCATATCATGTGTTGGCAAGCGGTGTCGATGTGATATCACCGAGAGGGCCCAGAGTATATCTCTCCATCATTTGGATGGACAAATCCCACTCTTGATCCATGAGCCTGAACTAACACTTTCCGAATACCCAATGTCACCTTTATAGTCACCTTGTTACGGTGTGACGTTTGATGACATCAAAGTACCCTTTCGGTATTAGTGATTGACATGATCTCATGGTCTATGGAATGAGGTTACTTCGTATGTAAGCCATAACAATATAAACTAAATGACTTGATCGTATTGTTATGCTTAGTTTGGGTTTATGTTCATCACATCATTCTCCTAATGCCATGAACTCGTTATTAACAACATCCAATGTTCATGATCAGGAAACCTTGACCATCGGTTAATCAACGAGCTAGTTAAAAGAGAGGTTTTACTAGGAACGATTGTTTGTTTATTAATCACACAGGTATCAACGTTTCCGGTTAATACAATTCTAGCATGAGAAATAATCATCTATCATAAACAAGGAATAACATAGTAAACACTTTATTATTGCCTCTCAGGCATATTTCCTTCAGTATCCCACTGGCACTAGAGGCAATAATCTATATTACATAGTGATGAATCTAACACCCATGGAGTTCTGGTGTTTATCATGTTTTGCCTTTGGGAGAGGTTTAGTCAATGGGTCTGCCACATTCAGATCTGTATGTACTTTGCAAATCTTCACATCCCCATCTGCGACATGTTCACGGATGGAGTGAAAACGGCGCTTGATATGCTTGGAATTCTTGTGAGACCTTGGTTCCTTAGCATTGGCTATGGCACCATTGTTGTCACAATATAAAACCATTGGATCCATCGCACTCGGAACCACGCCTAGTTCGGATATGAACTCCTTCATCCAAACTGTTTCTTGTGTTGTCTCCAAGGCAGCAACATATTCCGCTTCTGTTGATGATCCCGCTACCACGAAATGCTTGGAACTCCTCCACCTTACTGCTCCTCCATTCATAACAAATACGTACCCGGATTGTGACTTAGAGTCCTCCGGATCAGTGTCGAAGCTAGCATAGACGTAACATCTTGCGACAAGCTCTTCTTCATCGCCATATACGAGAAACATATCCTTAGTTCTTCTCAAGTACTTAAAGATATTCTTGACCACCCTCCAGTGTTCCAAACCTGGATCGGACTGGTACCTGCTAGTCAAACTAATAGCATGTGCCACATCTTTTCTTGTACATACCATAACATACATGATATAACCTATGGCTGAAGCATAGGGAATCTTATTCATTATTTCTCTATCTTATGTTGTAGCTGGACATTGAGTCTTACTCAACGTATTTCCTTGCAACATTGGTAAGAACCCCTTCTTACTTTCTTCCATTCTGAACTTCTTCAAAATCTTGTCAGGGTATGTACTTTGCGAAAGTCCAATTAAGCATCTTGATCTATCCCTGTAGATTTTGATGCCTAATATATAAGCTGCTTCACCGAGGTCTTTCATCAAAAAACTACTGTTCAAATAACCTTTTACGCTATTTAAAAGTTCTATATCATTTCCAATCAACAATATGTCATCCACATATAGTACTAGAAATCCTATAGAGCTCCCACTCACTTTCTTGTAAATACAAGCTTCTCTGTATGTTTGGACAAATCCAAATCCTTTGATCACCTTATCAAAATGGAGGTTCCAACTCCGGGATGCTTGCTTCAGTCCATAAATGGAACGTTGAAGCTTGCATACCTTGTCAGCATCCTTAGGATCAACAAAACCTTTAGCTTGCATCATATACAACTCTTCCTCAATGTCACCATTAAGGAACGCCGTTTTGACATCCATCTTCAAGATTTCATAATCGAAAAATGCAGCAACTGCTAACATGATCCTAACTGACTTTAGCATCGCTACCGGTGAGAAAGTCTCATCGTAGTCAACTCCTTGAATTTGTCGGAAACCTTTTGCGACAAATCGAGCTTTATAAACGATCACATTACCATCAGCGTCAGTTTTCTTTTTAAATATCCATTTTTTCTCAACGGCCTTGCGGTCATCGGGTAAGTCCACCAAATTCCAAACTTGGTTTTCGTACATGGATCCTATTTAGGATTTCATGGCTTCAAGCCATTTGTTGGAATCTGGGATCATCATCGCTTCATCATATGTCGCAGGGTCATCACCTCCATCTACCATGAAGTTTAAGACGGGATCCCCATACAGTTCAGGAGTTGTACGTTCCCTACTTGACCTGCGAGGTATGGTAGTTTCCTCTTTTAGAGTTTCATGATCTTGATCATTAGCTCCCTCTTCAACTGACGGAGTCGGCACCGGAACAACTTCCGGCGCTGCGCTACTCGCCATTCCAAGAAGAGAAGGTTTAATAACCTCATCAAGTTCTACCTTCCTACTATTCACACCTTTCGAGAGAAACTCCTTCTCTAAAAAGGATCCATTCTGGGCAACGAAAATCTTGCCTTCGGATCTGTGATAGAAGGCGTACCCTATTGTTTCTTTAGGGTATCCTATGAAGACGCATTTTTCTGCTTTGGGTTCGAGTTTATCAGGTTGAAGCTTCTTCACATGAACATCGCATCCCCAAACTTTTAGAAATGACAGCTTAGGTTTGTTTCCAAACAATAATTCATACGGTGTTGTTTCAACGGATTTAGATGGTGCCCTATTTAAAGTGAATGCATCGGTCTCTAGTGCATAACCCCAAAATGATAGTGGCAAATCTGTAAGAGACATCATAGATCGAACCATATCCAATAAAGTACGATTACGACATTCGGAAACACCATTACGATGTGGTGTTCCGGCAGGTGTGAGTTGTGAAACTATTCCACATTGTTTCATATGCATGCCAAACTCGTAACTTAGATATTCACCTCCATGATCAGATCATAGAAATTTAATCTTTCTGTTATGATGGTTTTCAACTTCACACTGAAATTCTTTAAACTTTTCAAATGTCTCAGATTTGTGTTTCGTTAAGTAAATATATCCATATCTACTCAAATCATCTGTGAAAGTGACGAAATAACGATATCCACCGCGCGCCGATACACTCATTGGTCCACACACATCAGTATGTATGATTTCTAGTAAGTCTGTCGCCCGTTCCATAGTTCCGGAAAACGGGGTTATAGTCATTTTGCCCATAAGGCATGGTTCACATGTTTCAAATGATTCATAATCAAGTGATTCTAAGAGTCCATCAGAATGGAGCTTCTTCATGCGTTTAACACCAATATGACCTAAGCGGCAATGCCACATGTAAGTAGCAATATCATCTTTCAACTTAATTCTTTTGGCATTCACATTATGAATATGTGTATCAATACTATCAAGATTCAAAAGAAATAAACCATTCTTCTCAGGTGCGTGACCATAAAAGATATTATTCATATAAATCGAACAACCATTGTTCTCAGACTTAAAAGGAATAACCACTCTGCATTAAGCATGATCCAGAAATGATATTCATGCTCAATGCAGGCACCAAATAACAATTATTCAGGTTTATAACTAATCCATATGGTAAACAAAGAGGTAGCGTCCCGACGGCGATCACATCAACTCTTGATCCATTTCCGACGCGCATCGTCACCTCACCCCTTGCTGGTGGTCGCTTATTCTGCAGCTCCTGTTTCGACTTACATATGTGAGCAACCGAACCAGTATCAAATACCCAGGCGCTACGGCGAGTACTATTAAGGCACACATCAATACCAAGTATATCATATATACCTTTGTTCACTTTATCGGCCTTCCTATCTGCCAGATATTTGGGGCAATTGCGCTTCCAGTGGCCAGTGCCCTTGCAATAAAAGCACTCAGTCTCAGGCTTAGGGCCATACTTTGTTTTCTTCTAGGTGCAGCAACAGACTTGCTACCCTTCTTGAATTTTACCCTTGGCTTTCCTTTCTTGAAACTAGTGGTCTTATTAATCATCAACACTTGATGTTCTTTCTTGATCTCCACTTCAGCAGTTTTAAGCATCGATAGAAGCTCAAGAAGAGACTTCTTCATGCCTTGCATATTATAGTTCATCACGAAGTTCTTGTAACCAGGTGGCAGAGATTGGAGAACACGATGTATCCCTAGCTCAATGGGAATCGTTATTCCCAAGGCTATGAGCTTATCAGCGTACGCAGACATCTTGAGTACGTGCTCACTAACGAAGCTGTTCTCTTCCATCATGCAGCTAATGAAATTTTCTGAAGCGTCATAACTCTCAACTGCAGCATGTGTATCGAAAATCATTTTCAATTCTCCCATTGTAGCATAAGCAGTGCTGTTATCGAAACATTTTCGTAGCTCTGGCTGTAATCCATAAAGGATGCCGCAATGAACTATACTGTGGTCTTCTTGTTGAGTCAGATAAACATTTTTATCTTCCTCAGAAGCATCATCAGCGGGCTGGTCACTTAGCGGTGCATCAAGCACATAGAGCTTCTTGCAAGCTGTGAGGAGAATGCTCAGGTTAAGTGCTCAGTTGGTAAAGTTGCTTCCATTGTTCACTAGTTTTTCTCTCTCCATGAACATACTGAAACTAAAGGTAGGTGGTGCCATGATCTACAACATATTTGCAAAGACTATTTAGACTAAGTTTATGATAAATTAACTTCAAGCTAATTCTAAAATTATTCCATGAACTCCCACTAAAAAACAACATCCCTCTTAGTCGTCTTTAGTGATTACACGAACCAAATTCACTACACCGAAACCGATCATCACGTGATACGGTGTAGTCGCAAAGGTGAACATCAATATGTTCATCATATCATCCATATGACTCATGCTTTACCTTTCGGTTACGTGTTCCGAGGCCATGTCTGTACATGCTAGGCTCGCCAAGTATAACCGTAGTATTGCGTGTGTTTCAAGTCCATGTATGTACATGCTAGGCTTAAAAACACCCGTTGTATGCGAACGTTGAGTCTATCACACCCGATCATCATGTGGTGTCTCGAAACGACAAACTTTCTTAACGATGCATAATTAAGGAAGAACACATTATTATCTTGATATTAAGTGAGAGGGAATATCTTATAATGATACCGTCACGATCTAAGCAAAATAAGATGCATAAAAGGATTAACATCACATGCATGGATAATATGATATGATATGGTCCTTCTTGCACTTCATCTCCATCTTGTGCATCATGGTATGATCTCCATCATTCCACGGCGTGGCACCAAGGTCCGTGGCACCTCCATCTTGATTGTCCATCAAAATTACAACATATCACATGGATATGATATACAACACGCATGCCATAAATAATAAGACAACCATATGGCTCCTGCCGGTATGTAAATAATTTACAAAAGATACCATCTCATACATAAAATTTGTAACATTGACCATATCACATCACATGCCCTGCAAAAACAAGTTAGACGCCTCTAATTTATTTATTTTTACATATTTTACGTGGCTTGGGCTTACGAGGATAGAACCGTTCATACCTACGTACAAGAGCCACAACGTTGATAAAACATATTCTTATCAACCCTTCGTATTTTAGATCTTAATTATAGTAGGATAAACGGACACCCCCTCGGCCACAAGTGAGACATGTCTCGCGTACAAAGTACACGTAAAGTTTGTCTAGGGCAGCTTCATCCTACTATGCCACTAAGATCATAAAATACTTAAGGAGGCAAAAACATGATCATCAACGCCCACATACACCTATGTGTTCTACCCGTACAAATCATCTACGCATAGATCCGGTTCTGATACCACTGTAGGGTACGTTGCATAGAAAATAAAAAAATTCCTCCGCGATAGATACCCAAAGGACCAAGATCTAATCTAGGAGATGAAGTGCAACAGGGAGAAAGAGATTCTTGAGAAAACATACCCTCGAAGACTTTAAGCGTTACGAGATCAAATCTCGTTGTTGGCATGGTCGTACTCACTCCGATCCCGAGAGCGAGAAGATGTGCACCACAATCCGGCGGTGCCTCCGTGATCGGTCACACGTTCAGCTCGATGAAGACCTCCGTTCCCTTGATCCAGCGGGGTAGCGAAAGTAGAGGATTTCCTGGAACTCTAGCAGCACGACGATGTGGTGGTGGTGAAGAATCCCACGGTCAAGGATTCGCCAAGCCATAGACCATGGAATGGAGCAGTGGTTGGAGAGGAAAGGAGGTGGGACAAGTGTGTGAGGAGGGGGACCTCTCACCCTCCTTTTATAGGGAGGGGGAGGCAGCCCAAAGGGAGGTGCGGCCAGCCATGGGTGCCCCACCTCTTCCCCTCTTCCACTCACACCCACTCATGCTCCCATAATTTCCCACTTGGAAAATCCAAAGGTTTTTCTTTAATAAATAAACAAAATATTTTTATTTCTTTATTTCAACATTTGTTAATTCTATTGAAAAACATTTGCATATAGCACCTCGAATCATTTCTTAATTCCATTAACAACCATTCGACAAAAAACCCCTTGAACTATTCCAATTTTCCCCGAAACAATTTCGGTGTTGTCCAAAACATTCTTCGATATTCCGTATCCTCTCAAATGCTTCATCAAACCTTAAGTGTGTCACCCTACGGTTCGTGAATAACATAGACATGATCGAGACACCTCTCCGGTCAATAATCAACAGCGGGATCTGGAGATCCGTGATGACTCCTATATATTCAACGATGACTCTCGTGATCGTGTGAACCATTAACGTCGTAACTATTCCCTTTGTCTCACGATATTTTACTTGTTCGAGATCCGATCGTTGGTATCAACTATACCTAGTTCGATCTCGTTACCTATAAGTACTCTTTTACTCGTTCCGTAATATGACATCCTTGTGACCTAGTCACGTGCTTGCAAGCGGTGTCGATGTGATATCGCCGAGAGGGCCCAGAGTATATATCTTCGTCATTTCGATGGACAAATCCCACTCTTGATCCATGAGCCTCAACTAACACTTTCCGCATACCCAACTGCACCTTTATAGTCACCCTGTTACGGTGTGACGTTTGATGACATCAAAGTACCCTTCCGGTATTAGTGATTGACATGATCTCATGGTCTAAGGAATGAGGTTACTTCGTATGTAAGACATAACAACATAAACTATATGACTTGATCGTATTGTTATGCTTAGTTTGGGTTTATGTTCATCACATCATTCTATTAATGACATGACCTCGTTATTAATAACATCCAATGTTCATGATCAGGAAACCTTGATCATCAGTTAATCAATGAGCTAGTTAAAAGAGAGGCTTTAGTAGGAACGATTGTTTGTTTATTAATCACACATGTATCAACGTTTCCGGTTAATACAATTCTAGCATGAGAAATAAACATCTATCATAAACAAGGAATAATATAATAAATTCTTTATTATTGCCTCTCGGGCATATTCCCTTCACTCAACACATGAGAGATACTTAGAGATTGCAGCTAACTCTAATTGGGAGAGGACACCTCAAAACCCCAATTAGAAGATGCTCTAATTCTACTAGAGAGAGAATATGCATGAAGTCCAATTGATGTATTTTCTCTCGGGGGAAGTATATATAGTGGAAGGAAAGGGGCACCTGCCATAGGAGGGAAACTCGGTTTGGGCGGCAGAAATGCTGGCCGCACCCCTCCCCTAGCCCAACTCGAGTTGGACTGCCAAGCCTGGGAGTCCTCTCGCTTTCCATTTTTTCCTTCCTTATTTGTTCCTTTAATTTATAATTTTTCTTTTCCCT
This sequence comes from Alopecurus myosuroides, assembly GCA_028641055.1. Classification (NCBI taxonomy): domain Eukaryota; kingdom Viridiplantae; phylum Streptophyta; class Magnoliopsida; order Poales; family Poaceae; genus Alopecurus; species Alopecurus myosuroides. Next base: position 70,485,983 of record CM054062.1, read on the forward strand.
CCAAAATCAAACAAGGATTGTTCCGGGGTAGGTGTTGTGCCTTGCTTGTGGCCTCTAGTCCCACTTGTCTGTCGCCTAATATTTGGGGCATGCCCTGGGGAATTTTTCCAGAACTCATCTGAAACTCTTTGAAACTCGGGTTTTTCGAATCTCTTCTGAAACCCTATAACCCCTATAGATAAAATCATCGAATCTATTGACTGATTTCACATCCTGAGACATCTTGTGTCCTCCCATTTATCTCCAAAACAATTTCTTCCATCTCTCGTTATTATTTCTCTCTGATACTAATTTCACCGGAACACCTCGAAATGACTCCAGAATTTTTCATGTGACATTGGAATGACTCCGACTTCTCAAAATCACTTAGACTACTAAAATCTTAAGCATGAGACCCGTAAAGTTTCGGCAACAGACAAACATGTGCAGGAAGTTACCGAACAATAACCAACAGTAGAGCCATGGATGCCCATGATGGCTCATGTGTGTTCACGAAGGATGATGGAAACTTCAAGTTACTAATTGTGTTTATCCCCTTAACTACTTGATACCAATGATATCACGAGGTGAGACAATGTGATCTAGGTTGACTAAACTCTTTGATCATAACACGAATAAATCTCGTACGATATCGTTCTCTTTTCTTATACATATCCCCAATGTCACTATGATAAATCACGTTGTGTCTAGCTAGAAGATTGGTTGACATTAGTGTAATTGAGAGGGCCCATAGGATATATCTCTCCATCGTCTGGAGGAGTTAAGCACTATTTTTTAACCTTCTGGGTTCTATTGCACATTCTAGGTCATACCCAAATTTCAACGTTATAATCTCCTGTTATGGTAGACGGTTGTAGACATTAAAAGTACAACTGTCAAATATGTGGTCAATAGATATTATCGTAGTATAGGAATCCGAGCCAATTAAAATTTCATATTCACTTTGCTAAATCATTATAATTGTTTGTCTTTATAGAAAGATCATATACTTAGGTCGGTTTAGTACTATTGTTACTCTAACAATACACCCTCATGGTTGCTAGACTTATCAAATTCCATGATCAGAAAAATTGGACCATCTTACAACACACAAGATAATCTTAGAGACAAGATTAGAAACACTTGTTTGTTCATATCTTCACACCCCGCACATAGGTTTTTCTTCGAGTACTCATTATTCAAGTACCATAGCTGTTATAGACGAAGATATAGACTTAATAATGAACTTGGAGACATAATAATAAGTGAATATTATTCTATATATGGAATATATCCAATAGTTTCCCACTTGCACTAGATTCAATTATACTCTAGTTATGATTCTATGACACGTGTGGAAGTCTGGTGTTATTCACACTTTGCACGTGGTTCTTTATACCGTTGTCTTTCACATTTGAAAAAAACATTTCTTAATCCCTCATATGTTTTATGTGTTAGGCAACAACACTAGTGGAAAAATTAATAAGGTGCTAAGTGATGCAGGTTTAAACTATTCATAACATGTCAATATCAAGCGCCAAAGATCAAAGTGAAAAGAGGCTCAACATTTCTGAAGTTTTTCTGAATCTAAAAAAACCGGGTATTTTCTGGCCTCCTAGAATTTTGGCTAAGGAAGATAAGCGCGTCACGCGGAAGTGGGCCGTATTATTGGTCGGATATTTTTTCCTAGAAAACCGGAATAATCCGGCCCTAGGGAAAATATGTTAAGGAAAAGAGGCGCAGCAGGCATAAGTGGGATGGATTATTGGCCGAATATTTTGTCTTATAAAATCAGAATAATCCGGCCCCATGGAAAATTTTCTAAGGAAAAGAGGCGCGGCACGCAGAAGTGGGCCGGATTTTTTTTCCTAGAAAACCCGAATAATCCGACACATCGGAGGTTTCACAACCTGGATAATCCACCCTCCACCTTCACCAGATTATCCGGCCTAAGTTTTCCTACAACGGTCAGATTTCGTCTTCAGCACGCACATTTGGAGGCTGGTATAAATACTCTTGCCCTACTTTGGGAAAGGGTACCACGGCGGGAAATGAGTCTCCACCATTGTTCAAGAGCTTAAACTCCATATATATCTCTCTATGGTCACTCAAACACTTTGACCTTCAGGGATTTGAGAGAGAAGACCTAGATATGCATTTCCACCCAAGCAATTTGACTTCCCCATTGGTTCCATTGAGTAACTTGCTACTCTTTGTTTTGTTGGAACGCTAGGAGGATGTTGATACTTTGTGGCTTTGGTATCGACAAATACATTGTCGGAAGCCACCAATTGAGTTGTGGTCTGTTCCCAGGCCTTCAATCATCGAGTTTTAGTGGCTCGGTGGATTTGGTGACCACCAAGTTGTGTAGTGCGCCTCTTCCTTGTGAAGGTTCTAGTTGTAAACCTCAACGACAACATAGTGGTTTGTGCCTCTCAACTTTGGTGGTAGGACACGAAGGAGATACGGTGTGCCATTGGACGGCAATTTGGTGCTTCACTTTGGTGAACACCACACCGCTCCAACGGAGATTAGTTTCCTTTGGGAAGTGAAGTTTGGAGCAAATCTCCACGGCAATATGTTCGGTTATCTCTCAACTTACTTTTACTTATTGTTACTATCTTACTTGCTTACCTATCTAGTGCTAGTAGTATTTTTCTCATTGATAACCCACAAGTGTAGGGGATCGCCCAAGTCTTCGAGGGTAAGTGTAACCCAATTTATTGATTTGACACAAGGGGAGATAAAGAATACCTATAAGGCTTAGCAGCTGAGTTGTTAATTCAGCCACACCTGAGAAGCACTTAACAAAATATATTAGTAATAAACAGCTCCAGAAAATAGGCTGTTGACGGGATGATTCTCTTGCGTCCTCAACACACCTAATACAATAGGATTGTACAGATGCACTGGTTTGGCGAAGAGACAATGAAAGTGATGTAATATGAAGTGAATGATGTGATATGTGAGATCTGAAATAATAATGGTACTAAGGTAACATGTAGCAAAACTAAGAGCAAATGGTGTAGGAATGGTTGGAAACAAGGCATAGGGATCATACTTTCACTAGTGGTAACTCTCAACAATATTAATATAATTAAACACATGATAATTCCTCTAACACTATGCATTATGAATGTTACTCGGAAATCGTTCCTAATGGATAAAAAAGGATGGGAATCGCGTAGGGATACACAAGCACACCTTAAAGTTCACGTTCAACATCTACGGACACCCCAACCTTGTCATTTTGAGCATCCAAAGATAGTACTAACAAACACCGTAACTTATCTCTTGAATAGTCTCTTTCTAATACATCCAAAGCACCCGGACTATCACCTTGGAATTATAGAGATTATAGTAAACACAAGCATAAATAAACCTCAGGATTCCATAATTCAATCCAACAAAATAAGAACAAGTTCATGATAAGTATCCTTCTAATAAAATCTGAGAATGATCTAAAAACTGAACCATACCTCAACCATACCCATAGAGATATCTCTGATAGCCCAACCTCAACTGAACCCATCTAATCTCATTTTTAACCCAACCAAAATTGAACCCACTATATTTTCCACTTAAACTGGTTTAAACCCAGCACATACCCGTAGGTTTAAAATCTTTTCTGAAATGGGTTGGAACCATTTCCCACTTAACATTAGCTTCTAGTTCAGTTGCTGGTTTGAAAATTCTCCCCCAGCGCGGTTAGGAATTCCAGAGGTGATTTTTTTTTCATAACCACCACCAGTGGACATAGAAGTTCATGCCGGAGTAAATCACCCAGCGTCGCCGGCGGCTGGGTGGGGTGCCGACCACACGCGTCCTTTGGGAGGCCGCACGCACGAGTGCTCACTTCTGCGTCACGGTGCGCCATCGACCGCAAGGTCTCCACACCAGGAAGATGCAAGTCAGAGTGGCTCGAAGAGCCGCCGACCTTGTGACCACACTCATACTACACCAGCCAAGGAGATTCCATGGAAGGGCGTCACCGGCAGTGAGGTCTTCGGGTGCCGTCAGCTGGGTCGCTCCAGGCCACAAATCGAGCCATGTTGGGTCGGGAATGAGCGGGCCGCCGTTGTCTCTGGCTATAGCACCATCTGAAGCGCCGCTGCTATCGTCACGGGGCACGTACGGCAAGGCGCGATAGGCAACGGGGCCAGGACGGAAAGCTACATGATGCGGCGACGGATGGATCAATCAGGAACAAAGCGAGAAGCCAAGGGCACCACACATCCACACCGAGTCCAAGGAAACGGTTCCGTAACCACAGGTTAAGACTATATGAACCAGAGTGGTTCTAGACCATACCTGACCACACCTGAGTTGTTTTTCTAAGAAACTGAACTAAACCAAACTGTTTACAAAATAGGCCCATTAGCACCCGAACGAAATAGACCCACATGCAAAAAACTAAACCATTAGTCCCGGTTAAACAATAACCATCCCCAGATTTACCTCTAATCCATAAACCACAGAGTCACACACAGCACCCGCACTATCACCATGGCACCGTGGAACAAAGGTGACTCCGAAAGATTATACTAGATAAAATCAATTGAGAATATCGTAAGCCATTACATAACAAAGGGAAACATCATAGAATTCAATTATAACAACATAGCTCACGATCACATGAAGACCACACCATGGGGGGAGAGATAACCGCATAGTTACTAGCACGAGCCCCTCAGCCCCATGGAGGGACTACTCCCGCATCATCGTGGGAGGCAGCAACGTCGATGAAGATGGCTCCGGGGGGCACTTCCCTGTCCTGGTTAAGTGTCAGAATAGAGGATTATTATCGAATCTGCATCTCAACAAGTCCCTCGGGTGAAACCATAGGGTTTTGATTAGGAGAACGTGTAGGCGCTGGTGACAATCGTCGGCTAGACAGGGGGCACGATTTACCCAGGTTCGGGGCCCTCGTAGAGGTAAAACCCTTACTCATGCCTTTGTCGATCTGTATTAACGAGTAGATCGGTTACAATGGGGGGTTGCTCAAGTCGAGAGTATGATCTCGATCTCAAGGCTTGGTGGTGCGGTATTGCTTGTCCCCCTCCTAGTGGTTCTCCTGGCCTTATATAGGTGGCCCGGTCTCAAACCATACACGGGGGGGGGGACTCAAACCCTAACCTAGTCGGTTACAAGTTTCCTAACTTGACCCGCAAGGCCTTGCGGGTGGGCTTCAACTGGGCCTTCTAGAATAGTATATGGCATCTCCTCTTGGGCTTAGCTCTTGGGCCTTGGACCAGGTATCCTTACCCGATAGGTCCAGGGCTCATACCTTCGTCAATTATGTCCCCCGAATTAGGGTTTTGGATGGAGGCGGAGCTCGGACGCGTTTCTAGAAAAATCCTCCATGGTCTTCTGTTTTAGGTCAAGGGGGTATTTATGGGCGAAGAGGCAACGCGAGGCGGTGCCCGAGGGCACGATATGACACCCAGGCACGGCCAAGGGGGGCGCACCTAGCACCCCTCTCGTTTCTATGGGCCTCCTCTTTTGAGTCTTCCGGTGAATAAAAATTCCGCACCCAGCTCATTCCGAGCACTTTTAGTTTTGGACCTTTTCTGCAATACATAGACAAAATAAATTGAAACTAGCACTGGATACTGGATTAATAGGTTAGTCCAATAGATGATAGAAAACATAGGTAAACATGGGAAATCATGTAGAAAACAAAGCATGGAGCATAAAAAATTATAGATACGCTTCAGACATATCAGCATGCCCAAGCTTAACTCCTTCTCGTCCTCGAGTAGGTAAGTGAGAACAAAAATAATTTTTGAGGTGACATGATGCCAACAAAAACTTGATCAATCATTATGTAAAATCATTATAAGATGATATATAAACACTTTAACAAAGGCATGATACATGTATTTTAACAAATGAAAATTAGCACTATTTTACAACATGAAAAGTAACACAAATAATTGAAATGAGCAATAATCCATTAAAAGTGATATGTTTGTTTGATCATGATAAAAGCATAGAAAGTGGTATCTCGCTTGTCCTTTGTTGAATAGAAAACATAAATGTCAGGACAACTTCAAAGTTCAAGTGGTTACTAGATATAAATAAATTTAGAACAAGGAATACCATAATCATATTCCAATCAATAGTAAATTTTGGGACTATGCACATAATACTCATAATGAAAATTATGCCTCCTAATTGGTGCATAAAGTAAGAAGGTGAAGACTCATCCTATATCTAAAATAAACGCCCTTCGCAGAGAGAAGCAGGGATCACTCATGTGCTAGAGCTTTTTTTTAATAAAACATAGGATATTGAAAAAATAATTTTGAGAGAGGTGTATGTTTATGTCAACGAATGCTAACAAATGTTTTATTATCTTTCCATGTCAAATGGATTCTAAGAGTGTCTCCCATAGAGGAACGATAACTTTCCTCTTCTTTTTTGTTTATCACTAACCGTTGTTTGACTGGTTTCTCAGGAACAATGTGTGAAGGAGATTAGTTGTTATTCATGTAATTTATCTTTTGTGGGCTGGGAACCCATTTTCCAGCTCTTTTTGCATTATTAGGGACAGTAAAATTATGCATGCAAGTCAAGAGGTGAAGCCATCCAACACGAAGAAATAATAAAGCATTTAACACTTCCTCATGAGCTAAAACGGGAACACAAAACAAGATTTAATAATTTTGAACGTTTTAAAGGTAGCACACGAGAAATTTACTAGGAATGGCAGGGAAATACCATGTGTGGGTAGGTATAGTGGACAAGTTGGAATAATTTTTTTAAGGGAGTTGGATGCACGAGTATAGATCATACTCAGTACAGGTGAATGCTAGCAAGAGATTGGAGTGACGAATTAAGAGAGCAATAACGGCCATAATCATGCATAGTGACAAAACATCATTGATCAAAGCATAAAGTAATATTACAAGACCAAAAATAAATGATCATTAAGGCTAAAGGTGAATTTGTTTGTAGTCATAACATGGTGTGGGCATCCACCAAGTCGATTGAAATAAATCATCAAAGGAGAATACCACAATAATATGCTTCGTTATGATCAAGAACAACACATGATTTAATTTAAATAGCACATTAAGAACTCTCAATTATTTAAGACTAGTCATGATGCATCATAAATTACTAAGCACAAAATTAAAATAACATCTAGCATGACATGTCAAAGCCTAGTCTCGATCTAAAACAAGCTTCCTTTGCACCATTATAGGCATGAAATATTTTTCTCCCAACCAAACACCAATTAACTTATTTGAAACAACTCTCTAAATAAGTATTCTATAAATACCAGAGAGATAATCATATCTAAATATAGCAAACTAACATTCTATTAACAAAATAAGCAAGGAAAACAAGAGCTAAAAACAGCAGTAGCAAAAACATAACACTCACAAAACAATAAGAGTGAAAACTAGAGTGTTCTAAACAATAATAATGGAGTGTGTTTATCTCTAACAAAGAATTGTAGGATCTAACCAATTATGACCAGAAAGAAAACAAAACGAGACTGAAAGAAAAATAAAATGACGCTCCAAAAATAACACATCGTATGTGAAGCAATGAAAATATAGTGTCTTGAAAGGTGACCTGCTAATTTTGTTGATGAAGAAGGGGATGTCTTGGTCATCCCCAAGATTTGACGACTGTACTTGTTAGATATTTCTTGGGGGGTGACATGGGCATCCACAAACTTGAGCTTTTGTCCATCCTTCATCTTCTCATATCCTCCTACTGTTCTTACACTTGAAAACTTCCTTCACACAAAACTTCGCACAATCTTCATTAGCGGGGTTAGTGTAGTGAATATATAGATCCACTTGATTCAGTTTTAAAACAACAAAAACAATCAATTTAAACATTAAATACTTTCACAACTTGTTTTAAAGCTCTCCCCCTTAAGAGAACACAAAATGGAAAAGATTATGAGGCAAATGAAAACAAAGGCGGAAATCTGTCAAAACAGAACAAACTGTAAATATGAATTTTTCCAAGGTAATTCCGTAGCTCAAATAAAAAGGGGTCAACTAATGAAAGTTAGATAACAACCTGGGTCATGTGCCTTTTTTCAGAATTTTTTCACACTCTGGCCATGAGATAAGAATTTTTTGGTGAAGCATAATAATCTGGACAGAAAACAGAAAATTGCACTTTCTTTCAAAAGAGGTTACTCTTGGAACAAAAACAAAATAAAAAGGATAAAGAGAGGTTGCTAGAGAGGTAAAATTTCAAAGAATGAGAGAAAATAAAAGAAAACATAAATAAAACAAGATAAAGAAGTGGGTTGCCTCCCACAAGCGGTTTACTTTAACACCTTTTAGCCAAGCAAAGTAATTATTAAAACATGCTCACATAAGAATAAGAATTGAAGAACAATAGGAGATCATCAATAAGAAAATATAAATCACATTTAAGTCTAACCCACTTCCTATGCATAATAATATTGTAAGAAAACAAATCATTGAATCACAAAACAACTAACATAGGAGAAGAAAACAAATGTAACTTCAGAAATTTCAACATAAAGAGGGGAAACTTAATATTATTGAGATACATATAACCGTGGTATCCTATTTCATAATAACTTTCATTATCATCATGAATAAAATCAATAATATAACTATCACATAAGGCATCCTTATCATGATCCGCATGCATAAAAGAAGTATTACTCTCCACATAAGCATAGTCACTATCATTAATTATAGTGGGAGCAAATGCAATAAAAGTAACGACATTCTAATCATCATAAAGAGGAGGCATATCATAATCACAATAAATTTTCTCCTTAATTGTAGGTGGACTTAAAATATCATATTCATCATTGTAATCATCATATATAGGAGGCATAGTATCATAAAAGTAAATTTTCTCCTCCAAGCTTGTGGGACTAATAATATCATGCTCATCAAAACCGACATCCCCAATCTTAAAGTTTTCTGTAGCATTAGCAATAATTGTGTTCTAAGAAATCATACTAATAACATTCTACCATCATGCAAGTAAATTTCCATAAGTTTTTAAATTTTCTATTCAAACACTTCATGTCCTAGTTCTAGATAAATATTATAAAGCTCTCTCATATTTTTGTTGTTTTCCATTTAGTATAACCACTAAAATAAAAACAAGAAGCAAGTAAAAAATAAAGAGTGTACTTCCCAAGTGAACTTATAAATAAAGCTATGCTCCCCGACAACGGCGCCGGAAAATAGTCTTGATAACCCACAAGTGTAGGGGATCGCAACAGTCTCCAAGGGTAAGTGTAACCCAATTTTATGATTCGGCACAAGGGGAGACAAAGAATGCTTATAAGTCTTAGCAGCTGAGTTGTAAATTCAGCCACACCTAAGAAGCACTTAACAAAATATATTAGTAATAAACGATGGCAGAAAATAGGCTGTTGACGGGATGATTCTCTTGCATCCTTAAAACACCTAATATAATAAGATTGTATAGATGCATTGGTTCAATCAAGAGAGAATGAAAGAGATGTAATATGAAGTGAATGATGTGATATGTGTGATCTAAAATAATAATGGTTGTAAGGTAACATGCAGCAAAACAGAGACAAAAACATGTAGCAATGGTTGGAAACAAGGCCTAGGGATCATACTTCCACTCGTGATAAATCTCAACAATATTAACATAATTAAACACATGATATTACCTCTAACACTATGCATGATGGACGTTGCTTGGAAATTGTTCCTAATGTATAAAAAAGTATGAGAATCACGTAGGGCTACACAAGAACACCTTAGAGTTCATGTTCCACATCTACGAACACCCCGACCCTGTCACTTTGAGCATCCAAAGATAGTACTAACAAACACCACAACCTATCTCTTGAATAGTCTCTTTCTAATACATCCACATCACTGTCACCTTGGCAGTTGGCACTATAGAGATTATACTAAACACAAGCATCAAGAAACCTCACGATTGCATAATTCATTCCAACAAAATAAGAACAAGTTCATAATAAGTATCCTTGTAATCCATGATCCATAGAGTCACACACAGATGTAACATCCCTGATTTTTGGAGAAACTCAAAAATCACGAAAATATAAAACTTTTATTTTCTGCTAATGCAAGCCACCAAAAACAAATAAGACACAACACAAATAAAATGTCTATTTCAATGTTATTGAAAATAATAATCAAAACATGCCTCTAAATCCATAAACATTAAACCTTATTCAAAATAAGTTTTCATGGCATTTAAAACTTGAGGACTACAAATCCCAAGAATATTTTTTAGTTTTCCAAATTAAGTAACAGTAAAACTCAGCAAGCTAGGAGGCACCACAGCAATTTTGCATCCCTAACCGTCGGATAGAGCTGCTTAACGTCCCAGATGGATCGGTCTAGCGATATGGCTTTTAACCATGCCACCTGGTCGGTCGCGGCCGGCCCACCTGTACTGGGCTGCTGCTCCGAAGATTAATCTAGATGCTTTCCCGTGAATTGGGCTGATTTAATACCAGAAATTGTGTGGGCTCTCGTTTGTTAGTCCAACCAGATTGTTTAGGCCAGTTTAGTTCTCTTTCGGATCATTACCATCCGGCCCATCCTCGCCCCTGCTCCTTCGACTATTCCGTTCGCGAAGCAACGCGATTAATGACGGGGAAGCTAGGCCGTCTTGTTCGACTACTCCGTTCGCCCTGAAGCATTTGTTCGGAGTGGATGTGCGTTACTCCGCATCTAGAGGCTTTATTAGCTTGGTTTCTCTTTATATTGTGCCGTGCTCCGTCCCTTCGGCAGACATGGCTCTTGCCTAGGGTTTCTTTTGCGGTTGACATGTATCCTCCGTCATTTGGGTTTTTCTATCGGCCTTCATCTTACGTAGTCTACTATACTTGTTGTTTTTATTTCAGGAACTCTTGGTCTCATTGAGAATAAAATGGTTTCCATAATCTTATGTCTTCTAAACGTTTGTTTACAACTTCTAATCCATTAAAATAATGATTCATCTTTCAATTATTTGATTAATAAAAATATTTTCAAAGTCCAAAATTAACTATATCATTTTTCAACTACTATATCAAGTATGAAGTAACAAAAAGTTTTGACAAAATCCTTCCTATATGAAAATGGGCAAATGAGAAACAATATTTCAAATAGTGTATGTCTCTGATTCTTAGTTGACCTTATTTTCAACCAATTACTATTCTATTTTGAAAAAGGAATTTAGTTGCTATTAGTCATTTATTCATGATTTGAAAATAAAAAAATTCAAATGTGTTGGAAACCGCAGACACTAGTTCTTAGTTGAAATATATTATTTTTACAAAACATTAGATTTTTGTTTGGGGCCATTTGGAGCTCTAAACTAAAAGATATGAATTAAAGGATTTAAAAGAAAAGGGAAAAGAAAGTAAAAAAAGGGAAGAGAAGAAGTAGGCCAGCAGCCCGAGCCGGCCCAACTCCCGTCAACCACTGAACAACGTAAACACATAGTGGGACACAACCTAGCAAGGTTCCGAGAAGCAGCCCGCGACCCTTCTCCACCCGTTCCGTCCCTAGCAAGCGGGACCTGCCGTTGATGTCAGCTATGACGCGATGCTTCGACGTCCGTGTCGTAACCAGGACGCACTTGACGTAGCGCCGCCTCTCTGTCCCCTCCCGCATGACACCACTCCCATAAAAGCCTCTACTTGACGTTTGCGTACCACCTCGGGAACCCTAGCCCTAGGTCACGCCCCACTTTTTTTCGTGGTGATCTCACCGAGATCCGTTGTCACCGCCATTGGAGGCCGCCATGAGAACCGCTTAGCGCCACCGTCCCATGCACGAGGAGAAGGTTCCAATTACCCGAGAAGCATCCCCGTGAGCTACCACGCCTGCCGCCATCTTCAAAGTTGCCTGGGAGTCACCACAACATGCACATCATCCACCCAAAGGTCGCTGGCACCCCGAGCTACTCCGTTTACATCGCGGTGCTGAACCAGGAAGCAAGGCACACCACCACCGTGCCCATTCTCTTCGGCATGACGCGTCGCGTGTCTTGATCACCTCCCCGAGTCCCCGCAACCACCGTAGCGCCACCGCCGTCAAATTTTGAGCCGCAGGTCACCGGAGTGTCGTCGTACTCGCCATCTCCGGCAGCCCCTCCGACGCTGAGGTAGACCCTCTCTCCCCTGCCCTCCGATCCAGATCCAATGGTTTTGTTTGAATCACTAATCCAACCGCGAGGGCGCATCCCATACGTCCGCTGTCATCTAGATCCAATGGCTATCAACTACGACCCGGCCGAAAAGGTATTGACCAATCAGAAGCCTCCGATCATTTCCCCTCTGATTGCTCTTTTTTTTGCTTTGAAACATATTTCAATTGAATCTTTAAAAATTCATAACAAATAATCTACCCAGCCAAATTTAACGAATTTTTAGTCACTGAGATCCTTAGAACACGTAGAACAATTTAGAATAAAAAAAAATCAAATTTGATACGTGCACACGCTTGCTATTGCCGAATCTTTGTAAATCTTAATTTGATGATAACTTTTGATCTATGACTCCAAATTTGACAAACTTGGACTTTTTCAAAATCCCAGAACATGTAGCATCTTTTAGCATTGGAAAATTTTAAATTTTACTATTTGAAATTTGGTCAAATTCAATTATGCAAGTTTGATGAATTTTGGTATAGTTCAAATTCTAAAAATCTAAAAATTGAAAATAAAATATCTTTGGAAACCTTAGGGTGTGTAATTTTATATTCTCTTTCCCAAAATATTTTTTGGACAAATTAAATTTGAATTTATATTTGTTTGGCCTTTTGAGTATTTTTTACTTAGTTTAAATTCTGAAGATAATTTCAACATGTTTTCTTTAGCAATTTTGCTCTAAGTACTAAAATTAGACCAAGGAGATCAAACCTAAGCCTTTGGATTCCTTGAAACCATGTCCATGTAATTTTTCTCTAGATGACCCTCCTAGTTGGAAACCACTAAGTCAGAAGATGAGAAAACCAAGAAGTGCAAGAAAGATGTCCCCTTTGTCATCCTTGGGATTTTCCAACATGAAGCTAGAAGACCAATGAAGGACTTAGCAAAGAAAAAAAACTTCATAAGCATCCCCAAGATGTAGAAGCACTTAGAAGAAAATCAAGAAGAACTTCAAGAAGATCAAACCCCATCTCCCTCTGTAAGTTTTTCTCCCCTTTCTTTTCTTTTCCCTTAGACTTTGTGTTATGGCTAAGTTAGATCAAGACCATCCCCAAGCTTGTATCAAACCATAAAAAATTTAGAAGTTCAATGAAGTCGCCACACTAAGGAGGAAGCTACAAAGGACCCTGAAGATGATCCTTAAGAGGACCAACCATGTCCAGGCTTGAATATTGTTTTCCAAGGCTTAGAATTTACTTTCAAGACGATTAGTGTCAAGGTTGTTTTGTACAAGACTTAGAATTTGTTTTCCAAGCTAACATTAGAGTACTCACATAACACTACTAAAACTAATGGCTCCAATAAGAGATGCATGCAAAACAGGAGCTAAATAAATGACGCAGCCAGACAAAGATTAAGAATACAAAGTATTCCCATGGAAAAGCGGAGCGTGTCACTCTCCAATAGCTGGGGTCCAACCAAGATTATTGAAAAAATAAAAACAATCTGAAAGTAAAAACAAACTGAAAATATAAATAAAAGACGCTCCAAGTAAAGCACATAAGATGTGACCGAATAAAAATATAGTTTCACTAGAAGTGGCCTGATAATTTGTAGATGAAGAAGGGGATGCCTTGGGCATCCCCAAGCTTAGACTCTTGAGTATTCTTGGAATTTTCTGGGATGTACCACCGGGGGATCCCCAAGATTAGGCTCTTCACTCTTTTTTATCACATCATATCATCCTCTTCTCTTGACCCTTGAAAACTTCCTTCACACCAAACTTCTCACAATCTTTCATTAACAACGTTAGTGCAATCGAAATAATAAATTCACATGGTTCAGTTTCAACACAAGCCTAACACTAATAAACACATTATCTACTATCACAACTTATTTTAAAACTCTTTTTCTCAAAAGAACACCAAAAGAAAGCGATTAAGATGCAAATGCGATTATTGGTAGAAATCTGTCGAAACAGGGCATCAGGTAAAGATGATTTTTTTCGAAAATCTTCTGTTGCTCAAATAAAAAAGTGGTGAACTAAGAAAAGTTGTGTATACAGCCTAGGATTACACAAAAACAAACTCAGGTCATTTTGAATTTTCTGTGATTTTATACGAAATAAACAGTGGACATCAGAAATCTATTTCCTGCGCAGAAATTCGAAATATAGCCTCAACTTTCCACTAGAGGCATTACTTGGCTCAACAAAAACTCAAAAGAAAAGATACAGAGGGGTTTCTAAGGAAATAGACAACACTCAGGTGCAAAGCACACAAAAGAAAACAAAGGAAAACGGGTTCAAAACAGCGAAATAAAACGGGTTGTCTCCCAATAGCGCTTTTCTTTAACGCCTTTCAGCTATGCATAGAAAGCAACTCAAGTATTTTCAAGTGAAGAAGCATTAAAATAAAAAATTCTCTAATAATAGAGTCAAAAGGTAGCTTCATCCTCTTTCTAGGAAAGTGTTCCATACCTTTCTTGAGTGGGAATTGATATTTTACACTCCCCTCTTTCATATCAATAACATCACCAACAGTTCTAAGAAAAGGTCTTCCCAAAACAATAGGACAAGAAGCATTGCATTCGATGTTCATAACAAAAAAATAAACAGGGATAAGGTTATTTTTAACCATAATAAGAACATCATCAATTCTACAAAGAGGTTTCTTCTTAGCATTATCAGCAAGATGAACATCCAAATAACAGTGAACCAAAGGTGGTAGATCAAGCATATCATAAAGCTTTTGAGGCATAATAGAGATACTAGCACCAAGATCACACAAAGCATTGCAATCAAAATCATTTACTTTTATCTTAATGATAGGCTCCCAACCATCATCTAATTTCCTAGGGATAGATGTCTCAAGTTTCCGCTTTTCTTTCCTAACTTTCACGAGAGCATTGGTAGAATCGAGAATGAAGTTTTCATTCTGTACATGCCAGATCATGAATTAGTAACTGCATCCAATCTCCGAAAAGTCCCGATTGTTTCGATTTTTGGCAAGCTTTTAATAATATGGCCGTGATCTGTCATTACGTGCGACTATCTCCACTATAGAAAGAAAAAAGAGAGGATCAAATTTTCTAGTATTTTATTTACTAGAAAAAAGGGCTTTCTACATAGGGATCGTAAAAACAACGATTTTTCCCTATCAGCTGTAGTAATATGTTTAGTAAAGGCCATATCATGGCACTAGCATTGGGACTTCTAGAAAGATTTTGTAGGAACATAATAACTTCAGAGATATTGCAATCATCAAAATCAATATTATTATCATCAAAATTAATGGGACCATTATCTCCCACATCTCTAAAAATTTCAGCACTTTTATCAGAAGCAATTTCAACAGTTTGAGGAAATTTAGCACGTTTCACCAAAGGGGAGGAGTCTTTGTTAACACCAACTACTTTATCATTGATGGTAGGAGGTTTACTAGCACTTGGAGCTTCAGTTTTAATAGTGGTTGTGATAGTGCAAACTCTAGCAATATTATTCTTTCTAGCCAATTCATCTTCCATTTCCCACCTAGCACGTAATTCAGCCATCAACCTAACATATAGTTTTCATTCTTTCCCAAGCTTTAGCAACATGTTCATTATAAAATTGTTTAAAATTCATTATGTCACTTCTCAGGGATATAATCTTAGCAGGAGGATAATATTTTCCAATGAAAGCATCTTTACACTTAGTCCATGAATCAATATTATTTCTAGGCAAAGATAGCAACCATTCTTTAGCTCTTCCTCTCAAACAGAAAGGGAATAATTTCAGTTTAATAATGTCTTCATCAACATCTTTATATTTTTGCATCTCACATAGTTCAAAAAAATTATTAAGGTGGGCAGCAACATCATCAGTAGTAACACCAGAAAATTGCTCTTTCATAACAAGATTTAATAAAGCAGGTTTAATTTCATAGAAGGCAGCAGTAGGAGCAGGTAGAGCAATAGGTGTCCAAATAAAATCATTGTTGTTTGTGCTAGTGAAGTCACACAACTTAGTATTCTTAGAGGAACTCATTTTTAGCAAAATAAAAGCAAGCAAACAAATAACAGCTATGAAGTAAACTAATTTTTCGTGTGTGTTTTTGATAAAGAGAAACAAAACAAGACTAAAATAAAAACAAGACAATAAGCAAAATAAAGAGGTTGAGAGTGAGAGACTCCCCTTGCCAGAAGACTTCTTCCTCCCCGGCAACCGCGCAAGAAATTTCCTCGATGGTGCATGTTGGATACCCCAAGAGGAGGGTGTGATGAGCATAGCGGTAGGAAATTCCCCTTAGTTAAGAACCAAGGTTATCAATCCACTAGGAGGAAGAGGATCTTTTGAAGGTTGATGCCACTGACGGTGGTACTGGCGCTTCACCGGTGTCAGCAACAACCTGGAATCTGCACACAACACAACCAAAATACTTTGTCCCAATGGTACAGTGAGGTTGTCAATCTCACCGGTCTTGCTGAAAACAAAGATTAGACGTATAGTGTGGAAAATAATGTATGCTTGCAGTAAGTAAAGAAAGCAGGAAATTGTGGTGGTTTGTTTTAATAGTGTAGGAAATGGACCGGGGTTCATAGGTTCACTAGTGGTGTCTCTCCATAAAAGATATCATGTTGGGTGAACAAATTACATCTGGGCAATTGACAAATAAAGGTTGCACCGTAGTGCACATTCATGAAATGATGAGTACTATGATAATTAGCACGGGAATTACAACAATAAACATAGACCATAATCCAACTGCATCTATGACTAATAGTCCACCCTCAGGTTATCATCCGAACCCCCTTAGGTATTAAGTTGCAAGCAACATATAACTGCATTAAACAAAGTGTGTAATGTAAGCAATGATTGTACACGTTGGCACTCTCACCGCCATTTTGTCCCTAGTGGCAACAACACATCCTCCCCCGTCACGTTTCTGTCACTCGAGCACAGGCGAAAAGGAGACATGAACCCACTATCGAGCATAAATACTCCCTCTTGGAGTCACTAGCAACTACTTGGCCAGAGCAACCACTATCAACAGAAAGTATGCAAGATCATAAATAACACAGGCAATAAAGACTATAATCAATTTGGCATAAGTTCAATATTCATCGGATCCCAGCAAACACAACACATAGAATTACATAAGATCAATCTCGATCGTGTTAGGCAGCTCACGAGATCTAAACATGGAGGCATAATAGGAGGAGACAACCATCTAGCTACTGCTATGGACCCGTAGTTCAAGGATGAACTACTCACGCATCACTCCGGAGGCAGGCATGGTGATGGAGAGGCCTCCGGTGATGATTTCCTCTCCGGCAGGGTGCCGGAGACAGCTTCAGAACCCCCTGATCTAGGGTTGACGGTGACGGCGGCCGCGGAAATTTTCGGGGATATTTCATCAGGTCTTTAAGTTTTTCTATCTGGGGGGAATTAATAGGCGAAAGGGTAGAGGCGGTGGAGCCCTGGGGGGCCCCACACCACCCCCTGGCGCGCCCAAGGGGGGCGCGCCACCCCATGGTATGGGCCCCCTGGTGCCCCTCTTCGACTCCTCTTCGGTCTTCTGGATGCTTCCGGGGAAAATAGGCACTTCGGGATTTGTGGGGTCCAATTCTGAGAATTTTCCGAGAACAACTTTTCTGAAATAAAAAACAGCAGAAAACAGGGAACTGGCACTTGGCATCTTGTTAATAGGTTAGTCCCGAAAAACATGTAAAAATTACATAAAGAAGGGAGAAAACATGTAGAAATTGGCGTAATATTATCATGGAGCATCAGAAATTATAGATACGTTGGAGACATATCAATGCCCAGGGCATCCCCTTCTTCATCAACAAATTATCAGGTCACTTCTAGTGAAACTATATTTTTATTCGGTCACATCATATGAATTTTACTTGGAGCATCTTTTATTTTTCATTTTGTTTTCCTTTGTTTTCTTTTGTTTTCCTTGCTGAAATAATATTGTTTGAACCTATCATTCTTGTTTGGACAGAGACATTCTCCGCTTTTTCATATGAATACTCGTTATGCTTGTACTCTTAGTTTTTCTTCTAGTTGCTGCATTATTCCTTTTTAGCTCCTATTTTTATTGCATCTCTTATTCGTAGCTCTTAGTTTTAGTAGAGTTGTGTTAGTACTCTCTATTTTCATTGCTATATCTATTGGAGAGTCTTTGTTTAGCATAAATTTCTTGGTGTCGGAAAGCAGTAGTACAGTTTTCGTGCTTATAACGGTGCAAATAGAAGCTTGTATAGACTGTGGCTACACTTGTTCATATCATGCTAGATGTTATTTTAATTCGAAAGCCTAGTGGTTATTTTTGTAGCATGATTTGTCTCACTGAGAGTGTTTAATGTGCCATTGAAAGAATCATGGGTTGTTGTTGTCATATTGAAGCATAAATTTGTGGCGTTCTCCTTTGAATGTTTTATTTGGTTGACTTGGCGCATGCTTACACCATGTTTATGACTACAAACCAGTCACTTATAGCCTCTATGATCATTTAGTTTTTTAACTTTTAATACCCTTTATGCTTTCATTAATGATGTTTTTGTCGCTATGCATGATTATGGCCATTATTGCTCTCTTTATTTGTCGCTCCCAGTCTTTTGCCAGCCTCCACCTGTACTGAGTATGAGCTCTACTCGTGCATCCAACTTCCAAAAACCAAATTTTTCCAAATGTGTCCACCAAACATTCCTACATGTGGTATTTAACCGCCACTCCAAAGTAAATTGCTCATGTGTTACCTTTAAAACCTTCAAATTACTCCTGTTTTGTGCTCCTGTTTTAGCTCATGAGGACGTAAATAGAGAATATTTATCTCACTTGTTGATTGGACTTTCACACCCTCGACTAGTGGCTTCATCCGCTTATCCAATTGATAGAAGATCTGATAGAGGGGTGCCCAGTCCCAAACTTAATACAACAAATTATCTTCACTATTTTTCCCCTGATTTATCACTCAAAGCATAATTGTGTAAACAAAAGATAAAGAGGGATGACCTTCTACCCAGATGCGTCCTTCTATGAGAGCCGCTCTTGTGAAGTCTAGTTGGCTTGTGACATACTGTATATTCTGTTTACCATTCGTTGACATAACCATACACACCTCTCTAAAAAAATGTTTTCAATACCTCTGTTTAATAAAATAAAAAGCTTTAGCACATGAGTTAATCCCCGCTTCCCTCTGTGAAGGTCTTTTCTTTTACTTTATGTTGAGTCTCCGTCTTCTAAATTTATGCACAGTTGAGAGAGCATAGTTGCCATTCTGAGTTTAATGTGCATTTGTCCCAGAAACATTATTAATTAATTCATGATGTGTTGTTATTTGTTCTCAAATTATTTGTTCTAGTGTTCCCTTTAAACTTTGAAGGTGTCTTGGCATTTATGTTTTGCCCCACTCTTAAGGACAAGCGAAATATCACTTTGCTATGTTATCTCTATGCTCGTATAACTTTCAAGCGCATTATTATTCATGATCTTTTATTTGTGTTACTTTTCATGATGCAAAGTGATTGCTACGTTTCATTGTTAAAATTATATCTATCATGCTTCTGTTAAAGTATTATGATCTCACCTATGCTTATGTTTTTACAGTTTAGATGATCAAGTTTATGTTGGTAGCATGTCACCTCAGAAATTATTTGTTTTTATCGTTTACCTACTCGAGGACGAGTAGGAACTAAGCTTGGGGATGTTGATACGTCATAAACGTATCCTTAATTTCTGATGTTCCATATTGTTTCGTGCCATATGCTACATGTTTTATTTACACTTTATGCCTTTTTATCGATTTCCTGGGACTAACCTATTGACAAGATGCCATAGAGCCAGTTCATGTTTTCTACAGTTTTTAGTTTCAGAAAAGTTGTTCTGGAAATATTCTCGGAAGTGGAACATTCGAAGCCCAGAAGTCTTAGAATTCCCGAAGGTTCCACAGAGTCCCGAAGAGGCCCGGAGGGGGTCCGGAGGTGGGCCACACCATAGGGTGGAGCCCCTCTGGCCTCACCATGGAGTATTGTGGGCCCCACGGGCGCCCACCGCCATCGCCCTTTCGCCTATTTATTCCCCCCGAGGTGTAAACCCTAAAAATATACCACTTTTCCACGAAAAACACCCGAGGCCATCATCATTGTCAACCCGAGTTCGGGAGGGTTCTGGAGTTCTCCCCGGCACCCTGCCGGGAGGGGAAATCATCACCGGAGGGCTCTACACCACCATCACCGGAGTAGTTCATCTTTGGGCTACGGGTCCATAGCAGCGGCTAGATGGTTGTTCTCTCCTCTTTATGCCTCATGTTTAGATCTTGTGAGCTGCCCCAAATGATCGAGATCATTTTATTGTAATGCTACATGTTGTGTTTGCTGGGATCCGATGATTATTGAATGTTATGTCTCTTGATTATCAATCTATCATGTTATCTTCATGTGTATGTTATTTATGATCTTTCTTGCTCTCCGTTGTTAGTAGATGTTATGGCCAAGTATATACTACTAAATCCAAGAGGGAGTATTTTGAGGGTGGATTATAGTCATAGATGCAGTTGGATAACGGTCTATGAGTCTTGTTGTAATACCCGCATGAATCACATAGTAATCATCATGTCATGCATCTTTCTTTATCTATCAATTGGCCAGCTGTAATTTTTTCACCACACATGTTATATATCTTTTATGGAGAGGCACCA
This sequence comes from Alopecurus myosuroides, assembly GCA_028641055.1. Lineage (NCBI taxonomy): Eukaryota > Viridiplantae > Streptophyta > Magnoliopsida > Poales > Poaceae > Alopecurus > Alopecurus myosuroides. The sequence goes on from CM054062.1 coordinate 70,506,757, forward strand.
CTAGTGAACCATGGACCCTGGTCCATTTTCTCATACTGATAATACTACCACTGCAATTACTGTTTTCACACTGCTTCCACTGTTTTCGCATTGTTCTCATACTGTTTTCCACACCATACATTTAACCTCTTTGTTATCAGCAAAACAGGTGATATTGACAGCCTCACTGTTTTGTTGGGGGCAAAGTGAATTGATTGTGTTGTGTAGGTTCCACGTTGCCGCTGAACCGGTAGTGCGCCCTACCACATCAACTGCATCAACCTTTAGAAGTTGCTTGTCCTCCTACTGGTTGATTCAACATTGGTTTATTTTCTGAGGGAAAACTTGCTTCTGTGCTCTTCACACCTTCCTCTTGGGGTCTCCCAACGAGTGCAAGATATGCACCATCAATGCCCATGGCATCCCCTTCTTCATCGGCAAATTATCAGGTCACTTCTAGTGAAACTATATTTTTATTCGGTCACATCATATGCACTTTACTTGGAGCGTCTATTTGTCTTTTCTTTTGTTTTATTTTTTTTCCTTGCTGCAATAAATATAGTTGGAACCCAGCATTCTTTTTGTGGGAGAGAGACATGGTCCTCTTTTTCATTTGAATACTCGTTTTCTTCCATGCTCGTGTTCTTAGTTTTTCTTCTAGCTGCTCCAAGTCTGTTTAGCTCTTGTTTTTCTTGCATCTCTTATTAAGAGCTGTTAGTTCTAGTAGAGTTATGTTAGTATTCTCTTGTTTCATTGCTATATTAGATGGAGAGTTTTTGTTGTTTGGTGTTTAATGGAAATAGAAATCGCTACATGTGGTAGACAGTATGTTGGAAAAGTTTTGCATGCTCTAGTGGGTCATTAAACTGTTTCACTTGATTATCTACTGTTGTTTTGAGATATTATTATGTTTAATGGTAAACATGCTAGTCTAGTGAAGTAAAAATAATTAATGGTTGGTCTAGAAGCTTGAAACTGTGCCACACTCGAAAAACCAGCTGATAGTATGATGGTGTATGACTTCCTCTATTGATAACAATCTGATGGCTTTTTGTTACGCGCTACGGTCGGGGCAGCCAACAGTGACTTGTCACTGCCACAGACCCTCTTGGAGTGATTTACATGAAGCCTTGGATAATCGAATTTCTACATGTAATATTTTAACTTGTGAGTTCCAAGTTGCGGTTTTCTAGCACTTCCACCATCCATATTTGCTAGCCTCTACGGTGTTGTGCATTGCCCATTCTCACATTGAGAGATGGTGCAAACTTCGCCAGTACATCCAAAACCCGTGGGAGGACTTTGTTCTTCTACACATAAGCCCAAAATATATTCCTCAAAACAGCCACCATACCTACCTATAATGACATTTCCACAACCATTACAAGATATATTGGCATACAACATCCATCATTTATGTTACTTGTTGCATGTTCCATTGTTATTTTGGATACTGCTACATTGGTAGGAGCATTTAGTTTTATACATCAGAGATATTTCAGCTTCAGTTATGAGTACTACAAGTGTGATGATTCATTGTAAAATAGGGTGTTGCCCCTACCAGTGAGGTTATATAAAAAAAATAAAAAAAGAGAAAAAGCCCAAAAAAAGAAGAAAAAAAGTTGGCAAAAGAGAGATAATAAAGAGAGAGGGGGCATCACTACTATTATTTATTCCACACTTGTGCTTAGTTAGCACCAATACTTCAGTTTAGAGAGTGTTTTCATTTTTATGACTTGCATAACTATGTGGGGAACTTATATTATAGAACATGGCTTGTATATTCCAATGATAAGCCTCCTCAAAGGTGCTCGAGTTCTTCGTGGGCAAGCAAGTTGGATGCACCCCCACTAGTTCCATTGGAGAGCTTTCATACACTTATAGCTCTATGTGCATCAGTTGTGTGGCAATCACTACTCCTTGCATAGCTTCGATTATAAGACTTTCGCTTGTATAATGATCACTTTGATATGTGTGAGACTTTCTTCCATTGACCTTCCAAACCCCATAGTGTTCTTTTATCCATAACATCCTGGTGCCGGGAACCAATACGGAACGCTTGCTCATTTTGAGTGACCAAATAGCTTGATGATTTTTTCATGCGCGTAGTGTTGTCGCTTGACTTGATCCTAACAGGAGTTGTTGTGAGAGTTGGATGCTTAGGATGATTATATTGTTGTTCTTGAAGGTTAAATCATCTTTAATATACTTGCACAGTGGATTGCTTTTTAGTACTGATCATTAAAAGAGTTTTACTTTGTTATTCTAAATGGTTTATACATTACTCTATATCAACTATAAACCACAACCTTTACTCATTTGATCTTAGTTTACACACTTTACATTATGATGATCAAGTTTATGTTGGTAGCATGCCACCTCAGAAATTATTTGTTTTTATCGTTTACCTACTCAAGGAAGAGTAGGAACTAAGCTTGGGGATGCTTGATACGTCTCAAACGTATTCATAATTTCTAACGTTCCATGTTGTTTTCATGCCTTATGCTACATGTTTCTTATACACGTTATGTCATTTTTATGGATTTTCTAGGACCAACCCATTGACTAGATGCCAAAGAGCCAGTTCATGTTTTCTGTTGTTTTTAGTTTCAGAAAAGTTGTTCTGGAAATATTCTCGGAATTGGACGAAGCAAAACCCAGATGTCTTAGAGAGTCGCCACGTACACGGAGTCCGGAGGAGACCCGGAGGGGGCCTCATGGGCCCAACACCATGAGGCGGCGCCCCCGCTCTGGCCGCGCCCAGGGGTGGTGTGGGCCCCCTGGCTGCCCACCAACTTTGTCCTCTCGCATATTTATAATTCTCGGGAGGTTAACCTAAATACACCAGCCTTTTCCACTGAAAGCATATGCAGCCGCCGTCATCGTCAACCCTAGTTAGGGAGGGTTCTGGAGCTCTCCCCGACACCCTGCCGGGAGGGAGAATCATCACCGGAGGCCTCTTCATCAGCATGCCTTCCTCCGAAGTGATGCGTGAGTAGTTCATCCCTGGACTACGGGTCCATAGCAGTAGCTAGATGGTTGTTCTCTCCTGTTTATGCCTCATGTTTAGATCTTGTGAGCTGCCTAACATGATCAAGATCATATTAGTGTAATGCTACATGTTGTGTTTGCAGGGATCTGATTAATATTGAACGCTATGTCCAATGGTTATGAATCTATCATGTTCTTTTCATGTGTATGTTATTTATGATCTTGCATGCTCTCCGTTACTAGTAGATGCTCTGGCTAAGTTGATGCTTGTAATTCCAAGATGGAGTATTTATGCTCGATAGTGGGATCATGCCTCCCTTTCGCTCACACTCGAGTGACAAAAATGTAATGGGTGGGGGATGTGCTGTTGCCATTAGGGAGAAAGCAACAATGCTTTGTCTAAGGATGATTTTCCACACGGTACATCTAATCCTTTGTTTCAGCAAAACCGGTGAGATTGACAACTTCACTGCTTCGTTGGGGGCAAAGTAATTTGACTGTGTTGTGTAGATTCCACGTTGCTGCTGAGCCGGCAGTGTGCCCTGCCAATATCAGCTGCATCAACCTTCGGAAGTGATTTCCTTCTCCTACTGATTGATTCAACCTTGGTTTCTTTCTGAGGGAAAACTTTCCGCTGCACTCTTCACACCTTACACTTGGGGTCTACCAACGAGCATCAGCCATCAACAAGCATCAACTTGGCCAGAGCATCCACAAGTAACGGAGAGCATGAAAGATCACAAATAACATATAAAAGATAGATCTATAATCAACTTGACATAGAATTCAATATTCATCGGATACCAGCAACACAACATGTAGCATTACGGATAGATGATCTTGATCATGTTAGGCAGCTAACAAGATCTAAACATGGTGTCATAAAGAGGAGAAGACAACCATCTACCTACTACTATGGACCCGTAGTCCAAGTATGAACTACTCATGCATCACTCTAGAGGCAGGCATGGTGATTTTGATCCCTACGGTGATGATTCCCCTCCCGGCAGGGTGCCGGGGAGAGCTTCAGAACCCTCCCAAACTAGGGTTGACGAATACGGCGGTTACGTAACTTTTCCTCGATGGAGGCTCGGGTATTTAGGGTTTTCCCGAGAAGGGGTATAAATAGGCGAAAGGGCGATGTCATTGGGTTTCCAGGGGGCTAACACCACATGGTGGCGTGGCCAGGGGGGCCACGCCGCCCTATGGTGTGGACACCCTGTGGCCTCCTCCAGGTATCCTCCGGACTCCGTGTATGTGATAGAAAAATAGGAACCTAGGATCTTTTTTCGTCCAATTCCGAGAATATTTCCAGAACAACTTTTGGGAAATAAAAAACTACAGAAAACAAGAACTGGAGATGTGGCATCTTGTTAATAGGTTAGTCCCAGGAAATCCATAAAAATGATATAAAGTGTATAGAAAACACATAGCAAATGTCATGAAAACAACATGGAACATTAGAAATTATAGATACGTTTGAGACGTATCAGACTACTCCCACATCATCGTCGTGGGAGGCAGCAGCGTCAATGGAGATGGCTCGGAGGACACTTCCTTGTCCCGCCAGAGTGCCCGAACAAAGACTTTTGTCCCCCGAATTATAGTTTTGGATGGCCGCAAAGCTCGGACGTGTTTCCGAAAAAATCCTTCGGGGTCTTCCGTTTTAGGTCAGGAGGGTATTAATGGGCGAAGATGCGACACGAGGAGGTGTACGAGGGCACGAGATGATACCCAGGCGCGGCCAAGGGAGCCCATGCCTAGCACCCCTCTCGTGGCTATGGGCCTCCTCTCCGGGTGTCCTTCTGGCTCCGAGAGTCTTCCGGAGGAAAAAATCCTCATAAAATTTCAGCTCATTCCGAGTACTTTCATTTTTTACCTTTTTTGTAATACAAAGAAAAAATAAACAAAAAATGGCACTGGATTAATAGGTTAGTCCAATAGATGATAGAAAACATAGGAAACATGAGATGGATCCCTCAGGAAGGTTCATGAGCCAAGAGAGTGTCACGCCCTTGAGGCCCATGGGGAACTAGTTGGCCATGCACCTGTTGTCGCCAATGACGGCCTGGATGCTGAGGTTGTAGAGCTACAAGCAGTAGAGCAGCGGAGTGGTGCCATCGAAGTAAGGAGAAAGTTGCAGGTAGAATTTGGGGGGCCAGACCACTTTGCGGAGCTCCTTGGAGAGTACAAGGAAGCCCCGATTATAGGCGATGTTGACGTCTTGAGGAGCGACGTGGTTTTCACGGACGGCCTAGGTAACGCCCTGCATGGCACGACACTCACAATTGTGCTCCATGATGATACAAGCGTCCTCCGGGGCACGCTGGATGATTTGGCAGCTAGGGCTACCAGCAGCGACGTAGGGAGAGGACGCCCGTGAGACAGAGAGGCACGGAGAGCGATGCGGTTGGGCCAAGTGCCGCCTTCGGCATTAGGCCGAGGAGCCCCCATAGCCCTCGGACCCCTGTAACCCCAGGGCCCCTCGCGCAGCTCATGCGAGCTGCGAGGGCATACGAGGAGGAGGCATGGTGCGGGTCAGAGTCGTCATGACCCAGGCTGCTTCCACCAGCTCGGTGACTCAAGCGAGCCACGCTTCATAGGTGCCCTCTACTGGAGTGTAGTGGAGGATCTCTTGCGCCATGCGTAGAGCTTCATGCGGGACAGGTGCCCAGGCGAGGATACGGTGACAGAGTGCTGAGCGGAAGTCTGCTCCAGAAGATGGAGGGAAGGAGAATGACGTTCCTCTCCTCTGCGCCCTGGACGGGCGCGCTGGCATGGGTATGCTCTACGTTGTCGTTGCCTATAACGGGTATGTTGCCACTTGTGGTGGCGGTGGCCGCCACACGGCCGCGCGTGCGCTCCTTGCGCATCTCCACCATGCTGGAGGAATTGGCTCCTAATTACTAGATTCGAAGGGGGGGTGAATGTGAAACGCTTAAGAAGTTCAGATGCTTGGCGAGGAGACGAGCGTAGAGCACGGCAGAGAGAGACACAAAGGTTTAACCCAGGTTCAGCCCTTCTCACGAGGTAAAGACCTACTTCTTCTTTTCTGGTTGCGCTGCTTGGAGAGAGTCATGATAGAATGGAGGCTAGGGCGCTATGGATGCGAACTGTTTGCTCAGTGGTCGGGCGACCCTTCTTATAGTCGCGTCGGCTCCTTGTTCCCTCTCATTGGGTGGGAAGGGAAGCCACAAGGCCACGAGAGAAGGACAACCCTAGCCTTAAGCTATGGTTGGACACAGTCCACCATCGATTAAAGAGGTGGTCTATAGAAGACCATGGGATCTTCAATATGATCTCAGGGATGACGCTCCCAGAGGAGCTTTATGACATCATGGTCTCCTTGCATCGAGGAGGAAAGTCTCGGGTGGCACTTTGGGCGTCGTAGATGGGAAGTGGTATTTAATCATGAAAGTGGGAAGCTTTGGCATCTGCACCCTCTGGCGTTGTTGCCATCTCCGTCATCCGTTTTGTCACCCGCGCATGCACGCTTTGTCTCTATGGCAGGGCAGAGACATCTTCCCTCCTGTCAGAGGGTAATGGGTAACACAAAGTGATGTCTCCTCATGAAGACGTTTGTCCTCCTCGCGGAGGTGTGTTGATGAAGGTTCCTCGTGAGGCCCGCGAGGCGAGGCATGGCTGCCCTGATCTACCAAGTACCAAGGTTGGGACGTTCCTCGTAAGGGTCGATTCCTCACGAGTTCTTTGCTTGCACGGAGTCTTGCTTGATATGCCTTTGGTTGACTAGGTCCACGTGGCTTTGACCGGGTCTTGACAGACGGGTCTGGGTATCCTAGTATCCATTACCCGGACACAAGTAATTGAGATACTAGGAGATTCATTTTGATAAATAGTATCGTCTTGAGATGGTTGTTTTGTTTGCTTCCTTAGACCATGAAAATATCCAATGATGTTTGTCATAGAAATCATTTTGGTATTGTCAAGCATCACACCGTAAATTGGGTGATCAAAAAGGCTATCAGTTGGTGGTCTCGAAAGAATTCATTTCATTGTGATATTTTAAGATTGGGAATTACTCCTATAGACAATAGAGAGATACATCCATGATCCACTCGGTAAAATAGTATTAATAAATAAGTCTGCATAGACAAAGACATGACACTAGTCATGGGGATACTATAACACGATAACTGATACGTCTCCAACGTATCTATAATTTCTGATGTTCCATGATGATATTATGCCAATTGCTACATGTTTTCTCCCTTCTTTATGTCATTTTTATCGATTTTCCGGACTAACCTATTGACAAGATGCCACAGAACCAGTTCCTTGTTTTCTGCTGTTTTTAGTTTTAGAAAAGTTGTTCTGGAAATATTCTCGGAATTGGAAAATTCGAAGCCCGGAAGTCTTAGAATTCCTGAAGGTTCCACGGAGTCCCGAAGAGACCCGGAGAGGGGCCTCAGGGGGCCCACACCATAGGGTGGCGCCCCCTTGGCCGCGCAGGCGGTGGTGTGGGGCCCCCAAGGCTCCACCGCCTTTTCCCTTTCGCCTATTTATTCCCCTCCGAAGGAAAACCCTAGGCACATGATCAAACAATCCCCAAAAAGTTCTGCAGCCGCCGTCGTCGTCAACCCTAGATCAGGGGGGTTCTGAAGCTGTCTCCCGGCACCCTTCCGCAGAGGAGATCATCACCGGAGGCCTCTCCATCACCATGCATGCCTTTAGAGCGATGCGTAAGTAGTTCATCCTTGGACTACGGGTCCATAGTAGTGGCTAGATGGTTGTCTTCTCCTCCTATGCCTCAATGTTTAGTTCTCGTGATCTGCCTAAGATGATCGAGATTGTTCTTATGCAATTCTATGTGTTGTGTTTGCTGGGATCCGATGAATATTGAACTTATGCCAAGTTGATTATAGTCTTTATTGCATATGTTATTTGTGATCTTGCATGCTTTCTGTTGCTAGTGGTTGCTCTGGCCAAGTAGTTGCTAGTGACTCCAAGAGGGAGTATTTATGCTTGATAGTTGGGTTCATGTCTCCTTTTCGCCTGTGCTTGAGTAACAGAAACGTGAAGGGGGAGGATGTGTTGTTGCCACTAGGGAGAAAATAGCGGTATGAGTGCCCGCGTGCAGAATCATTGCTTACATTACACACATTGCTTAATGTGATTATCTGTTGTTTTAAACTTAATACCTAAGGGGGTTCGGATGATAACCTGAGGGTGGATTATTAGTCAAAGATGTAGTTGGATTACGTCTATGCATATTGTTGTAATGCCCACACTAAATATCATAGTAGTCATTATGTCATGAATGTGCACTACGGTGGAACCTCTATTTGTCAATTGCCTAGCTGTAATTTGTCCACCCAGCATGCTATCTTTTATGGAGAGACGCAACTAGTGAACCCCGGTCCATTTTCCTACATTGTTAAACAAACTACTACAATTTCTTGCTTTCTTTACTTATTGCAAGCATACACTATTTTCCACACTATACGTCTAATCTTTGTTTTCAGCAAGACCGGTGAGATTGACAACCTCACTGTACCGCTGGGACAAAGTATTTTGGTTGTGTTGTGTGCCGGTTCCGCGTTGTTGCTGACACCGGTGAGGCGCCATCACCATCGTCAGTGGCATCAACCTTTCGAAGATCCTCTTTCTCCTACTGGATTGATAACCTTGGTTCTTAACTGAGAGAAATTCTTACCGCTGCACTCATCACACCCTCCTCTTGGGGTTCCCAACACACCATCCATAGCAAAGGATTTCTGGCGTCGTGACCCAGGGACTTAAAATTCATCAGCATCAAGAAGTCTCCCCGTCAAGACGTCATCACAAGCAGCAAGGAATTTCTGGCGCCGTTGCCGGGGAGAAAGAAGTCTTCTGGAAAGGGGAGTCTCTCACTCTCAACCTCTTTATTTTGTTTATTGTGTTGTTTTTATTTTTGTCTTGTTTTGCTTCTTTATATCAAAAACACCAAAAAATAGTTCTTATTCTAGTTGTTATTTTTTCTTTATCATGCTTGCTATCAATGTTTGATGTCTTTGAAACTAGATCTTATAGGAAAGGTGGGTTCACAGATGAACAACAAAAATATTATAACGAACACCGCTTGTCACAAAAAGAAATACACTTATGGGAGCAAATTAATAAATTGCATAACTATGCTAAAAACTTGTGCTCTACTTATGATGTTACTTATTGCTTTGATAAATATTGCTACTGTAGGAGGTATAAACATGTCCCTTTTCAATGTGAGTATAATTTTGATGTTACCATATGTTCTTATGTTAAGGGAAATTATAAATTATATGATATGGAACAAATTGAAGAATTTATTGCTTGGAAGGGTGCATTTGAAATTGCCTATTTACTTGAAAGTATTGATGATGCATGATGACCCACAAGTATAGGGGTGTATCATAGTACTTTCGATAAATAAGAGTGTCGAACGCAACGAGGAGCAGAAGGTGTTGACAAGCAGTTTCGATGAAGGGATAACTGTAAAAACTGGAAAAGAGATTTGTAGGGGTTTTTTATATTGCAGATAAATAAAGTGCGAGTAAATAAAATGCCGTAGTAATAATTGCAGCAAGTGGCCCAATCCTTTCTTCAGCAAAGGACAAGCCGGTGAGTTTACTTATGATTAACAAACGTTCTCGAGGACACACGGGAGGTTCTGTCAAGTGCTTTTGTTCCATGCAGCTAAATAATGTTCGATGTTTTGATAAGTGTTGTGTGGGTGAACCTATGCTAATGTACCGTCCCATCCAAGACTAATACATACTTGTGATTATACCCCTTGCAAGCATCCTCAACTACAAGAAAGTAATTAAGAAATAAATCTAACCACAGCTTTAAACTCCGGGATCCTACGCTCCCTCGTGTAATGGTTTCCTAACGGGGGTTCAGGTTTCTGTCACTCCGGCAACCCCACAATTAGTAAAAAAAATACATGATGCATTCCCCTAGGCCAATAAATGGTGAAGTATCATGTAGTCGACGTTCACATGACACCACTAGAAGAATAACACCACAACTTAAATATCAAACATTAAAATTATTCAACATTACTTCACTACTAACAACTTGACTTCTCCCATGTCCTCAAGAACAACACGAACTACTCACAACACATCATATGGATCATAATCAGAGGTGATATAATGGATGATAACAATCTGATCATAAAGTGCAAACACCGATAAATCTCACAAGCATCAACTACTAACAAGTAATCCACACCGGGAGAGAGATCTAATGCAAAACAACAATAGAGGCCCCTAATTGTTACATCGAGATGATGGTGGATGATGAGGGTGATGGTGCTGGTGGTGATTACAATGATGATGACGATCTTGATGATGCCCGGAGTAATGAAGGTGACGATGGCGGTGATTTCCCCTCTCCGGAGAGGAATGACCCCGACAGATTTCTCCCTGCCAGAGAGCTTTTCTTTCTCGCGTGTTTTCCGGCCCGCAGCGGCGGCGGAATAATTCTTCGGGTATGGAATGAGGCTTAGAGTTCCCTCGGGGTTAGGGGGGCCAAAGATGACCCCCAGAGGTGGGCCAGTGTGGCCACACCCCTAGGTGGCGCGACCAGGGGGCGCCACCCCTATGTGTGGGCCCCTGGTGGCCCCCCTCCGGCTCTCCTTATGGCTGAGTTCCTCCTCTGGACTTTTAGGAACCCCCGGATGTCCCCCTTCTTCTTCTGATCTTCTGAAATATGGTATCTCGACGGTGCTTTTTTCATCAGATTTCTGGTCCCGGTGTTTATTCTCTAAAAATTATAAAACATGCAAAATAAGATAAAATAACATAAGAGATGCATCATAACTTGAAATATATCGATGAATAACAGAAAATTATGATATAAAATAGTGATGCAAAATGGACATATCAACTCCCCCCAAGATTAGATCTCGCTTGTCCCCAAGCGAAACTGAACTCAGAAAACATGACCGAGTTTATGGAGTGAAGAGTCGATAAATAAAATACGGACAAGAAGCATCACATTTACCTATGCACCAATCATTACAGACAGCAACTTCCTCTCATATAACTTAACTTGAAACAAGTAAAGGGAGTCACAAACAAAGATACAAAAGAGAGAGAATCAAAATTGGTAATGGCAAACTTCGTTCTTGGTCAGAGAACATTTAATTAAATTATACTTATCTTAGGTGAAGTCTATATACCAAGGTTTATAGTGTAGGGCTTAACATGTTTAATTATAACAACTCTTTTACAGTGATTCATAGCTTTCAAAGTAATATTCATTCACATAATAAAGCATGTGCAAAAGAAAGAAGGTTGGAAAACATGATTGAATAAATCAACATATAGATGATGAGAACACAACAACTCAAATGCTTGCTGGAGACAGAAGGAAATGGGTTTACTTACTCAACATAAATGTAAAAGATAGGCCCTTCGCAGAGGGAAGCATTGACCACTCATGTGCTAGAGATTTTATTTTAATAAACAGAGGTATAAAATGCATGACACTCCTCACATCCATATTACACAAACCATGGCTAACCGAATCCTAGGGTGCCTTCCAACAATCACAAACCGTGGAGGAGTGTCTAAATTTTGAGAGGTGTATATTTATGTCAACGAATGGCAAACATAAATTACAGTACGTCACAAGCCAACTAGAATCACAAGAGAGGCTCCCATAGAAGGACGCAACTGGTATAGAAGGTCATCCCTCTTTCTCTTTTGTTTACACAATTATGCTTTGACTGATAAATCAGGGGCAAAAAGGGTGAAGAGAATTTGTATTATTATTTGGGGCTGGGAACCCTGCTGCGAGCTCTTCTAGAATTTGGATAGGCGGATGAAGCCACTAGTCCAGGTGTGTGAGTCCAATCAACAAGTGATATAAAGATTCTCTATTTGCGTCCTCATGAGCTAAAATAAGAACACAAAACAGGAGTAATTTGAAAGTTTTAAAGGTAGCACATGAGTAATTTACTTGGAGTGGCGGTGAAATACCACATGTAGGTAGGTATGGTGGACACGAATGGCAAGGTTTTGGGTTTATGGTTTGGATGCAGGAGAAGCATTTCCTCTCAGTACAGGTTTTTTGGCTAGCAAGGCTGGGTAGCAAGCATAAGAGTTGAAGGAAAACAAACAAATATACATATGATGAAACCAATCATGCAATCTTCATTGAAAGCACAAACAATCTTAAGTTGTGAATACTAAGTTTATGAGCTAATAGGTAAATTCCTCTTTCTTATACTAGCAACTCAAATTATTATTTCTGCTGACCCAAGCTAAGTTTGCCAAAACCAACTAGATTAACTTGATGACCTCTAGAGTGATACCAAATACTAATAACAAGCTCAACCATATGACATAAGTTGAAAACTGAAATAATGTTCATAGAAAGTAAATGATGAAACTTCTCATTAATATTTCAAACCGGCAACTCACACCAATGGATACAATGATAACCAACTAGGGAGAGACACTTCCATACTGCAAACCATCCTATATGATAACCTCTCTACTTATGATATGACTCTGCTGAAAAAGTAAAAGGATGAAAGATAGTATGTGATACCGCGGCACTCCCCCAATCTTGGAACAAGCCGAGGGGATGCCAAAACCAATGATGAATCAATTCTTCGGTGGTGGTGGTGAATCCTTCTCATCCTCGGTCTTCCAAGGTAAAGGCTCTCCATCCACAAATGACGTCCTGATCTCCATCATCCTGAAACTAGCAGAAGAGCTTATACGTTTAAACCTGTTCTCATACTCACAGTTCTGGTTCTGCATGTCATAGAGTTTTGCTTGCAGATCATTGGTGATCTTGGTGAGTGAGATAATATCCTCCCAAAGCTTGAAATTCTCCCTCTTGTATTCAGCGATCTGTTCTGTCTTTATCCTGTCGATGATCTCAACTTCACGCTCCGCCATCTTCTTGTACCTGAAAACTTCTTGCTCCAGTTCTTCCATCCTAGCTTCCAGACTTCCCTCTCCTCTAGGGCCTGAACATCTTCAATCTGCACCTTCCCATCCTTGAGCAGCAATTCCTTGGTATGCATCTTCAACTCGTTTAAGTACGGGTTGACGACGTTCTCAAAGAAACTGTCTTTGGGAGATCCAGGTGAAGCCATTGTTGCTCTAGATCGGAAGATGCAATCTGGTAGAAATAGCTCGAAACAGAAACACGACGAGCAAACCATATACAGACCTCGGGGGATCCGGGAGATTATATAGCAAAAATTTTCATAACGAAAGGAAAGTCTAGGTCGAAAACGAGTCGGAGAGGGGCTCTGGGGCGCCCACACCATGGGTTGGCGCGGCCAGAGGTGGGCCCGCCACCCTATGGTGTCGAGCCTCCGGGCTCCGTGTCCCTCTCGTTTCCGGCTCATAATTTTTCATATTTTCTAAAAACATCAAAAACATAAGTTGGAAGATGTTTCGCGAACATTTTCTTACCAAAACTATTACCTATTCAAAAACTGACTCTGCAGTCCCTCAAATATGCTTCTTAATAAACTCCTCCGGGAGCATGGCTTGAATAAAATCAACATTTTCATTATAAGGATCTCCGGAAATATAATGCTCGAGTCTTTGGCCATTCACCATTTGTGAAGAGTTGTCTTCAAGGGAAATAATTTTAATTGCCCCCGAACGATATACCTCTTCGATAACAAAGGGTCCTTCCCATCTCGAGAGTAATTTTCCTGCAAAAAATCTGAGACGAGACCTATACAATAGCACTTTCTCACCAACATGAAATTCTCTTTTAATAATTCTCTTATCATGCCACCTTTTAACTTTATCTTTAAAGAGCTTAGCATTTTCATATGCTTCACTCCTCCATTCATCTAAAGAACTTAAGTCAAGCAGCCTTTTCTCACCAGCAAGTTTAAAATCTCTATTTAGGTCTTTCACTGCCCAATAAGCTTTGCGTTCTAATTCTAGGGGCAAGTGACAAGCTTTTCCATAAACCATTTTATAAGGAGACATGCCCATGGGATTTTTATAAGAATTTATGTAAGCCCAGAGAGCATCATTTAATTTCTTAGCCCAATTTTTCCTAGATTTATTAACAGTCTTTTGCAAGATAGATTTGATTTCTCTATTTGATAATTCTACTTGCCTACTAGTTTGAGGATGATAGGGTGAAGCAATTCTATGAATAACATCATATTTAGCAAGGGTTTTTCTAAAACCACCATGAATAAAATGAGAACGCCCATCGGTCATAAGATATCTAGGTACACCAAACCTAGGGAAAATAATGTCTTTAAGCATTTTTAATGAAGTTTCACCATCAGAACTTTTAGTAGGTATAGCTTATACCCATTTACTAACATAATCAACAGCAACAAGAATATGAGTGTAGCCTTTTGAAGGAGGGAAATGACCCATAAAGTCAAAACCCCAACAATCAAACGGTTCAATAACAAGAGAATAATTCATAGGCATTTCATTACGTCTAGAAATATTTCCAACCCTTTGACATTGATCACAAGATAAAACAAATTTTCTAGCATATTTAAAGAGAGTAGGCCAATAAAAACCTGATTGTAGAACTTTATGTGCAGTTCTGTCTCCAGCGTGATGTCCTCCATAAGCACTACTATGACATTTTCTCAATATCTCTTGTTGTTCATTTTCAGGAACACGTCTTCTCATAATACCATCAACACCTTCTTTATATAAGTGTGGGTCATCCCAAAAATAATGCCTCAAATCATATAAGAATTTTCTTCTTCGCTGAGCTGTAAAGGTAGGAGGCAAATACTTGGAAACAATAAAGTTAGCATAACCAGCATACCATGGACACTCTTGATAGCTCACTTTTATTGCAACTAACAGTTCATTAGGAAAACTATCATTAACAGGAAAAGGGTCATCAGGGATATTTTCTAATCTAGACAGATTATCAGCAACAGGATTTTTAGCACCCTTCCTATCCACAATATGTAAATCAAACTCTCGTAAGAGAAGCACCCATCTAATAAGCCTAGGCTTAGCATCTTTCTTTTCCATAAGTACTTAATAGCAGCATGATCAGTATGAATAGTAACTTTAGAATCAACAATATACTGCCTAAATTTATCACAAGCAAAACCTACATCTAGTAACTTTAGCATCAAGAGTTTTACTAGCATAATGAATAACATTTAACTTCTTATCTACCCGCTGTCCAAGAACAACACCTACAGCATAATCACTAGCATCAGACATAATTTCAAATGGTAAATTCCAATCAGGTGGTTGAACAATAGGGGTAGATATAAAGCCTTCTTTAAAATTTCAAAATCTTCTTTACAATCTTCATCAAAAACAAATGGTACATCTTTTTGAAGAAGATTAGTAAGAGGTTTTGATATTTTAGAGAAATCTTTAATAAACCTTCTATAGAAACCAGCATGACCAAGAATACTACGAATACCTTTAACATCCCTGGGACAGGGCATTTTCTCAATAGCTTCAACTTTAGCTCTATCAACTTCAATACCTCTTTCAGAGATTTTATGTCCAAGAACAATTCCTTCTAAACCATAAAATGACATTTCTCCCAGTTAAGAACAAGATTAGTCTCCTCACATCTCTGCAAAACTTTATCAATATTCTGCAAACAATTATCAAAAGAAGTTCCATAGACAGAGAAATCATCCATGAATACTTCCACAATTTCTTCACAAAAACCATGAAAGATAGAAAACATGCATCTTTGAAAAGTAGCAGGAGCATTACATAAACCAAAAGGCATACGTCTATAAGAATAGGTTCCATAAGGACAAGTGAAAGTTGTTTTCTCTTGATCAAGCTTTTTAACAGCAATTTGAGAAAACCCAGAATAACCATCAAGAAAGCAGAAATGAGTTTTCTTAGACAACATTTCTAACATTTGATCAATAAAAGGCAAAGGATAATGATCTTTCTTAGTAACTTTGTTAACCTTCCTAAAATCAATGCACATTCTATAACAAACTACTACTCTTTGAGGAATTAGTTCATTATTTTCATTTGGCACAACAGTCATCCCTCCTTTCTTAGGGACACAATGCACAAGACTAACCCATTGATACGTCATAAACGTATCCCTAATTGTTGATGCTCCATGATCATATTATATCAGTTGCTACATATTTTCTCCCTTCTTTATGTCATTTTTATCGATTTTTCGGACCAACCTATTAACAAGATGCCACAGAGCCAGTTCCCTGTTTTCTGCTGTTTTTTAGTTTTAGAAAAGTTGTTCTAGAAATATTCTCGGAATTGGAAAATTCGAAGCCCGGAAGTTCTATTTTCCTCGGAAGCATCCAGAAGACCGGAGAGGAGCCGAAGAGGGGCAGCAGGGGGGCCACACCATAGGGTGGCACGCCCCCTGGCCACGCCAGCCAGCGGTGTGCCCCCCCTGGAGCGCCACCACCTTCGCCCTTTCGCCTATTTAAGCCCCCCGGATGGAAAACGCTAGGCACCTGATCAAAATCCCCGAAAAAGTTCCGCAGCAGCCATCACCGTCAAACCCAGATCAGGGGGGGTTCTGAAGCAGTTTCCGGCACCCTGCCGGAGAGGAGATCATCACCGGAGGCCTCTTCATCACCATGCCTGCCTCCGGAGTGATGTGTGAGTAGTTCATCCTTGGACTACGAGTTCGTAGCTGTAGCTAAATGTATGTCTTCTCCTCACATGCCTCCATGTTTAGATCTCGTGAGTTGCCTATCATGATCGAGATTGATCTTATGTGATTCTCTGTGCTGTGTTTGTTGGGACCTGATGAATATTGACCTTATGCCAAGTTGATTATAGTCTTTATTTTGATGTGTTATTTGTGATCTTGCATGCTCTCCGTTGCTAGTGGTTATTCTGGCCAAGTAATTGTTAGTGACTCCAAGAGGGAGTATTTATGCTCGATAGTGGGTTCATGCCTCCTTGTTGCCTTGCTCGAGTGACAGAAATATGAAGGGGGAGGATGTGTTGTTGCCATTAGGGAGAAAACAACGGCGAGAGTGCTCGCGTGCATAATCATTGCTTACGTTACACACTTTGTTTAATTTAATTATTTGTTGCTTGCAACTTAATACCTGAGGGGGTTCGGATGATAACCTGAGGGTGGATTATTAGTCATAGATGCAGATGGATGTCGGTCTATGTATCTTGTTGTAATGCCCGCACTAAATAACATAGTAATCTTCATGTCATATTGTGCACTACGGTGCAACCTTTATTTGTCAATTGCCCAGCTATAATTTGTTCACCCAACATGCTATCTTTTATGGAGAGACACCACTAGTGAAAGTACGAACCCCGGTCCATTTTCCACACTGTTAAACAAACCACAACAATTTCCGGCTCTCTTTACTTTTTGCAAGCATACACTATTTTTCCACACTATACGTCTAATCTTTGTTTTCAGCAAAACCGGTGAGATTGACAACCTCATTGTACCGTTGGGGCAAAGTATTTTGATTCTGTTGTGTGCAGGTTCCACGTTGTTGCTGACACCGGTGAAGCGCCAGCACCACCGTCGGTGGCATCAACCTTCCGAAGATTCTCTTTCTCCTACTGGATTGATAACCCTGGTTCTTAACTAAGGGAATAACTCCTACTGATGTGCTCATCACACCTTCCTCTTGGGGTTCCCAACAACGCAGAGAAAGGATATAACTCTGCCAGCAACACCCATCTACTATCAGCAATAGGATAAATGATACCAGCGTCAAGGAGTTTCAATACCTCATTTCTTACCACATCCTTCATCTTAGGATTTAAACGGTGTTGATGCTCAACAACTGGCTTTACATCAGATTCAATATTAATATCATGCTGACATATAGTAGGAGAAATCCCTTTCAAATCATCAAGAGTATAACCAATAACACCACTATGTTTCTTCAATATCCCCAATAATCTCTCCTCTTCTTTATCAGAAAATTGAGAACTAATAATAACAGGATATAATTTCTTATCATCAATGTGAGCATATTTAAGATTATCTCGCAAAGGGTTTAAATCAAAACAGGATCTTTCTTGGGTGGTAATGTTGTACCCAAGTCTTCCACAGGTAAATTATGTTTCAGCATTGCTGGCTGATGTAGGAAAATCTCATAAATTTCATTCCTTTCTTCCATAAAGACATCACTTTCATGGTCTTCCATGTATTGTTGCAAAGGATTATTAGGAGAAAGAGCAATAGCAGCCAACTTTTCAACTTTATAATTATCATTGGGTAATTCAGCTTCATAGGGTGCTTTAGCAAATTTGGAGAAATTAAATTCATAAGACTCTCCATCAAACTTTGTAAAAAAATTCTCCTTTTTACAATCAATAGCAGCACCACAAGTGTTTAAGAAAGGTCTACCGAATATAATAGGACAAGTATCACTAGCAGAAGTGCCTAGTACTAGAAAATCAGCAGGATACTTAGTTTTACCACACAAGACCTCCACATCTCTAATAATACAAATCGGGGAAATAGTTTCCCTATTAGGAAGTTGAATGATCACATCAATGTCTTCAAGTTCACAAGAACCAATTTCATGTGTGATTTCTTTATAAAGCTTATAAGGAATAGCACTAGAACTAGCACCAATATCACATAAACCATAATAACAATGATCACCTATCCTAACAGATAGCACAAGAACACTGGGTTTCCTAGATTTACTAGGATGAGAGACAATATTAGAAGCATCTTCACAAAATATAATGCGTCCCTCTTCTACATTTTAAGAAACAAGGTCCTTCACTATTGCTACTGTAGTTTCTACAATTATTTGTTCCTCAGGTTCTACAGGTTTCATTGCACTTTTATTAACCACACTGGCTAACATAGTGTTCTTTTACCTTAGCAGGGAAAGGCATTTTATCAATATAAGGCACAAGCACAATAGAATCAACAGTATGAACTTCTATATCTCTAGCAGGAACACAATTAACAGTATCTTTATAAGGTGCATGGTACTTGTCCCATTCCTTTTTAGGAATATCAAAATAAGAAGCAAAAGCTTTATATAAGTTTGCAACAACTTGAGTATCAAGACCATAAACAATACTAACATTATGAAAATCATTGGTTGACATAAAAGTTCTAATGCATTCATAATCATAATGTATACCTAACTTTCTACCTTTGTCATTATCCCATGCTTCAATGTTTTCTTGAATACGTTCAAGAAGATCCCATTTAGCTTCATCCTTCATACGTGTAAATGATCCAGAACAAGAAGCATCCAATGAATCCTTATCATGAAGAGGAAGCCTTGCATAGAAATTATTAATAACGATATTACTGGGGAGCTCATGAATGGGGCATTTGAGCATTAGTAACTTCAATATCCCCCACGCTTGGGCAATACTATCTCTCTCATGAGGCCAAAAATTATATATATAATTCCGATCTCTATGGATTTCACTTGGAGGATAGAATTTAGAATAAAAGAGAGGTACAATTTCCTCCCATTCAATAGTCTGGCTATTTTAAGCAGTTTGAACCATTCAGCGGCTCGGCCTGTCAATGATATAGAGAATAATTTCCTCTTCACTTGGCTCATTGTAATACCTGCACACGTGAACAACTCACATAATTCATGTAAAAAGAGCAAATGATCACCAGGATGGACATTTCCATCACATAAATAGCAGTTATCCATAACATGTTTAACAATCTTTATAGGTATTTTATAAGGATCCAAATCATCGTGCAATGGGTCACTTACTACCCTAGCAGTGGCAGTAGTGCCCGCAAATAAGGACTCAAAAGGAGTTCCAAACATAGTGTAATAAAGCAGTAGACAGAAATAAAAATAGCACTTACAGCAGAAGCTTCCTTTATCAATTCCAATTCCCAATAGCGCTTCACTCCCCGGCAACGGTGCCATAAAATAGTATTGATGACCCATAAGTATAGGGGGTGTATCGTAGTACTTTCGATAAATAAGAGTGTCGAACCCAACAAGGAGCAGAAGGTGTTGACAATCAGTTTCGATGAAGGGATAACTGTAAAAACTGGAAAACAGATTTGTAGGGGTTTTTGATATTGCAGATAGATAAAGTGCGAGTAAATAAAATGTAGTAGTAATAATTGCAGAAAGTGGCCCAATCCTTTCTTCATCAAAAGACAAGCCGGTGAGTTTACTTATGATTAACAAATGTTCTCGAGGACACACGGGAGGTTCTGTCAAGTGCTTTTGTTCCATGCAGCTGAATAATGTTCGGTGTTTTGATAAGTGTTGTGTGGGTGAACCTATGCTAATTTACCGTCTCATCCAATACTAATACATACTTGTGATTATACCCCCTGCAAGCATCCGCAACTACAAGAAAGTAATTAAGAAATAAATCTAACCACAGCTTTAAACTCCGGGATCCTACGCTCCCTCGTGTAATAGCTTCCTAACGGGTGTTTAGGTTTTTGTCACTCCGGCAACCCCACAATTAGTAGCCAAATACACGATGCATTCCCCTAGGCCCATAAATGGTCAAGTATCATGTAATTGACGTTCACATGACACCACTAGAAGAATAACGCCACAACTTAAATATCAAACATTAAATATTATTCAACATTACTTCACTACTAACAACTTGACTTCTACGATGTCCTTAAGAACAACATGAACTACTCACAACACATCATATGGATCATAATCAGAGGTGATATAATGGATGATAACAATCTGGTCATAAAGTGCAAACACCGATAAATCTCACAAGCATCAACTACTAACAAGTAATCCACACGGGAGAGAGATCTAATGCAAAACAACGATAGAGGCCCCTGATTGTTACATCAGGATGACGGTGGATGATGAGGGTGATGGTGCTGGTGGTGATGACGATGATGATGACGATCTTGATGATGCCCGGAGCAATGACGGGGACGATGGCGGTGATTTCCCCTCTCCGGCGAGGAATTTCCCCGGCACATTTCTCCCTGCCAGAGAGCTTTTCTCTCTCGGGTGTTTTCCGCCCTGCAGCAACGGCAGAATAATTCTTCGGGGATGGAATGAGGCTTAGGGTTCCCTCGGGGTCAGGGGGCCAAAGATGACCCCAGAGGTGGGCCAAGGTGGCCACACCCCTAGGTGGCGCGGCCAGGGGGTGCGCGCCACCCCTAGGTGTGGGCCCCTGGTGGCCCTCCTCCGGCTCTCCTTCTGGCTGAGTTCCTCCTCTGGACTTTTAGGAACCCCCGGATGTCCCCCTTCTTCTTCTGATCTTCTGAAATATGGTATCTCGACGGTGCTTTTTTCATCAGATTTCTGGTCCCGGTGTTTATTCTCCAAAAATTATAAAACATGCAAAATAAGATAAAATAACATAAGAGATGCATCATAACATGAAATATATCGATGAATAACAGAAAATTATGATATAAAATAGTGATGCAAAATGGACGTATCGATGCACCTTATAAATACGAGATTTATGCTATACTTGAATATTGGTTTGATAATTAGAGGGTTCGTAATTACTACATAATGGAATATCTTAATAAATTCTCTCAACCTAAGGAAGATATTAATGCCTTGCAGGAACCTATGGAAGAAGAAACTGCTGAATCTGGAAGCTCATTGGATGAAAAAGAGGAGGAGAGTGATGATCAATAGGAGGAAGAATGGAACCCATGTCTACCTCCCAATGATAGTAACTCTTTAAATCATACATTATTTGATGAAATTTATACTTGCTATACTTGTGACCTTGATACTACCATGAATGAAACTTGTGAGACTGATATTGCTACTATTATTTATGATAATCCATGCTACTTGGATAAATCTTACGATAATGCTCTTGATGATGGTCCTATGTTACTTGATGTTATAAATTATAATGGTAATGAATATAGGATCGCTATAATGTGTCCTGTACCTTTTATGAGTGATCAATCATCTTGTTTTGATATTGCTAAAAGTGGGAAAAAAGAGGAGCTGATTTTAAATTTTGATCCCACTATTTTGGATCTTGATGTGAATTGTATTCTTTTAGACCATGACAAACATGCTTTATGTGATAATTATGTTGTTGACTTTGTTCATGATGTTACTGAAAATTATTATGAGGAAGGAAAATATGGTTGTAGGAATTTTCATGTTACTAAAACACCTCTCTTTTTGTTGAAAGTTTTGAAGTTGCTCTTGTTCTACCTTCCCATGATTTCTAGTTTGAGCTTCTTTAATTTATTTCTTTACAAGATTCCTATGAATAGGAAGTGAGTTAGACTTAAATTTGTTTTACATTTTCTTCATGATGCTCTCTTTTGCTTCAATTCATATTTCTTATGTGAGCATCCACGTGATTCCACTTTTCTGTGCCTATCTGAAAGGCGTTAAAGAAAAGCGCTACCGGGAGACAACCCGTTTTATTTCTCCGTTTTCAACCCATTTTCCGTCGTTTCTTTCTGTGTGCTTTGCACCTGGTGTTTTCTATTTCCTTAGCAACCCCTCTATATCTTTTCTTTTGTGTCTTTGTTGAGCCAAGTAAAGCCTCTAGTGGAAAGTTGAGACTATATTTCGGATTTCTGCGCAGGAAACAGATTTTTGCTGTCCACTGTTAAATTCGTATAAAATCATAGAAAATTCAAAATGACCTGAGTTTTTTTGTGCGTAATCCTGGGCTATATACGCAACTTTTCTTAGTTGAACACTTATTTTATTTGAGCAACAGAAGATTTTCGAGAAAATCATATTTACATGTGTCCTGTTTTGACAGATTTCTGCCAATAATTGCATTTGCATCTTAATCTCTTTCTTTTGGTGTTCTTTTGAGAAAAAGAGTTTTAAAAGAAGTTGTGACAGTAGCTAATGTGTTTATGAGTGTTAGGCTTGTGTTGAAACTGAACCATGTGAATTTATTATTTCGATTGCACTAACGTTGCTAATGAAGCTTGTGAGAAGTTTGGTGTGAAGGAAGTTTTCAAGGGTCAAGAGAAGAGGATGATTTGATGTGATCAAGAAGCGTGAAAAGCCTAAGCTTGGGGATGCCATGTAGGTACATCCCAGAAAATTACAAGAAGACTCAAGCCTCTAAGCTTGGGGATGCCCAAGGAATCCCTTCTTCATCCACAAATTATCAGGTCACTTCTAGTGAAAATATATTTGTATTCGGTCACATCTTATGTGCTATACTTGGAGCGTCTTTTATTTTTTTGCTTTTAGTTTATTTTTATTTTTCAATAAGCTTGGCTAGACCCCAACATTATTTTATTAGAGAGTGACACGCTCCGCTTTTTCATGGGAATACTTTGTATTCTTAACTTTGTCTGGCTGTTGCATTTATTTAGCTCCTCTTTTTCATTGCATCTCTTATCTAAGAGTTGTTAGTTTTAGTAGTGTTATGTGAGTTCTCTCATGTTTTCTTGCTGTATCATGAAGAGTATTTTTGAATAAAAAAACATATCTTGTATGGTGCTTGTTGCGAAAAGAAACTGTTGCTTGAAGTAGAATTTTTAATGGTGCAAGTAGAAGCTTGTATAGACTGTGGCTATAACTTTTTCATATCATGCTACATGTTATTTTAGTTTTAAATCCTTGTGCTTATTGAGTAACATGTTTAGCCTCAAATAGCTGAGAGTGTTTAAGGTGCCATTGAAAGATTCATGAGTTGTTCTTGTCATATTGAAGCATAAATTTGTGGTATTCTCTTTTCAATGTTTTATTTGGTTGACTTGGCGCATGCTCACAACATGTTTAAGACTATGAACCAGTCACTAATAGCCTCTATTATCATTTAGGTTTTGAACTTTTGATACCGCTTATGCTTTAATTAATGATGTTTATGTCGCTATGCATGATTATGGCTCTTATGCTCTCTTGATTTGTCGCTCCCCGTCTTTTACTAGCCTCCACCTATACTGAGTATGAGCTCTACTCGTGCATCAAACTCCCTAAAACCAAGTTTTCTTATTGTGTCCACCATACCTACCTACATGTGGTATTTAACTGGCACTCCAAGTAAATTGCTCATGTGTTACCTTTAAAACCTTCAAAAATTACTCTTGCTTTGTGTTCCTGTTTTTGCTCATGAGGACGTAAATAGAGAATTTTTATCTCACTTGTTGATTGGATTTCACACCCTAGACTAGTGGCTTCATCCTCTTATCCAATTGATAGAAAAGCTGGCAGCAGCGTGCCCAGCCCCAAATTAATACACATAAAATCTCTTCACTATTTTTGCCCCTGATTTATCAGTCAAAGCATAATTGTGTAAAACAAAAGAGAAAGAGGGATGACCTTCTATACCAGTTGCGTCCTTCATATGGGAGCCGCTCTTGTGAAAGCATAATTGTGAAAGCCAGTTCCCTGTTTTCTACTGTTTTTAGTTTCAGAAAAGTTGTTCTCGAAATATTCTTGGAATTGGAAAATTCGATGCCCGAAATTCTTAGAATTCCCGAAGGTTCCACGGAGTCCCGAAGAGACCCGGAGAGGGGCCTCAGGGGGCCCACGCCATAGGGTGGCGCCCCACCTTGGCCGCGTCGGGGGGTGGTGCGGTCCCCCCAGGGCTCCACCGCCTTTGCCCTTTCGCCTATTTATTCCCCTCAAAAGGAAAACTCTAGGCACCTGATCAAAAAATCCCCAAAAAGTTCCACAGTCGTCGTCGTCAACCCTAGATCAGGGGGCTCTGAAGCTGTCTCCCGGCACCCTGCCGGAGAGGAGATCATCACCAGAGGCCTCTTCATCACCATGCCTGCCTCCGGAGTGATGCGTGAGTAGTTCATCCTTGGACTACGGGTCCATAGCAGTAGCTAGATGGTTGTCTTCTCCTCCTATGCCTCAATGTTTAGATCTCGTGAGCTGCCTAACATGATCGAGATTGTTCTTATGTAAATCTATGTGTTGTGTTTGCTGGGATCCGATGAATATTGAACTTCTGCCAAGTTGATTATAGTCTTTAGTGCATATGTTATTTGTGATCTTGCATGCTTTTCGTTGCTAGTGGTTGCTCTGGCCAAGTAGTTGCTAGTGACTCCAAGAGGGAGTATTTATGCTGGATAGTTGGGTTCATGCCTCCTTTTCGCCTATGCTCGAGTGACAGAAACGTGACGGGGGAGGATGTGTTGTTGCCACTAGGGAGAAAACAACGGTGTGAGTGCCCGCGTGCACAATCATTGCTTACATTACACACATTGCTTAATGTGATTATCTGTTGTTTGCAACTTAATACCTAAGGGGGTTCAGATGATAACCTGAGGGTGGATTATTAGTCATAGATGCAGTTGGATTACGGTCTATGTATATTGTTGTAATGCCCACACTAAATATCATAGTAGTCATCATGTCATGAATGTGCACTACGGTGCAACCTCTATTTGTAAATTGCCTAGCTGTAATTTGTTCACCCAGCATGCTATCTTTTATGGAGAGACACCACTAGTGAACCTATGAACCCCGGTCCATTTTCCAACATTGTTAAACAAACCACTACAATTTCTTGCTTTCTTTACTTACTGCAAGCATACACTATTTTCCACACTGTACGTCTAACCTTTGTTTTCAGCAAGACCAGTGAGACTGACAACCTCACTATACCGTTGGGACAAAGTATTTTGGTTGTGTTGTGTGCAGGTTCCGCGTTGTTGCTGACACCGGTGAGGCGCCATCACCACCGTCAGTGGCATCAACCTTCCGAAGATCCTCTTCCTCCTACTGGATTGATAACCTTGGTTCTTAACTGAGGTAAATTCTTATCGCTGCACTCATCACACCCTCCTCTTGGGGTTCCCAACACACCATCCATAGCAAAGGAATTCTGGCTCCATGACCCGGGGACTTAAAATTCATCATCATCAAGAAGTCTCCCCGTCAAGACGCCATCACAAGCAGCAGTAACGAGTAAAAGGAATCATACTAGATATTGGAAATAGTGTGATAAGGCGATTAAAAAGTTTGATGACGGTATTATCATTCATCTCGATCCAAGGTATTGATTGGTATCGCGAAGTAATAGGAACTTACTCAACAAACCAAACAGGTTCAGCAGTTTTGTTTAAATACCTTGTTGGAATCAATATGGACGTCCATGGTCCGTATGTTGATTATTGATTAGGAAATTGGTTTACCGATCATGTCTACTTGTTATCAAACTTATAAGGGTCACACACTTAAGTCTTCATAGTCATCTATTCACATTGGATGATCTGGAGAAAGAGCTGGTATCATCTAGATAGTTCCGGCGTGATAGAATTATATTTAGAGATATTACGGTTGACATGCGATGTCCGGGATGTCGGTAATATGTTTCTGACATCATTAGATAAAGTCGATTATTTTATCTTTATGGGTCTCAGGGTTCGAGAAGAGTTTCGGGCAAAAACGAGAAGGAGGAGTGCTAAAAGGGGACATATGTCCTCCTATGGTCGAACCCAATTTTGGGGGCTGCGGGGTGGGGCCCATGGCCTCACAATGTGCACCACCATCCCACGGTATTTTCCCTGCTTTATTTGATAAATAAATGAGGTAGAAAAGGATTAAAAGGGAAAAGGGAATAGAGGGATTGGACTCCAATCGGGAGTCCAATCCGAGTTGGCCTAGGAGGGGTGGTGCAGCCACCTCCTCCTTGGTGCGGCCACCCCTTTGGATTGGGAGTAGGACTCCCTCTTCTCAAGGAAACTCCCCTCTCTCATGTAACTATATAAAGTACCCCAAGGCTCAAAGAAAAACACAATTGTCTCTCGGGCCTCTCTCTAGCTGATTAGGGGGTCTAACTAGGGTTTCTAATTAGAGCCCCTCTAATTGAATTAGATCTTCCTCTAATTTGGTTTTGAGGTGTCCTCTCCTGAATATATCTAGCTCTAATCTCTCTCTCTCTTTCCCATGTGTTGGGATCTCTCCACCTCAATTGTGAACCGGTAACGATTACCCTTGAACGACAAAGTGCTGTCGGACTTTGATGGACGTACGTGTGCGAGCTCTTAGAGGGGTAACACATGATACCCTCACGCTGATGGATCCAGGTGGCATGATACGGGGAGATGGCAATAGTACCAACGCTAGGCTTAGCCACGTGACTCTTCAACAGGCATCACCGACATCGCCATCGACACTCATTCCGTACTTCGTGGCGGTAACGATTAGATCTAACCTCACATGTTCCTCGATGGTATATCGTGTGTTCTACGTATGTCAGAAAAATTTAAATTTTGCTACGTACACCAATAGAGTTGGCTAATGAGGAAGTGGAACTTAATGTTGTTGCTAGTAGGATTAACCCTAGGGACACTTGTAGCGTTCCCACATTTAAATAATGGAAGAACACCCGTGTTATTGTGCTAGTCCCTGGATCAATTGCTAGCACCATAGTACAGAATAAAATATCATGCAAATGCGTCAAAATCTATTACATCGCATAATCCAGTATTTACAAATTATCTTTACAACTTGCATAGTCTCAGAAGAATATGAAGAAACATGGGGTTACAACGGAAAACATAGTACTTCAATGAGCCTCATCTTCAATCATGTGCCACACGCAATGAGATGTTGGTTGTAGACTTGAGATCCTGAACAAAACCTTACTCGTCATATGATCCATCTACAAATTGGAATATGCAACCACAAGGGGGTCAATACAATTTAATGTATTGGCAAGTAACACTATGGTGTATATAAAATGGCAAGACTAATACTACATGTATATTTGTCTGAGTGGAGATTTGGCTAAGTTTGCATAAAAAAAGTTATCTCCCAACACTTTGGAAAAGGAGTTTTCTTTTCAAAGATTGGCACCATGGGATAAAGCCCATGTGCACCACAACTAATATTTGGTTCGACAAATTTTTCTTGTTTGAAAAGGTGTTGAGATTCTTCTGTCCATCCTTGTCCAGCTGATCGAAGTCGTCCATTATCGGGGACACGGCTAAGATCCTAGTTTCTAACTCTACATAGGTTGTGCACTTTCGCCCTTTGTCTTCAATTAGCCCAAACACCCTATACACCCAGATTGCATCATGGAAAGGAGAGAATTGAAACGAGGTCTTTTAGAAGAAGAAGCTCAACTCAGACAGCAAGACACGTTCCACCTATAATTATGCTAAAGCATGGGCTGAACTCTCCCAACTTAGTTGATCAAGACAGAGCCCATATGTCAAAAGGTGCTACTAGACTTAGAGGGCCTTGGGAATCTCTTTTTTCCTGGGTGGCATTCCTTAAGTGAACACCTTTGGAGAATAAAGGCCCTAAGGAGACACTCAACTTTCGACAACCACTCAATACCAAACCCACCCAAGTGGTTCATTGAAGTTTATACTTATAATTTTTCCATCAACAACTTGTAAAAACAATTCATGGAATTGCTAAGCATCTACTAAGCATAATTTCTAGAAGATAACAAGATAAAAGGGGTGACTATACACTACTAGGATTTATCCTAGCATGGTAATAATAACTTAGTAAAATTCCCTATCATGCACACTACTCAAAATCAACTAATGCATATAGAAAATAATGGGTAGTTGATGGTGTGTTACTTTCCTTTGAAGTTGGTGAATAACAATCACCCTCTCTTCACGAAATAGAACATTTCTCTCCGTACAATCTAAACATTGAAATCACAACAACAGAATAAACAAACATACTAACAAACATACAAACAAATGAAGAAAACATACAAAGCAACAAACAAAGCAAAGGAAAACATGTGTAAACATTTAGTTTCAATGCACAAAAAACTAATTGATTGTTTTGGAGTTTGCCATTTGTGACTAAGGATTGGTCTTTGATCAAAATATCACACAAAAATCTTGGTCAAATCTATTTCTGTCTTGAGTTTTCTAAGTCTTATTTTCCTTCCTTGAGTTGCTTTTGATGGCTAAGTCCTTTTGCATGTTTCTTCAATTTCCTTTCTTGTAGTCCTTGTTATTTAGTTGAATAAAATCATCCATGATATCTATCTAGGATTTTCAGACTTAGTCGTATAGAATAAGAGATGTGGATTGGATTGCTAGAATTCCCTAAAAACGACTTGTAAATTCTTCCTCTTCTTCTTGATCTTCTGGTAGAGTATTCTTGTTGAGTTAGCTTATTTTTGAAGTTGTTATTCTTGATGAAAAGGATCCTTGTTGAAGTCTTGGTCAAAACCTCTCATATCACATGGAAAACAAATTCTATGTATTGGACAAAACAAACTTGACACTAATCATCTTCAGGCTCCTTTGTAGCTTCCTCCTTGGTGTGGTGACGTCATTGAAATTTTCAACACTTAATGTTTTTGTACAAAATAGGGCTAGTCTTCATCTAAATTTTCCATAGCACAAAGTCTAAGGGAAAAGAAAAGAAAAGGGGAGAAAAACTTAGAGAAAAAACGGTTTGGTCTTCTTGAAGTTCCTCTTGATTTTCTCCTAAGTGCTTCTACTTCTTAGGGATGCTTCTAAAGTTTGTTTTCTTGGCTAAGTCCTCCATTTTTATTCTTTCTTCATGTTGGAAATACCAAGGATGCCAATTGGAGCATCTTCCTTGCACTTCATGGTTTTCACCATTTCTGACTTAGTCGTTTTCAACTAGAAGGTCCATCTAGAGCAAAAATTACATGGACATGGTTTCAAGGCATCCAAAGGCTTAGGTTTTGGTCTCTCTGGTCTAAAGTTAATACTTAGAGAAAAATTGCTAAACAAAACATATTGAAACTATTTATAGAATTTAAACTAAGTCAAAAAAAAGGCTAAACAAATCTAAATTCAATTTTAATTGGTTCAAAAAATATTTTGGGACATAGGACATGAAATTACATATCTTGAGGTTTCCAAGGATATTTTATTTTCAATTTTTAGATTTGTAGAATTTGAACTATGCCAAAAATCATCAAACATGCATATTTAAATTTGAACCAATTTAAGTTTGTGAAATTTAAATTTGAACGGTGCTAAAATATTCTACATGTACATGGATTTTCAAAAAGTACAAGATTGTTCAATTTGGAGTTATGGTTAAAACATTATGATGATTCTAATATAGAGGGGCTTTTCTGCAAAAATATAGTGGTTGTTCTATCAAAAGAAGTTGCGCAATCCAGGGAAAATAATCGGAGCGCTCTGATTGGCTGATACCGCTTTGGTGCGGATCATGGATTTTTTCCATTGGATCTTAGGGGGGTGGGACAACTCAGATCTAATGATGCTAAAGGGTTAAGTGGATTAATATGGGCAGTTGGATCAAGATCCAACGGACAGAGAGAAGAGGCCTTACAGCAGCGACGTGAACTTGTCGGAGATGGTGATGCGGTGGTTCAGGACATCGGAAATTCGACGGCGACAGTCCTCCGGTGCTCTTCTAGGCTCGGGAAGGTGCAGGGGAGGCGCGATACAACGATGGAAGCAGGATGGAGGCGACAACACGCTTGGCTTTGTTCCCAAACGACAGTGTGGTGAAGATCATATGGTGGTGGTGGTAGAGAAACTCTAGCGAGCACGTGTGTGTGTGCTCGTTTTTATGCAAGTAGAAGAAACGGCTAGGGAGATGCGGGAAAGTGAGGAGAAGACGAGGGTGTGCTCGGTGGGGGCATCAGTGACCTCTAGCGACGGCGGCGTGCTCGCTCGGGGATTCTAGGGTTTGCAATCTCTGGTGAAAAATTGCGGCGGTGTGGCCGCGCAATTGTGAGCGACGAGAAATGGGAATCAAAGAGGGGTTCTAGGGCTTTATATCGGGGTATCGGGGTTAGGAGTCCGGATCAAACACGCGAAGAAAATCAAAGATCAAATCAATCCCATTCGGGATTATTTTCTTGGACCAAAGGAAGAAGGAAGGTGACGTCAATGTTGCCGTCACGCTTGCATAATAAGTGGGCCCCATCGGTCAGAGAAAGGGAGAGTTAGAAGATCGGTTGCGCACGCGGTATGTTTTCTGGGCCTGCTCGTTGGGTCTTGTTATTGTGAGTGCGGGAATAGGGAGACCGGGAAGTGGGTTGGGCCTCGCTGCGTTGCTCTCTCTCTCTCTCTCTCTCTCTCTCTCTCTCTCTCTCTTTTGTACAAAATATTTTCCTTCTCTTTTTCTGTTTTCTTTAGTTAAATCATATCTTTTATTTTATAAATCCAATTGAGCTCAAATTTGTTTCTAATTTTTTTGTAAAATTAAACTCTTTTTAATGGCAACTTTCATGTTCTATTTCAAGCATCTTTAAAAAAACTATATTTTCAAAATATGGAAAATTGACTAATAGCTAATTATTGTTATTTCCAAAATAAGTAACTGAATAAATGGTCAAATAAAATCAGAGGTTTTCACAAATGAAAAATATTGTTTCCTCTAAGTTACATACCCACTTTTAAACAAGAAGGGTTTTTATGGAAATCATTTTAGCACCAAAATCTTGATATAGTAATTGAAAAATGAATTAGTTAATTTTGGCTTTGAAAATATTTTTATAAATAAAAATAATTGAAAGATGAATTACTATTGATGGATAGAGGTTGAAAACAACATTTGGGAAAACACTTTATGTAGAAAACAAATACTTATGCATAAATATTTATTTAGAGAAAGATTTAGGGTTTAGTAAACATGGGCATTTTTAGACTATCATTACGAAAAACATTAGAATAGACATTTTATTTCTTTTGTGTTGTGTTTTATTAGTTTTGGTCGCTTGCATTAGTGGAAAACAAAAAGTTTTAATTTTTTTTATGATTTTTGAATGTCTCCAAAAATCAGGGATGCTACACACTACCACCCTTAGAAGAAATTGTGTCCCGATATTTGGGAAGGCTAGAATGAAAGATAGGTTTGGGTTACTTAAGTTCCATTGCAACTAAGTGGATACTACCCTTAAAAGAAATTTTGTGCGTATACTAATCACATGACTTGATGGTATAGCTTGTCTCCAGATGGCTTGAGTAGAAATTTCCTTCGCAATAGGGCTGGAGAGTAACGGGTGCTTCTTGAACTTCATTTCACATTGAGGGGTCACTCTTTGGGTCAATCAAAAGTCCTTGGGCCAGTCTTTGGTATTTTTGGCATAGTAGAAGAAAATGTTAGGGATATGCAAGGGATTGAGGAGAAGACGAGGGTGTGCTCGGTGGGGGCATCGGTGACCTCTAGCGACAGCGGCATGCTCGCTCGGGGGTTTTAGGGTTTGTGATCTACGGTGACAAATTGCGGCGGCGTGGCCACACAATCGTGATCGTTGAGAGATGGTAAACAAAGAGGGGTTCTAGGGCTTTATATAGGGGTATCGGTGTTAGGAGTCCGGATTAAACACGCGAAGAAAATTGAAGATCGAATCAATCCCGTTTGGGATTATTTTCTAGGATCAGAAGAAGAAGGAAGGTGACGTCAATGTTGCCGTCATACTTGCGTCATAGGTGGGCCCCATCGGTCAGAGAGAGGGAGTGTTAGGAGATGGGGTGCACACACAGGATGTTTTCGGGGCATGCTCGCTGGGTCTTGCTGTTTTGCATGTGGGGAATAGGGAGACCAGGAAGTTGTTGGGCCTCGCTGCGTTGCTCTCTCTCTCTCTCTCTTTTGTACAAAATCTTTTCCTTTTCTTTTTTTGTTTTCTTTAATTAAATCATATCTTTTATTTTATAAATCAAATTGAGATCAAATTTGTTTCTAAATTTTTGTAAAAATAAACTCTTTTTAATGGAAACTTTCATGTGTTGTTTCAAGCATCTTTAAAATTTATATTTTTAAAATATGGAAAATTGACTATTAGCTAATTATAGTTATTTCCAAAATAAGTAATTGAATAAATGGTCAAATAAAATTAGAGGTTTTCACAAATTAAAAATATTGTTTCCTCTAAGTTACATACCCACTTTTAAAAAAGAAGTGTTTTTATGGAAATCACTTTAG
The DNA here is from genome assembly GCA_028641055.1 of Alopecurus myosuroides. Taxonomy (NCBI): domain Eukaryota; kingdom Viridiplantae; phylum Streptophyta; class Magnoliopsida; order Poales; family Poaceae; genus Alopecurus; species Alopecurus myosuroides. The sequence goes on from CM054062.1 coordinate 70,539,452, forward strand.
TACCAAAATATTGATATTGTAATTGAAAAATGAATTAGTTAATTTTGGCTTTGAAAATATTTTTATAAATCAAATAATTGAAAGATGAATTATTATTGATGGATAGAGGTTGAAAACAACATTTGGGGAAGACACTTTACGCAGAAAACAAATACTTTTGCATAAATATTTATTTAGAGAAATATTTAGGGTTTAGTAAATAGGGGCATTTTTAGATTATCATTTCCAAAAACATTAGAATATACATTTTATTTCTTTTGTGTTGTGTTTTATTTGTTTTTTATGGCTTGCATTAGTGGAAAACAAAAGCTTTTTATTTATTTTTTATTTTTGAATGTATCCAAAAATCAGGGATGTTACAGACTACCACCTGATGTCTACGCACGCTTTTATTCTTGTAAACAGTGTTGGGCCTCCAAGTGTAGAGGTTTATAGAACAGCAACAAGTTTCCCTTAAATGGATCACCCAAGGTTTATCGAACTCAGGGAGGTAGAGGTCAAAGATATCCCTCTCAAGGAACCCTGCAATTACGATACAAGAAGTCTCTTTTGTCGCCAACACACGTAATATAGTTTTCAGTTGTATAGTGGACTAGTTCGGCGAAGAGACAGTGAAATAAAAGTTATATGGATGATTATAAGTGACAACATCAATCTGAAATAAAAATGGCAGGAAGAAAACATGTAGCAGAACTGAATGTAAACGTTGTTTTAGTGCTTAAAAACAAGGCCTATGGATCATACTTTCAATAGTGAACATTGTCAACAATAATAACATAATTGAATGCATAAATATCATCTCTTCACTATGCTGCTCCGAACCACTCTCCCTTCAGATAACAAACACCAATCATTGCGTAGGGCTATAAAAGCACTCCTTAGAGTTCACATTTCCCATCCAGGTAACCCCCACGCTATCACCATGAAACCTGGATGGTTCCAAACAAACACCACAATTTCATAGGGTTACCCAACACAAATATATAAATCATTCACACGGTTCACACATCGTCACCTTTACACCGTGATCAAAGTGTCTAAGGAGATTTCATAACAAAACCACTTGAGTAGCATGACAGATGAAGAGTAACATCTAATTATTCAACTAGATTATAAAGCTCATGATCACATAAAGATCACACCATGGCAGGGAGAGATGAGACACTTAGCTACCGGTAGAGTCCTCAGCGCCGGGGGAGAAATACTCCCTCCTCATCATGGGAAACAGCAACGGTGATGCGTCCCGGCAAAGCGCCGAAACAGAGATTTTTGCCCCCCTAAAACTTGTCGGCGATGGTGGCGGAGCTACGGAACTTTTCGTGGTTGGAGGCTAGATATTTTAGGGTTTATGCATCGGGGGGAATATATAGGCGAAAGGGCGATGTCGGTGGGAGCCCGAGGGCCCCACACCACCTGGTGGCGCGGTCAGGGGGACTGTAACATCCCTGATTTTTGGAAAATGCAAAAATCACAAAAATTTGAAACTTTTTGTTTTCATGTTATGCAAGTCACCAAAAACCAAATGAGATGCAAGAAACAAAAGAAAACAATATATGTTCTAATGTTTTGGAAATGAAAATCCAATATACCTCTATTCCATAAACCCTAAAGTCATTTCAGAATAAATATTTCTACATAAAGAAAATATTTCTTCTTAAGCAAACCCTTACACCAAACATGTTTTCAACCCAATTATGATCTTGAAAATATTTTGATATATAAAAACTAGAGAATTGTTATCTCTAATATTTTCTTCTTGTCTCTAAAAAGGGTTACACTATTATTGATAACCCCCAAATAGATATAAGTTGGATCCTTGTTTTCCAAGTGTTATGTCAATCAAGAAAATAATATAGTGCTATAGAAATAAATTGTTTATGAAAACAAGTAGGATACTTTGAGAAAACAATGTTTTCATTTGGGAAAACCTTTCTGCTTTTACTAAACCCCATTTTCCAAATTTATTAAATAATTCTCTATGTTTGAAATATAACAAAAGGATACTAATTGTGGTTTCACTAATATGTTGAATATATACAATATGAAAGTTCCTAAAAGGGTCTTAGAAAACAATAGTTGAACCATAGAAAATATTTCTAAAAATTGTTTTAATCATATAAAAATTAATGTTTTCTATTAAGTGACTATCATTGTTTCTTCATATTTTAAAATCATAAAATATGAAAACCATTAAAAATGATTTTGGAAGATGTCATTTGATCACATTGATGTCTCTGATATTTTATTCAACCAATAATTTTTATTTATATAATTGATATTTTTAAAATGGCATTAATAGGCTATTAGTGAAATCATTTTTATTTCAAAATATAAAATATAAAAATGATGTGAAATGACTTTCAAAAATTGTATATGACATGGTTATTGTCTCTGAAATTTTATTTAATCAAAAACATCATTTTATTATTTTTCCAATTTTAAATAACATTAAGTACTATTAAGGAGTTAATCATATTTTCAAATTTTAAAATTTGTTATGTGTCCAAAGTTTCCCACAAATATTCTTAGTTTAAAGGTATTTTTATTTTAAGAATTAAGAATTTTATTTGACCTTAATTGGATAAAGAAAACAGAAATTATTAAGGAATTAAGAAAACAGGAAAAAAAAAGGAGCTGACGTCAGCATGACGTCATCATCTTCTTCAATGGAGAGAAAATTTCGTTGCCGTTTCCTGCATTTCCTCCTCGCATCGATTCCGCACATTGAAGCACATCAATGCGGGAACCAACCCCTCCACGTTAAAGACCCCTCTCCCCTCTCTCATTACCCTCTGGTCATGCCCCGAATTACACCCCGAGGCGAGAGAAATTCCTCGCCGGAGATATCTCTGCCCGCCGCCATGGATCTTCCATTCCGGCGAAACCCGAGGGCCCCCCTACCTCTCCTTGGTCTTCTCTTGTTACCCTCGAGCAGGCGCACCTCCTTATGCCCTTTGTCGATTTTTTTTGTGCAGCCAATTGACCGCGTCGTGAGCTTCCGAAGGCCGCCGCCGCCGTCGAGCCTCCATCCGCTTGGCGCCAGTGCTCCCGGAAGCGAGCAACCGAGCCGTGGCCACCCGCGAGTCCGTCGTGGTGCGCGGATCCCCGTGGTGCCATCCCCGTGCCCCGAGCACCACGGGAACGTCGCCGACGTCCACCACCGTGCCGCAGCGCCGCCGCCTCGCCATTCTCCGGCGAGCTCAAGCCCTAACCGCTGGTGAGCCCCCTCCTGTCTTTTCTCGTCCTTTAGATCTAGATGGGACGGTTTATTTTGAATCCAAAGAGGTACGCAATCCAGGCCGCGAGATCTTGATCCAACGGCGCTGATGAAATCACTTATCCACGTCACCCTAGCCTAGTCAGCAGTCCAGTCAGCACCAGCACCCAATTAGATCCAGCCACGTGGCCCAGCCTTTAATTCAAATTTTTCTCCCGCTAGAATTTTTGGCAGTTTTACAGATTAGTCCCTGCACATTAGATCTATCATATCTTTTGATCCATGAAGCCAAATTTAGCAATCTTGGACTTTTTGAAACCACCAGAACATGTAGAAACTTTTGGCACTGGCCAAATTCCAATTTGACAAACTTAAATTGTTCAAATTCAAATATGCTTGTTTGATGAAATTTGGCATAATTCAAATTCTACAAATCCAAAAATTGTAAATAAAATATATTTGGAAACCTTAGGATGTGTACTTTCATATCCTCTGTCCCAAAATAATAATTTAACAAATTAAAATTGAATTTAGAATTAAGTTGTCTATTTGAGTATTTTTGGCATAGATTAATTTGTATAAATAATTTCAATATAGTTCCTTTTGCAAAATTGTTCCATTTGATAACCTTGAACCAGAAACAACCTTGCCCAACCATTTTGGACACCCTTGGACCATGACCATGTATTTTAGCCAAAAATCCATCATAGTAGTCCATCTAGTTATTATGTCTTAAATTTTGTTTCTATTTCTTTCTACCATTGTTTGTTGTGGCCATTTTGAATCCAAGACCAAGTCCCTTGCATGTAAACCTTCTAAGAGACCAAGTAGTGAACCTCAAACACTAGTACTATAGGTTTCTATCTACCCCTCCATCCCCCTATTCTTGCTTCAAGAATCCATCAAGTTAGCAAATGAAAAACAAGACTCAAGCAATAGAAGGCTCTTCACTTTCAACTTGGTGGCAACATGAAGAGAATACAAGGAGGATCAATGAAGAAATTTTTAAGAAAAGACTCCACCACTAGAGGAAACTCAAGGAAGTACAAGTGTGAAGAAATCCAGAAGAAAACATCTCCCTCTCTCTTTCTATCTTTCTTCTTATTTTCTTTCCAATTTGACTTAGTGGTATTTGTGCCCATCCCATACCCAAACCAATTAGTGAAGTGAAAGCCCTGAAGAATTTATCAAGACCAAGAGAAGAATCCATCCAAGGAACAAGACTACAATAGAAGCATGAAGATGATCTTCAAGAAAGCAATAACATGAGGTCTAGAAGCAATTCACACAAGTTGAAGAATAACAAGCTGTTTTTGTCCAACCATTGACCCAAATGGAAAACCCAAGACTTAGTAATATTTTTTCTTTGATGATGAAGTTAGTAGACCTACCCTAACCACAATGGAAAATACTAACATAGTCACTCAAATATTTTTGAAGGTGAATATGACCAAGTGTTTGCATGTATTACTCTAGTTGAAGAAGTAATATGTCTATTCTTAGTGAACTCTTGGAACTTCCTCGACAAGTATGGTTATAATAAAGTTTGATCACTACAAAATCCACCTAGTCCTTCCCAAGTAAACCATTGGAATTTCCTTAACAAGTATGAGACCATTAGAGAATGAATATTTCAACTCAAACCTAGACTTTGTCCTAACCAATTTGGTTAAGCCCCTTTTGATATGTTAGTTGCTATATATGTTTTCTACACTTGTATGTTTGCTTACTAGCATGTTTGTTTATTTTGTTATTGTGCTTTCAATGAATAGATTGTACGGAGAGAAACGATCTTTTGTGAAGAGAGTGTGAATATCTTCACCACCTTCAACAAGGCAAGTAACACATCATCAACTACCCATTATTTTCTATATGCATTAGTTGATTTTGAGTAGTATGCATTGATAGGAATTTTTACTAAGTTATACTATGCTATGCTATTATCCTAGTAGTGTGTAGCCATCCCTTTTACCTTGTTATTTTGATAGCCTTAGAATTTACTAGGTGCTATGCAATGTTACAAATTGTTTTACTAGATGTTGAGGAAAAATCCTAAGTATAACTAATGAATGAACCACCTGGGTGGAAGTGGTAAGACTGGGTTATGTTGAGTGTTTCCTCAGGGCCCTTATCTAAGGGTTATTCCACTTGAGGTTGTCACTTGCGGATGGCCACCCAGGAACAAAGAGATTACTATGTCCTTCTAAGTTTAGTAGCTTCCCGTGCAGCCTTTAGTCATATGGGCTCTGTCTTGATCAACTAAGTTGAATGAACTCACTAGGCTTACAAGCAGATGTAGCATAATTATAGGTGGAACGGGTAAGCCAAACGGTGGTGGAATTTCTTCTGAAAGATCTCGTCTCAATCTTCTCCTTTCCTTAATGCACTCAGGGTGTATAGGATGTTTGGGCTGATTTGAGTCTGAAGGTGAAAGTGCACAAACTCTGCAGAGTCAACAAACTAAGATCTTAGCCGTGTCCCCGGTTATGGACAACTATGAGCAGCTGGACAAGGATTGACGGAAGAATCTCATCATCAATTTCAATAAGTAAAATTTTGACCAAGTGAAGAGTATTGTGGTGCTTGGATCTAAATCCAATGTTACCACCCCTTTGAAAAGAAAAAGTTTGTTTTACAAAAGAGATAGGACAAAACTGGCTTTATGCAAACTTAGCCTAAACTCCACTCAGCCAAATAAGCATGTAGTACTAGTCTTGCCATTTATATCCACCATAGTGTTGCTTGCCAATACATTAAATTGTATTGACTCCCTTGTGGCTGCATATTCCATATTGCAGATGTTTCTGAAGACGAGTGAGGATTTCGTTTAGGATCTCGAGACTATCTCCAACATGTTTTGCCTGTGGCACATGAAGAAGATGGGCTCAATGTTGTACTATGTTTTCCGCTGTATTTCCTTGTTTTCTGCTAGTCTTCTAAGACTATGCAAGTTGTAATCCTATTTTGTAAAGACTGGATCATGCGATGTAATAGAATTGGATGCATTTGCATGATATTTCATTTTGTACTGTGGTGCTAGCAATTGATCCAGGGACTAGCACAATAACACAGGTATTCCATCTTTATTAAAAGTTGGGATGCTACAAAATGGTATCAGAGCATTGTGTTGCCTGTAGGATTCGAGACCTAAGTTTGGATTAGAATAGGAAAAGCCATAGGAATAAAAATATACTATCTATTAACTACTCCACTAAGAAATCTTTTATATCTTCACTTCTCCTCGTACTCCTTTCCATGGTACATTTCTAATGTAAACTCTTATCTGTAGATGACCAACATCCTTGAATCACTCAAGAAAGGACCAATGATGACCATACCAAGAAGTGCAAGAAGTATTTTCACCACCTGAAGACCTACACTCAAGACAATTGAAGAAAACTTGGAGATACACCAATACTTCACAACAATCAAGAACACCTCAAGACATGGAGAGAAGAATATGAAGAAAAGCTCAAGAGGATACAGATGAGACCACCAATCTAGTTACTTGGTTAGAACAACGTTAACGTGTTAGAGTATTGATCATACTAATGAGTGTGGTATGACAATACTAGATGTTTTCCTAAAACTATGTCGTTTGGTGTGATGAATGTGTTGCTATATGTTTGTTATGTGTTGTTTGTAAGAGGAGTTTCCTTGATCTGCTGTGTTTGGATAGGAACCTTCTTAGATCCTTTCTAACCTCTACTCATCTTCCCTAAAACCTCAAAACAGATGTCTAGCCAGAATTCCAACAACCCGGAGAACTCAATAGCAATGCAGATGCTACTAGAAGCTCAAACTAAGCTGATACAACTGATGACCCAGAATCAAGCAAACAACCCCAATATGGAGTTAACACCAGGAATGCAACAAGTGTTAGATACCCAATCCCAGATAGTGCACATGATGTCCCAAAACATGACCAATAGTGGAAACCATCAACCCTTGGTAGCTAGGGATAACCAGGAGACAGAAGAAGAAATGTTTTCAACACTCAAAGCCTGCAAAGCTTGTGGAGAGATAGGACACTATTCCAAAGATTGTCCAGATGAGTGGCCCCATGGTGATGTAAACAACTCAATTGAAGGATACTTCACTCAAGTTACATGTTTTCTGTGTGAAGGGACAACACATATTCCAACACAATGTCCACTTTACCCCATGGTACAACAAGTTGGACAACAAGCCAAAATGGAAATGCTTAGTGCAATCCAAGAGAACTTAGGAAAACCAGAAGTGAAGGGAAAACACAAGCTGGATACTTTTCAGATGGACCATGTCAAGATAGATACTGGAGCCAAGACTACACCACATCCATATTCATCCAAACACTCCACCAAGAATTGCTATTCTTGTGAAGAAGATGGACATTTGTCTAGAAATTGTCCCAACAAGAAACCCAGACCTTCAACCAACATAGTTGAATATACTGGGCAGCAGTATGAAGATATGATGGCCAATTTAACTCCACCAAGGAAGAAGAAGAAACTTCAGAAGAACCCCAATCCTGTCTATAGAGACATCAGCCAAGTGACTTGCTTCAAATGCAGAGATAAAGGACACTATGCAAATGGATGCCCTCAAAGGGAGAAGGAAGGAAACATGAATTTCTGAAAGAAGGAATCTTAGGCAAAGTTTCATGTTGAAAATAAATTTATTTTCCCTAGGAGTTCTTCCAGTGTAATAAACCACAATGAATGTCTGAGAAATGTGTTCCCATTATAATGAGATGATGTTGTGAAATCCTCTCAACTTGATCTTTGATTGACCCAAAGAGTGACCCCTCAGTGTCAAAGGTAGTTCAACAGATCTATGTTGGTCTACAGCTCTACCGCGAAGGAAAGTTCTACTCAAGCCAATCTCAAATCAATCTACACTCTAATATAATGAAAATAGACTACCCACAAAAGTTCTTTTAAGGGTGGTAGCCCACCCAGTTGTTCTGGAAACCAATCACCTAGACCTATCTTTCTTTCTAACCTTCCCAAATCTCGGGACGAGATTTCTTTTAAGGGTGGTAGTCTGTAACATCCCTGATTTTGGAAAATGCAAAAATCACAAAAATTTGAAACTTTTTGTTTTCATGTTATGCAAGTCACCAAAAACCAAATGAGATGCAAGAAACAAAAGAAAACAATATATGTTCTAATGTTTTGGAAATGAAAATCCAATATACCTCTATTCCATAAACCCTAAAGTCATTTCAAAATAAATATTTCTACATAAAGAAAATATTTCTTCTTAAGCAAACCCTTACACCAAACATGTTTTCAACCCAATTATGATCTTGAAAATATTTTGATATATAAAAACTAGAGAATTGTTATCTCTAATATTTTCTTCTTGTCTCTAAAAAGGGTTACACTATTATTGATAACCCCCAAATAGATATAAGTTGGATCCTTGTTTTCCAAGTGTTATGTCAATCAAGAAAATAATATAGTGCTATAGAAATAAATTGTTTATGAAAACAAGTAGGATACTTTGAGAAAACAATGTTCTCATTTGGGAAAACCTTTCTGCTTTTACTAAACCCCATTTTCCAAATTTATTAAATAATTCTCTATGTTTGAAATATAACAAAAGGATACTAATTGTGGTTTCACTAATATGTTGAATATATACAATATGAAAGTTCCTAAAAGGGTCTTAGAAAACAATAGTTGAACCATAGAAAATATTTCTAAAAATTGTTTTAATCATATAAAAATTAATGTTTTCTATTAAGTGACTATCATTGTTTCTTCATATTTTAAAATCATAAAATATGAAAACCATTAAAAATGATTTTGGAAGATGTCATTTGATCACATTGATGTCTCTGATATTTTATTCAACCAATAATTTTTATTTATATAATTGATATTTTTAAAATGGCATTAATAGGCTATTAGTGAAATCATTTTTATTTCAAAATATAAAATATAAAAATGATGTGAAATGACTTTCAAAAATTGTATATGACATGGTTATTGTCTCTGAAATTTTATTTAATCAAAAACATCATTTTATTATTTTTCCAATTTTAAATAACATTAAGTACTATTAAGGAGTTAATCATATTTTCAAATTTTAAAATTTGTTATGTGTCCAAAGTTTCCCACAAACATTCTTAGTTTAAAGGTATTTTTATTTTAAGAATTAAGAATTTTATTTGACCTTAATTGGATAAAGAAAACAGAAATTATTAAGGAATTAAGAAAACAGGAAAAAAAAGGAGCTGACGTCAGCATGACGTCATCATCTTCTTCAATGGAGAGAAAATTTCATTGCCGTTTCCTGCATTTCCTCCTCGCATCGATTCTGCGCATTGAAGCACATCAATGCGGGAACCAACCCCTCCACGTTAAAGACCCCTCTCCCCTCTCTCATTACCCTCTGGTCATGCCCCGAATTACACCCCGAGGCGAGAGAAATTCCTCGCCGGAGATATCTCTGCCCGCCGCCATGGATCTTCCATTCCGGCGAAACCCGAGGGCCCCCCTACCTCTCCTTGGTCTTCTCTTGTTCCCCTCGAGCAGGCGCACCTCCTTATGCCCTTTGTCGATTTTTTTTGTGCAGCCAATTGACCGCGTCGTGAGCTTCCGAAGGCCGCCGCCGCCGTCGAGCCTCCATCCGCTTGGCGCCAGTGCTCCCGGAAGCGAGCAACCGAGCCGTGGCCACCCGCGAGTCCGCCGTGGTGCGCGGATCCCCGTGGTGCCATCCCCGTGCCCCGAGCACCACGGGAACGTTGCCGACGTCCACCACCGTGCCGCAGCGCCGCCGCCTCGCCATTCTCCGGCGAGCTCAAGCCCTAACCGCCGGTGAGCCCCCTCCTGTCTTTTCTCGTCCTTTAGATCTAGATCGGACGGTTTATTTTGAATCCGAAGAGGTACGCAATCCAGGCCGCGAGATCTTGATCCAACGGCGCTGATGAAATCACTTATCCACGTCACCCTAGCCTAGTCAGCGGTCCAGTCAGCACCAGCACCCAATTAGATCCAGCCACGTGGCCCAGCCTTTAATTCAAATTTTTCTCCCGCTAGAATTTTTGGCAGTTTTACAGATTAGTCCCTGCACATTAGATCTATCATATCTTTTGATCCATGAAGCCAAATTTAGCAATCTTGGACTTTTTGAAACCACCAGAACATGTAGAAACTTTTGGCACTGGCCAAATTCCAATTTGACAAACTTAAATTGTTCAAATTCAAATATGCTTGTTTGATGAAATTTGGCATAATTCAAATTCTACAAATCCAAAAATTGTAAATAAAATATATTTGGAAACCTTAGGATGTGTACTTTCATATCCTCTGTCCCAAAATAATAATTTAACAAATTAAAATTGAATTTAGAATTAAGTTGTCTATTTGAGTATTTTTGGCATAGATTAATTTGTATAAATAATTTCAATATAGTTCCTTTTGCAAAATTGTTCCATTTGATAACCTTGAACCAGAAACAACCTTGCCCAACCATTTTGGACACCCTTGGACCATGACCATGTATTTTAGCCAAAAATCCATCATAGTAGTCCATCTAGTTATTATGTCTTAAATTTTGTTTCTATTTCTTTCTACCATTGTTTGTTGTGGCCATTTTGAATCCAAGACCAAGTCCCTTGCATGTAAACCTTCTAAGAGACCAAGTAGTGAACCTCAAACACTAGTACTATAGGTTTCTATCTACCCCTCCATCCCCCTATTCTTGCTTCAAGAATCCATCAAGTTAGCAAATGAAAAACAAGACTCAAGCAATAGAAGGCTCTTCACTTTCAACTTGGTGGCAACATGAAGAGAATACAAGGAGGATCAATGAAGAAATTTTGAAGAAAAGACTCCACCACTAGAGGAAACTCAAGGAAGTACAAGTGTGAAGAAATCCAGAAGAAAACATCTCCCTCTCTCTTTCTATCTTTCTTCTTATTTTCTTTCCAATTTGACTTAGTGGTATTTGTGCCCATCCCATACCCAAACCAATTAGTGAAGTGAAAGCCCTGAAGAATTTATCAAGACCAAGAGAAGAATCCATCCAAGGAACAAGACTACAATAGAAGCATGAAGATGATCTTCAAGAAAGCAATCACATGAGGTCTAGAAGCAATTCACACAAGTTGAAGAATAACAAGCTGTTTTTGTCCAACCATTGACCCAAATGGAAAACCCAAGACTTAGTAATATTTTTTCTTTGATGATGAAGTTAGTAGACCTACCCTAACCACAATGGAAAATACTAACATAGTCACTCAAATATTTTTGAAGGTGAATATGACCAAGTGTTTGCATGTATTACTCTAGTTGAAGAAGTAATATGTCTATTCTTAGTGAACTCTTGGAACTTCCTCGACAAGTATGGTTATAATAAAGTTTGATCACTACAAAATCCACCTAGTCCTTCCCAAGTAAACCATTGGAATTTCCTTAACAAGTATGAGACCATTAGAGAATGAATATTTCAACTCAAACCTAGACTTTGTCCTAACCAATTTGGTTAAGCCCCTTTTGATATGTTAGTTGCTATATATGTTTTCTACACTTGTATGTTTGCTTACTAGCATGTTTGTTTATTTTGTTATTGTGCTTTCAATGAATAGATTGTACGGAGAGAAACGATCTTTTGTGAAGAGAGTGTGAATATCTTCACCACCTTCAACAAGGCAAGTAACACATCATCAACTACCCATTATTTTCTATATGCATTAGTTGATTTTGAGTAGTATGCATTGATAGGAATTTTTACTAAGTTATACTATGCTATGCTATTATCCTAGTAGTGTGTAGCCATCCCTTTTACCTTGTTATTTTGATAGCCTTAGAATTTACTAGGTGCTATGCAATGTTACAAATTGTTTTACTAGATGTTGAGGAAAAATCCTAAGTATAACTAATGAATGAACCACTTGGGTGGAAGTGGTAAGACTGGGTTATGTTGAGTGTTTCCTCAGGGCCCTTATCTAAGGGTTATTCCACTTGAGGTTGTCACTTGCGGATGGCCACCCAGGAACAAAGAGATTACTATGTCCTTCTAAGTTTAGTAGCTTCCCGTGCAGCCTTTAGTCATATGGGCTCTGTCTTGATCAACTAAGTTGAATGAACTCACTAGGCTTACAAGCAGATGTAGCATAATTATAGGTGGAACGGGGTGGTGGAATTTCTTCTGAAAGATCTCGTCTCAATCTTCTCCTTTCCTTAATGCACTCAGGGTGTATAGGATGTTTGGGCTGATTTGAGTCTGAAGGTGAAAGTGCACAAACTCTGCAGAGTCAACAAACTAAGATCTTAGCCGTGTCCCCGGTTATGGACAACTATGAGCAGCTGGACAAGGATTGACGGAAGAATCTCATCATCAATTTCAATAAGTAAAATTTTGACCAAGTGAAGAGTATTGTGGTGCTTGGATCTAAATCCAATGTTACCGCCCCTTTGAAAAGAAAAAGTTTGTTTTACAAAAGAGATAGGACAAAACTGGCTTTATGCAAACTTAGCCTAAACTCCACTCAGCCAAATAAGCATGTAGTACTAGTCTTGCCATTTATATCCACCATAGTGTTGCTTGCCAATACATTAAATTGTATTGACTCCCTTGTGGCTGCATATTCCATATTGTAGATGTTTCTGAAGACGAGTGAGGATTTCGTTTAGGATCTCGAGACTATCGCCAACATGTTTTGCCTGTGGCACATGAAGAAGATGGGCTCAATGTTGTACTATGTTTTCCGCTGTATTTCCTTGTTTTCTGCTAGTCTTCTAAGACTATGCAAGTTGTAATCCTATTTTGTAAAGACTGGATCATGCGATGTAATAGAATTGGATGCATTTGCATGATATTTCATTTTGTACTGTGGTGCTAGCAATTGATCCAGGGACTAGCACAATAACACAGGTATTCCATCTTTATTAAAAGTTGGGATGCTACAGGGACCCGCGCCACCCTATTGTGTGGCTCCTCCTCTTCCCCCTCCGGGTCTCCTTTGGACTCCGTTGACGTGCCAGGAATTGTAAGACTCTGGGATTTTGTTTCGTCCCATTCCGAGAATATTTCCAGAACAACTTTTGTGAAACCAAAAACAACAGAAAACAGGAACTGGCTCTTTGGCATCTTGTCAATAGGTTAATCCCAAAAAATCCATAAAAATGACATAAAGTGCATAGGAAACATGTAGCATATGGCATGAAAACAACATGGAACATCAGAAATTATAGATATGTTTGATACATATCAAGCATCCCCAATCTTAGTTCCTACTCGTCCTTGAGTAGGTAAAATGATAAAAACAAATAATTTCTGATATGACATGATACCAACATAAACTTGATCATCTAAATTGTAAAAGCATATGTAAGCTGAGATCATACTACTTTAAACACAGATATGATAGATATAATTCTGACGATGAAACTTAGCAATCACTTTGCATCATGAAATTAACACAAATGAAATATCATGATTAATAATGCACTTGAAAGTTATATGTTTGTTTTGAGCATAAAGAAAACATAGCAAAGTGATATTTCACTTGTGCTTATGAGTGGGGCAAAACATAAATGCCTGGACACCTTAAAATTTCAAGTGGACGAATAGAAACAAATAATTTGAGAGCAGGTAATAACACATAATGAATCAATCAATAATAATCTTTGGGAATAATGCACATTAAACTCAGAATGGCAACTACGCTCTCTTAATTGTGCATCAAGTTACAAGACGGAGACTCAACATAAAAGTAGAAGAAAGGCCCTTCGCAGAGGGAAGCAGTGATTAACTCATGTGCTAGAGCTTTTTATTTTATAAACAGAGGTATTGAAAACATATTTTTTGGAGAGGTGTATGCTTATGTCAACGAACGGTAATAGAGTTCTTGTCATCTTCCATACTAAACAAGTTGAGAGCGGTTCCGAATTCTTTATATTGGGCTCTTATAGCATGCACTTTATATTGTATGACACTCCTTCCCACCTTGCTTTCGCAAACCATGGCTAACCGAATCCTCGGGTGCCTGCCAACAATCTCATACCATGGAAGAGTGCATATTTATTTGTTTAGATTTTTTATGTTATAATGGTCTAACAAGCTCTTGGAAAAATTAATGACGAGCGGATGAAGCATGCAAGTCAGGGTACTTAAATAGTATGGAAGACAACAAACCCAACTACTACTTCCTCATGAGCTAAAACAAGAACACAAAACATGTATAATTTTGAAGGTTTAAATGTAGCACATGAGAAATTTACTTGGAGTGGCGGTTAAATACCACATGCATGTAGAAAGGTATGGTGGACACATTTGGCAAACTTTGGTTTTTTGGAGTTGGATGCACGAGTAGAGCTCATACTTAGTGCAGGTGGAGGCTAGCAAAAGACTGGGAGCGACAAATTAAGAGAGCAATAATGTCCATAATCATGCATAGCGACAAAAACATTATTAATCAAAGCATAAATGGTATTATAAGTCAAAAACTAAATGATCATAGAGGCTATAAGTGACTGGTTTGTAGTCATAAACATGGTGTAAGCATGCGCCAAGTCAACTAAACAAAGCATTCAAAGGAGAACACCACAAATTTATGCTTCATTGTGATAAAAATAACTCATGATTCCGTCAATGGCACATTAAGCACTCTCAGATATTTGAGACAAGTCATCCTACAATAATAACTACTAAGCATAGAATTAAAATAACATCCAACATGACATGAAAAAGTCTAGCCACGGTCTATACGAGCTTCTTTTTGCACCATTATAAGCACGAAAATTGAACTATTGCTTTCCAACACAAATCATTTTATACTAAAAAAAACTCTCCAAGAGATATAGCAATGAAACAAGAGAGTACTAATACTAATCTACTAGAACTAACATCTCTAAATAAGAGATGCATGAAAAACATGAGCTAAAAGGATTTGCAGCAGCTAGAAGAAAAACTAAGAATACAAGTATTCATATGAAAAAGTGGAGCGCGTCTCTCTCCCACACAAGAAATCAGGGTTCCAAACAAGTTTATTGCAGCAAGGAAAAAAACAAAAAAAAAACTAACGCTCCAAGTAAAGTGCATATGGTGTGATCGAATAAAAATATAGTTTCACTAGAAGTGACCTGATAAGTTGCTGATGAAGAAGGGGATGCCTTGGGCATCCCCAAGCTTAGACGCTTGAGTCTTTTTAGAATTTTCTGGCATGAACCATGGGAGCATCCCCAAGCTTAGGATTTTCACTCTTCTTGATCGCATTATATCACCCTCTTCTTTTGACCCTTGAAAACATCCTTCACACCAAACTCAAAGTAATTCTCATTGGAGGGTTAGTTCACAATCAAAATTTCACATTTTCTACTTGGAATAAACATTATTAATTAAATATTATCTATAGCCACTTATGTTTTGTGGAGCAAAGAAATTGACTCGACATAGTAAAAGAGAGAATGCAAGTAAAAAAGGCAGAATCTATCCAAACAAGAACAGTCTGTAAAGAAGATTATTTTGGGGCACTTACGTTGCTCAAATCGAAAAAACACAAAGCTAGAAAAGTTTCGGAAATAGCTGAGGATTAAGCACAAAAATTTGCAGGCCATTTTGATATTTCTGCGATTTTACACGAATTTAACGGTGCACAGCAAAAATCTGTTTCCTGCGCAGAAATCCAAATATAACCTCAACTTTTCACTAGAGACTTCACTTGGCACAAAAAATGCGAGAACTTAAAGGTACAAAGGAGTTTCTACAGAATTAAACAACACCTTGAATAAAACAACAGAAGAAAACATTGCAAAAATAAAAACATAGGTTGTCTCCCAAGAAGTGTTTTTCTTTAAAGCCTTTTAGCTAGGCATGATAATTTGAGAAGATGGTCACATAGGTAATATGAATTGAAGCAAAACAGAGCATCAAGAAGCAAATATAAAAAAATTGAGTCTAGCCCACTTCCTATGAAAAACAATCTTGTATAAAAACAAGTTAATAAAGCACAAAGTGGCTAGCATAGGAAGACAGAATAAGTGCAACTTCAAAAGTTTCAACATAAAGAGGGGAAACTTAATATTATTAAGATACATGAAACCATGTTTCCCTCTTTGATAATAACTTTCTGTAGAATCATGAATGAAATTAACAATATAACTATCACATAAAACATTCTTCTCATGAGCCACATGCATAAAAGAATTAATACTCTTCACATAAGCATAGTCATTCTCAATAATAGTAGTGGGAGAAATTTCAACAAAATAGCTATCATTATAATTCTCATCACCATAATCATCAAATATAGGAGGCATATTGTAATCATAATTAATTTTCTCCTCAATAGTAGGTGGACTAAAAATATCATAATCGTCATAAAGAACTCCAACATGACAAACAACTTGTATATTAGGAAGATGGTTTTGGGTAATCCCTCCATAACTATGACAAGTTTCATAAGGATAATTGTAGTTATGGCCTATGCTATAATATTATTCATAATTATCAAAGACTGGGGGCATAATATCATCATTAGCAATAGAATAGTTATCTTCATAAGGATAACTGTAGTTATGGCCTATGCTATAATATTCTTCATAATTATCAAATACTGGGGGCATAATATCATCATTAGCAATAGAATAGTTATCTTCCAAAGTGTGTTCATTTGTAAACATATCATCATTTTTACTAGAAGGAGATGTATCAAGCATATAATCATCAGTAGCAAAAGGATTTTCAAACACATCATCCACAAGCTCAGAGTTTTCTATAGCATCATTGGAAGGAACATGGATGGTACTAATAGTACAACAATTATTATCATCATTTTCAGAACTGGTACCAAAGATATTTTCAATATCAAAAGTAGTGTGTTTCTCCCAATCATGATCACTTTCATAAATATCAGGCATGGGAAAATCATCGAGTTAAGACCCATCAGCAAAAACTATAATAGGACCAACATGCTTAGGGGGAGATATTGTTACCTCTCTCCTTTTACTCCTCTTCTTCTTGTTCTTCCTCTTCTTCCCCTCTTTAGGAGGGAGAGGCTTGAAAGGAAGCTTCTCCACATACCCTGGTTTATTGTTAGAAACAATAGAAAAACTTTCGAGGATTTCTCCTCTTCATTAATAAGAACAAAACACATATTAGTCATGTTATATTTTGGTAAAATCTCCTCTTTTACAATAGTTTGTATGTAATTATTTGTGTGGAAATTATTAACACAATAAAGATGACAACCATGCAGGATGCTATTCATAACAAAAGCACTCATATCTACCAAAGAAGTTTTTCTTGATAACTCTTCCCACCTCAAAAATAATGTAAGTTCATCATGCTGATTAGGAGTGATCATGTCATCACAATACAAACTTGCAGTACTCATTGGATTTGAAAGGCTATTATTATAGCCTGAGCATTGAAAATTTAAATGCCCCACTTTATAGCAAAGTTCACAAATAAAAGGATAGAGGGCACAAACTTTTTCACGAAGATCATTTAAAGCCCTACACCACATTCTAGTTTTTTAATTCTTGTGATGGGTACAATATTCTTCTTCGATTTGATTCTTTTCGCAAGGTCTAAGTGCTCCACAAAAATTAACATGCTTGTAAGAAACAGTACTTTCAGAGGTTTGAGCATGTTTATTGCAATCATTAATCACAATTTCATTTTTCATGCAAGTGTCTTTAAAAGGTTCATGATATATGTCCCAGTTTTCTTTAGGAACATTAATATGAGAAGCAAAGGATCTATACCAACCAACAATCATTTGAGGATCAAGAACATATTTAGCACTAAGCTCTTGAAAATTAGCATTTCAGTGAAAGACTTAATGCAATCATACTCATAGTTTATACCTAATTCTTTACCTTTGTCGTTATTCCAACCTTCATTATTGTTTTTAATCGTTTCAAGAAGATTCTACTTAGCTTCAACCTTCTTACTTGTGAAAGAACCTTCTGAACAGGCATCTAGATAATCCTTCCAATGTCCTAAAAGCCTTGCATAAAAATTAGTAACAATTATTTCCCTAGGAAGCTCATGGTTGGGACATTTGAGTATTAATGTTTTCAGTCTTCCCCAAGCTTGAGAAATGCTTTCTCCATCACAAGGCCAAAAATTACAAATGTAATTCCTATCTAAATACTGTTCATGAGGAGGATAAAATTTAGAGTAAAAGAGAGATTCAAGCTCCTTCCACTCCAAATGATGAGGATCATCTAGTAGCTTATACCACTCCCTTGCTTTGTCCTTAAGTGACAAAGAGAATAGCCTCCTCTTAACTTGGTCTAGTGAAATACCTGCACACTTGAACAACTCGCATAATTCATGTATAAAGAGTAAATGATCAGTAGGATGGACAGTTCCATCTCCAAACTAGTAGTTATTCATGACACGTTCAAAAAAATTCATAGGTATGTAAAAAGAAATACTTTCAGTAGAAGGATTTAAAATATCACAAGCATCATTAGATTTATCACATATGGGAGATAAAGTATCATCAGAGAAAATTTTCTCCTCTAAAGTTGGGTAACTAAAAAGATCATTTTTAGAAAAACTAGCTTCCCCAAGCTTAGACTTTTCCATAGCATTAGAAATAATGGTATTCAAAGAATTAATTCTAATATCATTGCTATCACTATTATGCAAACAAAATTCCATAGATTTTTTAATTTTCTCTTCGAAAGCATCATGTCCTAATTCAAGATAAAGATTGTAAAGCTCTCTCATATTTTTGTTTCTTTCCATTAATCCTAAAGATAAAACAAGGAACAAGTAAAAATAAGCCTAACTAGTGAAAATAAAAACAAGAAACAAAAAGATATAACTGCAGAATCTAAAGGAAATAACTTCAATCACTCACAGAGGATGTGAGTACCTTTTACCTTACCTCCCCAACAACAACGCCAAAAAAGAGCTTGATGTCTATGCACGCTTCTGTTCTTGTAGACAGTGTTGGGCCTCCAAGTGCAGAGGTTTGTAGAATAGAGCAAGTTTCCCTTAAGTGGATCAACCAAGGTTTATCGAACTCAGGGAGGTAGAGGTCAAATATATACATTTCAAGCAACCCTGCAATTATGATACAAGAAGTCTCTTGTGTCCCCAACACACCTAATACGGTTGTCAGTTGTATGGGTGCACTAGTTCGGCGAAGAGATAGTGAAATACAAGTGATATGGATGATTATAAGTGACAATAGCAATCTGAAATAAAAATGAAAGCAAGCAAAAATGTAGCAGAACTGAATGTAAATGGTGTTTCAATGCTTAGAAACAAGGCCTAAGGATCATACTTTCATTAGTGAACACTCTCAACAATAATAGCATAATTGAATGCATAAATGTCATATCTTCACTATGCTGCTCCGAACCACTCTCCGGTCGGGTAACAAACACCAATCATTGCGTAGGGCTATAAAAGCACTCCTTAGTGTTCGCATTTCCTCATCTAGGTAACCCACACGCTATCACCATCAAACCAAGATAGTTCCAAACAAACACCACAATTTCATAGGGTCATCTAACACAAATATATAAATCATTCACACGGTGCACACAATGTCACCTTTACACCGTGATCAAAGTGTCTACGGAGATCTCATAACAAAACCACTTGAGTAGCATGACATATGAAGAGTAACATCTACTTATTCAATTAGATTACAAAGCTCATGATCACATTAAGATCACACCATGGGAGAGAGAGAGAGAGAGAGAGTGAGAGAGAGAGAGATGAGAAACATAGCTACTGGTAGAGCCCTCTGCCCCGGGGGGAGAACTAATCCCTCCTCATCATGGGAGACAACAACGGTGATGAAGATGTTGGTGGAGTCAATGGAGATGGCTCCGGGGGCACTTCTCTGTCCAAGTAGGGCGCTAGAATAGAGATTTCTGTCCCCCGAAACTTGTCGGCGATGGCGGCGGAATTACGAAACTTTTCGTGGATGGAGGCTTGATATTTTAGGGTTTATGCATCAGGGGAAATATATAGGAGAAAGGGCGATGTCGGTGGGCACCCGAGGGGCCCACACCACCTGGTTGCGCGGCTAGGGGGGCCCGCACCACCCTATGGTGTGGCTCTTCCTCTGCCCCCTCCGGGTCTCCTTTGGACTGTGTTGACGTGCCGAGAATTCTAAGACTCTGGGATTTTGTTTCGTCCAAATCCGATAATATTTCAAGAACAACTTTTCTGAAACCAAAAACAGCAGAAAACGAGAACTGGCTCTATGGCATCTTGTCAATAGGTTAGTCCCATAAAATACATAAAAAATTACATAAAGTGTATAGGAAACATGTAACATATGGCATGAAAACAACATGGAAAATCAGAATAGGTACGTTTGAGACGTATAACCACCCTTAAAAGAAATCTCGGGATCTCGTCCTTAGATTTGGGAAGGCTAGAATGAAAGATAGGTTTGGGTTACTTGGGTTCCATTGCAACTAGGTGAATACTATCCTGAAAAGAAATCTTTGTGGGTATACTAATCACATGACTTGATGGTATAACTTGTCTCCAGATGGCTTGAGTAGAACTCTCCTTCACAGTAGGGCTGGAGAGTAGCGGGCGCTTCTTGAACTTCATTTTACACCAAGGGTTCACTCTTTGGGTCAATCAAAAGTCCTCGGGTCACTCCCAACTTGGTCTTTTGATGTTGTTGGCCATGTTCCATATTGTTGTTGTGTTCTCATGGTTGTTGGCATTCTGGTTAGATATCTCGTTGGGTTTAGCATATATGGGCAGAGATTTAGAAAGATCTAAGGAAGGTTCCTACCTCAACACAATAGATCAAGGAAACTCATCTTACAAACAACAACTAAGAAGTATATAATAGAAATCATGACTTCAATCAGCAAGGTTCTAGAAAAACAACTAGTACTGTGATATCACACTTATTTGTATGATCAATACACTAACACGATAATGTTTGTACTAATAAAGTCACTAGATTGGTGGTTTCATCTATATCTTCTGGAGTCTCTTCAGGTCCTTCTCTTACTACTTTGAGGTGTTTCTGATTGTTGTGAAGTCTAGGTATATATCCAAGTTTCTTCAGTTGTCTTGAGTGTAGATATTCATGTTGAAAACAAAAGGTCATGTGAGAACTATTCCTTTCACTTTATGGTATGATTTTCACCAAACATGTTTGATGGAAATCAAGAAGTAGGTCATCTATAATAAGAGAAGAAGATTTTGAAGGTGGATAATAGATGAGAGAATATGAGAAATATTAAGACGGGATGTTTTGTTTCTATAAAGTTTGAACAAAGTATATTTTCAATCCTAGTGATTTTCTAGTTCTAATCCAAACTTAGGGTCTCGAATTCTACAGGCAACACAATGCTCTGATACCATTTTGTAGCGTTCTCACATTTAAATAATGCAAGAACACCTGTGTTATTGTGCTAGTCCCTGGATCAATTGCTAGCACCATAGTACAACATAAAATATCATGCAAATGCGTCAAAATCTATTAAATCGGATAATCCAGTCTTTACAAATATCTTTACAACTTGCATAGTCTCAGAAGACTATCAGGAAACATGGGGTTACAGCGGAAAACATAGTACTTCAATGAGCCTCATCTTCAATCATGTGCCACAGGTAATGACATGTTGGTTGTAGACTCGAGATCCTGAACGAAACCTCACTCATCATCTGATCCATCTGCAAATTGGAATATGCAGCCATAAGGGGGTCAATACAATTTAATGTATTAAAAACTAACACTGTGGTGGATATAAAATGGCAAGACTAACACTACATGCATATTTGGCTGAGTGGAGCTTTGGCTAAGTTTGCATATATCAAGTGTTCTCCTAACACTTTGGAAAAAAAGTTTTCTTTACAAAGATTCGCACCATGGGATAAAGCCCATGTGTACCACAACTAATGTTTCCTTGGACAAATTTTACTTATTTAAAAAGGTGTCGAGATTCTTCTGTCCATCCTTGTCCAGCTGCTCGAAGTCGTCCATTACCGGGGACAGGGCTATCGACCTTATCTAATGATGTCAGAAATATATTTCCGACACCCTGGGACATCTCATATCCTCCGTTATATCTCATATAACATTCTTCCTTACACTGGCATTATTTCTCTCTTATGGTAACTTTCCCGTAATGACTCTAATTGACACCGAACTTGTTTCTGTGACATCGTAATGACATAGACCATTATCTATAGATGTTAGAAACATATTTCCAACATTCCTGGAAATCTCATGTCCTTCCTAATCTATCTTAAATATTTATTCTATCACGTCGGAATTACCCGAATGATACCCTACTCTTCTCCGGACCAACCAATGCAAACAATAGACTTTGACGCCTTAAGTGTGTGACCCCTACAGGTTTTATGGCTAGCACACATGATTGAAAAACCATTTTCCTAATCAATAATCAACATCGGGACCGTGGACGTACATATTGATTCCTACAAGTTATACGAAAGAAAACTACTAAACCTGTTGGTTGTTAAGTAAGTTCCTATTACTTCACGATAGAAATCATTAACTCAGGATGAGATAAATATAAGACCATGATTAAACTCTTTAATCACCTTATCACATTATTCCCGATATCTGGTATGATTCCTTTTACTCGTTAGTGTGACATAGTATCCCCATGACTAGTGTCATTTCCTTGTCTGCGCAGACCTATTTACCGATACTATTTCACCGAGTGGATCCTGGATGTATCTCTCTATTAACTAGAGGATTAATTCCAAGTCTTGAACTATCACAATAAATGAATACTTTTGTGACCACACAGTGTTAGCCTTTTTTTATCATCCAGTTTACGGTGTGATACTTGATATACCAAAACTATTCTTACGGTAAACATCTTTGAATATTCTCATGGTCTAAGGAAGCAAATAAAACGACCATTATGTGATGATACTATTTAGCAAAACTAATATCATAGTATCTCAATGATGACCCACAAGTATAGGGGGTGTATCGTAGTACTTTCGATAAATAAGAGTGCCGAACCCAATGAGGAGCAGAAGGTGTTGACAAGCAGGTTGGATAGAGGATTCACTGTAAACACTAGCAAATATAGCAGATAAATAAAGTGCGAGTAAATATAGTGCAGTAAATAATATTGCAGCGAGTGGCCCAATCCTTTTAATAGTGAAGGACAAGTCGGTTGTGTTACTTATGACTACCAAATGTTCCCGAGGACACATGGGAATTTCATCAAGTGCTTTCGCTTCGTTACGGTTGATTAATATCCATTGGTTCGTGAAGTCTTGTGTGGGTGAACCTATGCTAATGCACCGCCCAACTAGGACTAATATATACGTGTGATTATACCCCTCGTAAGCATCCGCAAATATAAGAAAGTAATTCAGATAAAACTAACCACAACCTTAAACTCCGGGATTCTACGCTCCCTCGTGCATTGGTTTCCTAATGGGGGTTTAGGTTTCTGTCACTCCAGCAACCGCACGATTAGTAGCCAAATACACAATGCATCCTCCTAGGCCCATAAAGTTTAATTATCATGTAGTCGACGTTCACATGACACCACTAGAAGAATAGCACCACAACTTAAATACCGACCCACGAGATATTACTTCAATATAACTTCACTACTAACATCATGACTTCTCCCATGTCCTCTAGAACTAAACGAACTACTCACAAGACATCATATGGATCAAAATCAGAGGTCATATAATGGATGATAACAATCTGGTCATAAAGTGCTAACATCGATAAATCTCACAAGCATCAACTACTAACAAGTAATCCACACCAGGAGAGAGATCTAATGTAAAACAACGATAGAAGCCCCTAATTGTTACAAAGGGGTGACGGTGGATGATAAGGGTGATGGTGCTGGTGATTATGATCATGATTATGACGATCTTGATGATTCCTGGAGCGATGACGGTGACAATGGCGATGATTTCCCCTCTCCGGAGAGGAATTTCCCCGGCAGAGTTCTCCCTCTAGAGAGCTTTTCTGTCTCGGGTGTTTTCTGCCCTGAGGCGGCAGAAAAATAATTCTTCGATGATGGTATAGGTCTTAGGGTTCCCTCGGGGTCAAGTACGCGAAAATATCAACTAGAGGTGGGCCAGAGTGGCCACACAACGTGGCGACGCGGACAAGGGGGGGGGGGCGCCACCCCATGGTGTGGGCCCCTGGTGGCCCTCCTCCGGCTCTCCTCGTGGCTGGCTCCCTCTTCTGGACTTCTAAGATACCTCCAGTGTCCCCCCTCTTCTTCTAATCTTCTGAAATAGGGTATCCTGACGGTGCTTTTTTCATCATATTTCTGGTCCCGGTGTTTATTCTCCAAAAATTATTAAACATGCAAAATAAGATAAAATAACATAAGTGATGCATCATATCATGAAATATATCAATGAATAACAGAAAATAACAATATAAAACGTTGAT
The DNA here is from genome assembly GCA_028641055.1 of Alopecurus myosuroides. NCBI lineage: Eukaryota > Viridiplantae > Streptophyta > Magnoliopsida > Poales > Poaceae > Alopecurus > Alopecurus myosuroides. Next base: position 70,564,024 of record CM054062.1, read on the forward strand.
GCAAAATGGACGTATCAACTCCCCCAAGCTTAGACCTTGCTTGTCCCCAAGCGAAACTGAACTCAGTAAACATGACCACAGGTTTATGGAGTGAGGTGTCGATAAATAAAATACGGACAAGAGGCATCACATCTACAAAGAACAAGTCATTTTAGACAGCAACTTCCTCTCATATAATCAAACTTGAAACAAGTAGAGGAACAACAAAGGTGCAAAAAGTAAATCACAATTGGTGAAGGAAAACTTCATTCTTGGTTAGAGAAAAATTAACAGTGTACTTATCTTTCGATCAGAGTCTTTTATGCTAGAGCTATATTGCAGAGTTTATCATGCTCAATTATAACAGTCTCTTTGAAAATATTGGTAACTTTCAAAGTGGTATTCAAACAGATAAAATCATTTGCAGAAACAAGGAAGAATAAAGAACATGATTGAGTAAATCAACATGTAGCTGGATGAATCACAAAAACTCAAATGCTTGCTTAGGTAGAAAGAAGTAGGTTTTCTGACTCAACATAAATGTAAAAGATAGGCCCTTGCAGAGGGAAGCATTGATCACTCATGTGCTAGAGCTTTTATTTTATAAAACAGAGGTATAAAAGTTTGACACTCCTCCCAACCTTTCTTACACAAACCATGGCTAACCGAATCCTCGGGTGCCTTCCAACAATCACAAACCGTGGAGGAGTGTCTAATTTAGAGAGGTGTATGTTTATGTCAACGAATAGCAAACAGAAAATATAGTATGTCACAAGCCAACTAGACTTCACAAGAGCGGCTCCCATAGAAGGACGCATCTGGGTAGAAGGTCATCCCTCTTTCTCTTTTGTTTACACAATTATGCTTTGAGTGATAAATCAGGGGAAAAAATAGTGAAGAGAATTTGTTGTATTACTTTGGGGCTGGGCACCCCGCTGCCAGCTCTTCTATCAATTGGATAAGCGTATGAAGCCACTAGTCCAGGGTGTGAAAGTCCAATTAACAAGTGAGATAAAGATTCTCTATTTACGTCCTCATGAGCTAAAACAGGAGTAACTTTGAAGGTTTTAAAGGTAACACATGAGCAATTTACTTTGGAGTGGTAGTTAAATACCACATGTAGGTAGGTATGGTGGACACATTTGTCAAACTTTGGTTTTTGGGAGTTGGATGCACGAGTAGATCTCATACTCATTAGAAGTGGAGGCTAGCAAAAGACTGGGAGCGACAAATCAAGAGAGCAATAATGGCCATAATCATGCATAGCGACAAAAACATCATTAATCAAAGCATAAGTGGTACTAAAAGTTCAAAAACTAAATGATCATAGAGGCTATAAGTGATAGGTTTGTAGTCATAAACATGGTGTAAGCATGCGCCAAGTCAACCAAATAAAACATTCAAAGGAGAACACCACAAATTTATGCTTCAAAATGACAAGAACAACTCATGATTCTTTCTAAGGAACATTAAAAAATCTCAGCTATTTGAGACAAATCATGCTACAAAAATAACCACTAGTCTTTAGAATTAAAATAACATCTAGCATGACATGAAAAAGTCTAGCCACAGTCTATACAAGGTTCTATTTGCACCATTATAAGCACGAAAATTGTACTACTGCTTTCCAACACCAAAAATTTCATAATAAACAAAAACTCTCCAAGAGATGCAGCAATGAAACAAGAGACTACTAACACAACTCTATTAACACTAACAACTCTGAATAAGAGATGCAAGAAAAACAGGAAATTTGCAGCAACTAGAAGAAAAACTAAGAATACGAGCATAGCAAGTATTCAAACGAAAAAGCGGCGTGTGTCTCTCTCCAACACAAAGAATGCTAGGGTGAAACTATATTATTTAAAAAAGGAAAACAAAATAAAATAAAAGAAAAACAAACAAACGCTGCAAGTAAACTTCATATGATGTGACCGAATAAAAATATAGTTTCACTAGAAGTGACCTGATAAATTGTTGATGAAGAAGGGGATGCCTTGGGCATCCCCAAGCTTAGATTCTTGAGTCTTCTTATTTTGGGATGAACCACGGGGGCATCCCCAAGCTTTGGCCTTGCACTCTTCTCGATCACATTATATCACCCTCTTCTCTTGGCCCTTGAAAATTTCCGTCACACCACACTCAAAGAGTAATTCGCATTAGAGGGTTAGTGCAACAAAAAAAATCATGGGTTCTGCATGGGCACAAGAGATATTGATAATTTTAAACATTAGCTACAGGGACTGATGTTTCGTGAAGCAAAGAAATCCACTTGACATCGTAAAAGAGCAAATGCAAGAAAAAATGGCACAATCTGCCAAAACCAGAATAGTCTGTAAATACGATTTTTTCGGTGCACTTATGTTGCTCAGATCGAAAAACTGTAGGAACTCAAAAGTTCTATAATTATATGAGGAATAAGAACAAAAAAATTCATATCATTCTAATCTTTCTGGATTTTATATGCTTTTTTACGGCGGACAGCAGAAATCTGATTCCTGCGCGAAAATCCAAAACCAACTCCAACTTTCGTCAGAAGCTTTATTTAGCACAACTAAAAAATAAAATAAAGATACAAAGGAGTCGCTACATAAGTATACAACCCCTTGACTCAAATAAAAAAGAGAAAAACAAAGCAAAAATAAAACCATGGGTTATCTCCCAAGAAGTGCTTTTCTTTAACGCCTTTTAGCTAGGCCCAGAAAAGTGGATTCACGTGTTTTCAAGTGAAAAAGCATCCAAATTGTAATTTGTTCGAATAATAGAATCAAAAGGAAACTTCATCCTGTTTCTAGTAAAATGTTCCATACCTTTCTTAAGTGGGAATTGAAATTTAATATTCCCCTCTTTCATATCAATAACAGCACCAACAGTTCTAAGAAAAGGTCTTCCCAAAACAATTGGACAAGAAGCATTGCATTCAATATTCATAACAAGAAAATCAACGGAGACAAGATTATTATTAACCATGATAAGACGAATATCCAACTAACAGTGCTCCAAAGGTGGAAAATCAAGAATATCATAAAGTTTCTTGGGCATAACAGAGATACTAGCACCAAGATCACATAGAGCATTGCAATCAAAATCATTCAATTTAATTTTAATAATGGGTTCCCAGCCATCATCTAGCTTCCTAGAGATAGAGTCTTCACATCTTAATTCATCCTCTCTAATTTGCATGCGGGCATTTCTAATATGTTTTGTGAAAGCCATATTCATAGTACTAGCATTGGGATAACTAGCAAGATTTTGTAGGAACTTAATGTATTCAGTTATGTTGCAATCATCAAAGTCAAGATCATGATTATCAAATATAATGGGACCATTGTCTCCCATGTTTCTAAAAATTTCAGCACATTTTTAGCTGTTTCAGGCAGTTTTGCATTTTTAATAGCAGAAGTGGGAGTGTTGCCAACACCCATTACTTTAACATTGATAGTATAAGATTTACTAGAATGAGAAGCTTCAGTTTTACTAGTGGTGGTAATGGTTCAAACATTAGCTATATTATTCTTTCTAGCTATTTCATCTTCTCTTTCCCATCTAACATGCAATTCAGCTAACATCCTAACATTATCATCAATTCGAATTTGGATGGCATTCAAAGTTTTGATTTCTTTAACATCATGAGTCATAGCCTTTAATTTCAGAAAATCAACATCAAGAGCAAGGCTATCAACTTTAGAAGCAAGAACATCAATTTTGCCAAACTTTTCCTCAACAGATTTATTAAAAGCAGTTTGTGTACTAATAAAATTCTTGAGCATGTTTTCAAGATCAGAGGGTACACTTTTATTGTTGTTGTAGGAATTACCATAATAATTACCATAAGCATTACTATTATTGGGAGGATATGGCCTATAATTGTTGCTACCAGATTTATTCCTATAAGCATTGGTGTTGAAATTATTATTTTTAATGAAGTTCACATCAACATGCTCTTCTTGAGCAACCAAAGATGCTAAAGGAACATTATTTGGATCAATAGGAGCATGACCATTCACAAGCATAGACATAATAGCATCTATTCTATCACTCAAAGAGGAGGTTTCTTCAACAAAATTTACCTTCTTACCATTTGTAGCTCTCTCGGTGTGACATTAAGAATAATTTACCATCATATCATCAAGAAGCTTTATTGCTGACCCCAAAGTAATGGACATAAAGGTTCCTCCAGCAGCTGAATACAGAAGGTTTCTTGAAGAAAAATTCAGACCTGCATAAAAGGTTTGGATGATCATCCAAGTAGTCAGTCCATGAGTGGGATAATTCTTTACTAAAGATTTCATTCTTTCCCAAGATTTAGCAACATGCTCATTATCAAGTTGCTTCAAACTCATAATGCTACTTCTTAAAGATATAATCTTGGCAGGAGGATAATATTTTTTAATGAAATCATCTTTACACTCAGTCCAAGAATCAATACTATTTCTAGGCAAAGATAGCAACCATTCTTTAGCTCTTCCTCTCAAATAGAAAGGAAACAATTTCAGTTTAATAATATCTCCATCTACATCTTTATATTTTTGCATCTCACATAGTTCCACAAAATTATTAAGATGGGCAGCAGCATCATCAGCACTAACACATGAAAATTTCTCTCTCATAACAAGATTCAACAGGGAAGGCTTTATCTCATAAAAATCAACAGTAGGAGCAGGTGGAGAAATAGATGTGCTAATGAAATCATTGTTGTTGGTGCTAGTAAAGTCACACAACTTAGTGTTCTCAGGGGTAGTGATGGTGCAGGTCTTGAACTCGTTGGGAGACCCCAAGAGGAAGGTATGTTGAGCACAATAGCATTTTTCCCTCAGTAAGAAACCCAGGTTTAATAGACCAGGAGGAGGAAGGAGTAACTCCAGAAGGCTGAAGCAGTTGAGATTGCAGGGCGCACTACCGGTTTAGAAGCAACATGGAACCTACACAACACAATCAAATCACTTTGCCCCAACGAAGTAGTGAGGTTGTCAATCTCACCGGTTTTGCTGAACACAAAGTGGTTAAACGTATGATGTGGAAAATGTAGGAAAACAGTATGAAAGCAGTAGAGCAGTATGAAAGCAGTAGGTGTTTTATCAGTATGAGGAAAAAGAACCGGGGTCCACAGTTCACTAGTGGTGTCTCTCCGCGAAAGATAAATAACATGTGTGGTGAACAAATTACAGTTGGGCAATTTACAGAAATGAAGGTTGCACCGTAGTGCATATGCAAGACATAAATATTACTATGAGATTCATGCGGGCATTACAAAAAAAATACATAGATCGTCATCCAAGTGCATCTATGACTAATAATTCACCCTTCGAATATCATCCAAACAAACGTTGGGTATTAAGTTGCAAGCAAAGGATAATTGTAGTAAGCAAAGTGTCTAATGTAAACAATGTAAATGAAGTAAACATTGTTGTTTTCTCCCTAATGGCAACAACACGACCTCCATCTGTCACGTTTCTGTCACTCGAGCACAGATGCAAAGAAGGCATGAACCCACTATAGAGCATAAATACTCCCTCTAGGAGTCACTAGAATCTACTTGGCCAGAGCATCTACTAACAATAGAGAGCATGCAAGATCATAAATAACATACACATGAAGATAACATGATAGATTGATAATCAACAGTCATAGCATTCAATAATCATCGGATCCCAGCAAAAACAACATGTAGCATTACAAATAGATGATCTCGATCATGTAAGGAGCTCACGGGATCTAAACATGAGGCATAAGGTGGAGAGTACAACCATCTAGCTACTGCTATGGACCCGTAGTCCAATGACGAACTACTCACGCATCACTCCGGAGGCGTGCATGGTGGTGTAGACCCCTCTGGTGATGAATTCCCCTCCCGGCTGTTGCCGGGGAGAGCTCCAGAACTGTCCCGATCTTGGGTTGACGATGACAGCGGCCTCCGGTGTTTCTCGGGACGAAGTGGTATATTTTTAGGGTTGTCATATCGGGGGAATAAATAGGTGAAAGGGGGATGGCAGTGGATACCAGAGGGGCCCATACCACCCTATGGTGTCCCCCCCCCCCGGGCCTCTTCAGGACTCCGTGGAACCTTCGGGAATTCTAAGACTTCCGGGATTGAAATTTTCCATTTCCGAGAATATTTTCAGAACAACTTTTCTGAAACTAAAAACAACTGAAAACAGGGAGCTGGCTCTATGGCATCTTGTCAATAGGTTAGTCCGGGAAATCGATAAAAATGACATAAAGTGTAAGGAAAACATGTATCATATGGCATGAAAACAACATGGAACATCATAAATTATATATACATTTATGATGTATCAGCAACCTAGACGCCCAAGCTCATAGCCAAGGGAAGAGCTACATTGTGGCCAAAGTGGCCTTGCCCCATCGTCTAATGCAATTTACTGAAGCATCCCTTAGTGCATGTCCCATTTACCTAACTTTTTAATGGTTTGGCCCCTCCTAAGAGCTTGTATGCTTCTTTCTTGGGCTTCCCAGATTTTAGTCAAGGTCCACTACTGCTCAAAGTGTCTCGGTCTTGCTTCGTGATACTTCCATTTTGCATCACTATTTTATATTGTAATCTTATGTTATTCATTGATATATTTCATATTATGATGCATTACTTATGTTATTTCATCTTATTTTGCATGTTTCATAATTTTTGGAGAATAAACACCGGACCAGAAATCTAATGGAAAAAAGCACCGTCAAGATACCCTATTTCAGAAGATCAGAAGAAGAAGGGGGGTATCGGGGATGTCTTAGAAGTCCATAAGAGGGAGCTAGCCACGAGGAGACATGAAGGGGGCCACGAGAAGACCCGGAGGGGGCCACAGGGGCCCACACCATGCCTGGGCGTGCTGTAACACCCGGGGGTTTTACCAATTAGAATTGCTCGTGGTTTTTCTTTTTGCATCGCGTTGCATGATGCATCATCTTGCATCTAAAACATGAAACAAATATTTTCAAATGTATCACACTGTTTCCCTAACTTTCTGAAAATTGTTTTGTTCTCTCAAAACTAATCTAATAACACTTAAACTTTTTTTTCTTCTATTTCCTAGAAGTGTAAAACAGAAATTATAAAATATGAAAAAAAAACGTTTTGGTAAAGGCCCAAGCCAGCCCGTTTTCACCATAACCGAAGCCCACCCCAGCCTTCCCCTACCTCTGTCCGTACAGGGAGCAGGTGGAAAGCACCGCACCCCCATGGTCCCCCTCCTCCTCTCCCTTAAAGCTCCCTGCTCCCCCTCCCCCAGAAACCCTAGTTCGTCCTCTCCCTCTCCTTCCTCCATCACCGCCGCCCCCCTTTCTTCCTCCTTCCTCTCTGCTTCTCTCCCAACCCCGTTTCTGAATTCCTGAAGAGAAAACAGGGGCAGCCATGGCCGCATCTGCCAGGGCATGCCGCCGTCGCTCCGGGCACGGCAGGGCCTGTCCAGCCGCGGGAATGGAATCGTGGTGGTGCCCTCCCCGTCCTCGCGGTCTCGGACAGCCAGGAGAGGCCCCAGGGCCGCGCCGCCGTCGCCATCGTCTTTCCCGGCGCGCTGCTGCTGTCGTCCGCTTCGCTCGTCAGGCAATCGTCCTCCCCGAGCCGTCCTCGCCGCACAAGCCACCACCGAGGTGAGCCCACCCCGTCCCGGCCTAGGCCCCCTCCCCTCGTGCTCTGAACGCCGGCCTTCGAGCCGCGCCGTGGATTCCTCAACGCCATTCGCCGTCCATCGTCTCCTTTCCGTTCGCCGATCGCTCGCGTGCAGTTAACTGAAACTCGATTCAGTTCGACAGTAGGCCGAAACCTCACCTCAAAACCGTGCGCCCTCGGTATCCTTCAAAACCGAGCGACTAGCCCAGTGGCTTTGGTCGCCGATCCGCGCCCAGCAGCCCCGAGTTCGAATCCCCCCTTCCGCAGCAAAAAGCCACCCCTTTTTACCTCCTTTTTCTTTTATTTCTCGAATTTCAGAAAAGCAGATCTGAGGCCTTAATTGTAAAATCAATAACAAATTGAATAATGATCCAATTTCAATGATTCAAGTTTCTGTGGATTCATAATTTTGTGCTCTTCCTGTTAATGTCAAAGTTTCAACATGTTTCTGTAATAATTTTTGCACTAAATAATTAAATACAGAAAATGCAATAAAAATTGGAAACTTTGGGAATTCATAACTTGAGTTCTGTTCATCCAATTTGAGCAAACTTGGGCTCTAAAAATTTGTCTTAACAAACTCTACACATTGGTATTTTATTTGGTCACAATTGAATTAAATTTGAACATGTTTCCTTCTGTTTACTAAAAAGGGCAGAATAAGAATGCTTATGAAGAATTGCATAATAAATTCAATAATGATCCAAAAATTATGTTTAATAGCTCAAAATGTTCAGTGAAACATTTGCTACATGTTTTCAACCTTTTCAATACAATTGTTTACTGTTTTTACAAATTAAAAGTGGTGCAATAATTCAATACTTTAATTACACCTTTTAAATTGCAAAATTCATAACTTGGGCAATTCAAATCCAATTCCAACATGTAAAATATGTTTTCCATCTCATTTTTCATGAACTTTGCAAATATAAACTTTTTTTTCTATTTTGAATAAATTAAATTGCTGAAAACAACTATTTCTTAATTAATGCATTTAAAATTGTCAATTTAATAACTTGCTCATTTTAATTCCTTTTTCAACAAATGAAATATGTATTCCATCTAAAATTGTGTGTTCTTTCTAAATATAAATTTTGTTATCTGTTTTGAACATTTAAAATTGGTGAAAACAACAAATGTTTGTTTAAATCATTTAAAATGCCAAAGTTCATAACTTAATAAATAAAATTCCAAACTTGGTAAACAACATATCAAACTGAAGCTATTGTTGTTTTCTTATTGTTTTCATCATCCATGCATCATTCTAATGAATTTTCACATGATGGTTATTTGTAGATCATTTAATTCAACATTAATTCATGGGCTTTTCCATATGCAATCCAAATTGCATATGGGCCCATTTAAATATGTTTACCATGTCAACTAGTTTATCTTGATGCATCCTTAAACTTGTCATGCATCCATATCTTGATCATGCTGGATCTTTTGCCGTAGAAGTAATTATTGCATCCGGTGTTTGTTCTAGTTCGTTGCTTCTTCCCGGATAGGACGTTGAGATGATGTGAGCAACGACAAGCTCTTCGGATGTACCTCTACTTGCTGGATTCCAGGCAAGTATACTCACTTGCTGCCTATGGCTGCCTTTCATCACTTGTTACCGATTCTTTCTGTTGTCCTTATGCTAGCCTTATGATTCGATGCTTGTGTCCCGATCCTATCATATGTTTACCTTGCAACCATGATATAGCCTTCCTCCCACTTCCTATTAACTGTTGTTTGTTTACCCCGTTGGCCCTCGTGTCGTAGTTACATGCTTAATGTTGTTTGCGCTCAAGTCTTGTTGTCCGTCTTATCACCTGTTTAGTTTGATAGTTGGGTTTCAACTTAATCAACAACATGTTAATGTTCTGGGTAATAATAATTTGATGATAAGGCACCGGCAGGAGGCCCGGCGTGGTTTTGAGGCCTGCTAGTGTCGACCTTAATTAGGAAAAGGGTCTTGTCCTCCGATCCATGATGAGCGCACTAACCGCATGTGGGAAGCGAGTATGGGCGCCCCCCGCAACTTTGATTCGATTCGCATCTCGTCCAAATCGCCTCATTTAGTTCGGGTTTTCCATTTGCCGCATGCATATGCAGGTGCGAACCCTTGGCGCCAGGGTGGAACTTTTGTAGTCGGCATTTAGGGAGACACGTTCTTAGAGTGCTATGAGGGTCCCCTTTTCTTCGTGGGGCTTGATTAGCCGTGCGCTCAACTGCACGGGGTTCTTTGGGCTTGATGTGAAGAAGAGTTGGGTTGTGTTGAGTGCCTCGCTTGGTGGAAGTGCATTTCCATCTGGCGGGTCATTCTTACGTGTACGGCCAAATTGGTGCATCCCTGCAGGGTTAAATCTTCTCGAGAAGCCGTGTTGTCCGCGGTTATGGAAGACTTGGTGAAAGTGCTGGCTAACAAGTACTCAGACAACTTACACTTAACGATGATAACTTGACTAGTAATATAGATTACCTTCAACATAAAAATGAATGTCACCTTAATCAACCGTGTGAGTTTCCTTGGGTTGCTTCCTTAGTAGGGGGTAACATTGGATGGGTATTGTTTGGTGAGTAGTTATAGTTGGTTTTGTCGCGCTATCTTATCCCCTTCTTTTAGCCGGATGTTGTAGCGAGTCTTCGTAGTTAGTTAGTGCAGCCCGCTGCCGCTTCTTTGCAATAATCCCTTCCTTTCCGCTGTACCCGAAGTATTTGTATCTTGTGATGATTGGTTACGCTGGTATCTTGTGAGTATGGGTTATCCACTTGCCAGTACTTAACCGTACTGACCCCACGAATCCTTTTCGTGGCTGCATATTCCACATTGCAGTCAACAGGTTTGAAGTCTGACGACGTTAGCTTGGAAATCCCTCCGGCTTGGCCTGGGCAGGGATTGGACGCCATCGGTTATCTTCAGGACTCTTAGTCCAATTTGTATCTTGTCCGTAGTCGGACACTATGTTGCTTCTTCCGATGTTATTTGGATCTTTGTATTGTATCAGTTGTATCCTTGACTCGTTTGAGTCGTCTTGTATATACCTCCTCTGTTGTTGTTGTGGATTATTCGTGAATTGTTGTAATGTTATCACAAGTGGCAACCTGGAATCGGTTATTATGTGGATTTTGGCGGAAATGCTGAAATCTGCATAGTGCCCGATCTCGGGGCGTCACACGTGCCCCCCTTGGCCGCGCCTAGGGGTGGTGTGGACAGCCTGGCCCACCTCTGGCCGCCTCCTTTTGCGTACTTGACCCCCCGAGAACCCTAAGCCTGAGAGAACCGTCGAGGAAATATTCCGCCGCCTCCTCGGGGCGGAAAACAACGGAGAGATAAAATCTCTCCGGCGGGGAGAAATCTGCCGGGGAAAATCCTCCCCGGAGTGGGGAAATCATCAACATCGTCACTGTCATCGCTCCAAGCATCATCAAGATCTTCATCATCGTCACCAGCACCCTCACCCTCACCATCCATCTCCATCCCGATGAAACGATTAGGGTTCTGTATCGTTGTTCTTCACTAGATCTCTCTCTCGGTGTGGATAAATTGTTAGTACTTGATGCTTACGAGATTTATCGGTGTTTGCACTTCATGACCAAATTTTTATTCATCATTATATCACCTCTGATTATGATCCATATGATGTCTTGTGAGTAGTTCGTTTAGTGCTTGAGGACATGGGAGAAGTCTAGTAGTGGAATTATGTTGAAGAATATCTAGTGGTTTGGTATTTTAAGTTGAGGTGTTATTCTTCTAGTGGTGTCATGTGAACGTCGACTACATGATACTTCACCTTTATGGGCCTAGGAGGATGCATTATGTATTTCGCTACTAATTGTGGGGTTGCCGGAGTGACAAAAACCTAAACCCCCGTTAGGAAAACGATGCATGAGGGAGTGTAGGATCCCAGAGTTTACGACAGTGGTTCGATTTTATCTAAATTACTTTCTTGTATTTGCGGATGCTTGAAAGGGTCTTAATCACAAGTATGTATTAGTCCTAGTTGGGCGGTGCATTAGCATAGGTTCACCACACAAGACCTATCAAAACAATGAATATTAATCAACTGTATGAAACGAAAGCGCTTGACGAAGTTCCCATGTGTCCTCGAGAACGTTTTATAATCATAAGTAGAACAACCGGCTTTTCCTTTGCTCTCAAAAGGATTGGGCCACTTGATGCAATTATATTTATTGTCTTTTATTTACTCATACTTTATTTATCTGATGTATCGAAAACCACCAAAAACCTATTTGCTAGTGTTTACAGTGAATCCTTTATCCAACCTGCTTGTCAACACCTTCTGCTCCTTGTTGGGTTCGACACTATTATTTATCGAAAGTACTACGATACACCCCCTATACTTGTGGGTCATCAAGACTATTTTCTGGCGCCGTTGCCGGGGAGTGAAGCATTATTGGTAAGTGGAATTGGTAAGAGAAACTTTTACTGTGAGTGTTGTTTTTAATATTGTCTACTGTTTTATTTCATTATGGGGAATCCTTTTGGTTCTATGTTTAGAGGTACTACTACTGTTACTGTTAGGGTAGTAGATGACCCGTGATCTGCTGAATTGGATCCTTTTAAAATACATATGAAAATTGTTGGACGTGTTATGCATAACTGCTATTATGGACATGGAACTGTCCATCCCGGTGATCATTTGCTCTTTATATATGAATTATGCGAGTTATTCAGGTGTGCAGGTATTACAATGGATCAAGTTAAAAGGAAATTATTCTCTTTATCGCTGAAAGGTAGAGCTGTTGAATGGTTAAAAATGCCGAAGAATGGTGAATCTATTGGATGGGAGGATTCATAAAGACCGGAATCAAATATATAATTTTTGGCCTCATGATGGAGAGAGTATTGCCCAGGCTCGGGGGAGAATGAAGTTATTAATGCCTAAATGTTCCGTTCATGAGCCCCCGAGCAATATTTTTATCAATAATTTTTATGCAAGGCTTTCTCTTCATGATAAGGATTTATTGGATGCTTATTGTTCTGGTCATTCACACGTATGAAGGAAGAAGATAAATGGGATCTTCTTGACCATATTCAAGAAAACACTGACGGATGGGATAATGACAAAGGTAGAAAGTTAGGTATAAATTATGATTATGAATGTATTAAAGCTTTTATGGGAACTGATGAATTCTATAATGTTAGTGATGTTTGTGGTCTTGATTCTCAAGTCTTTGCAAATTGTCTTACATCCTATCTTGATATTCCCAAAAAGGAGTTGAGAAAATACCATGCACCTTATAAAGATATTGTTCCTGCAATAAATATAGAAGTGCATATTGTTAATCCTGCTGCGCATGAGCCTTATATTGAGAAAATGCCTTTCCCTACTAAGGTAAAAGAACACTCTATTGTAGCTAGTGTGATTAACAAGAGTATAAAGACATCTACTGAACCTGATGAACAAATAACCGTTGAACATGCAGTAGCAATAGTAAAAGACCTTGTCTCTGGAAATGTAAAGGATGAACATATTGTCTTCTATGAGGATGCTTCTAGTTTTACCACATAAAACTTCCACATCCCTAACAATACCAATCGGAAAGATAGTTTCTCTATTAGCAAGCTGAATAACCACATCAATATCCTCAAGCTCACAAGAACCCATTTCATGCATAATTTCATTATAAAGCTCATAAGGAATAGCACTAGAACTTGCACCAGTATCACACAAACCATAATAGCAATGATCACCAATCTTAACAAATGCATAGGAACACTAGTTTTCTTAGGTCTATTTGGATGTGAAACAATATTAGAATCATCCTCATAGAAGACAATATGTTCATCCTTTACATTTCCACAGACAAGGTATTTTACTATTGCTACTAAGGTAAGGCTGCTAGTAAAACTTGTCCTATTATTTTTGGTAGACCTTTCTTGAACACATGTGGTGCTTTTATAGATTGTAAGAAGGACAAGATATTTACTAAATTTGATGGAAAATCTTATGAGTTTAATTTTTTCAAAAAATTTCTAGAGCTCCTTATGAATCTGAATTGCCTAATGAAAATTTTAGAGTTGAACAGCTTGCCTCTATTGCTCTTGCTCCTAACAATACTTTGCAGCAATATGTGGAGGACCATGAAAGTGAGGTCTTTATGAAAGAGAGAAATGAGATTGATGATATTCTTCTTCGTCAGTCGGTGATAGTCAAACATAATTTACATGTGGAAGACTTTGGTACCACATTACCACCCAAGGAGGATTCTGTTTTTGATTAAAAAACCTTTATAGGATGATTTTAAATATGCTTATATTGATGTTAAGAAAATATATCTTGTTATTATTACTTCTAAACTTTCAGGTGAAGAAGAGGAAAGATTATTAGGAATATTGAAGAAAAATGTGGAGCTATTGGATATACTCTTGATGATTTGATGAGTATTTCTCCTACTATATGTCAGCATGTTATTAATATTGAACCAGATGCAAAACCAGCAGTTGAACATCAACGCCGCGTTTAATTCCTAAGATGAAGGAAGTGGTAAGAAATGAGGTATTAAAACTCCTTGATGCTGGTATTATTTTTCCTATTGCTGATAGTAGATGGGCAAGCCCTGTGCATTGTGTTCCTAAGAAGGGAGGAATGACTGTTGTGCCTAATGAAAATAATGAGCTTATTCCTCAAAGAGTCATAGTTGGTTCTAGAATGTGCGTTGATTTTAGGAAAGTAAACAAGGTTACTAAGAAAGATCATTATCCTTTGCCTTTTATTGATCAAATGCTAGAGAGGTTGTCTAATAAAACTCATTTTTTTGCTTTCTTGATGGTTATTCTAGGTTTTCTCAAATTGCTGGTAAGGCAACTAATTAAGAGAAAACAACTTCTATTTGTCCTTATGGTACTTATGCTTATAGACGTATGCCTTTTGGTTTGTGTAATGCTCCCGCTACGTTTCAAGATGCATGTCTGCTATTATTCACGGTTTTTGTGAAGAAATTATCGAAGTATTCATGGACGATCTGTTCGTCTATGGAACTTCTTTTGATAACTGCTTGCACAAGCTTGATAAAGTTTTGGAGAGATGTGAGGAAACTAATCTTGTTCTTAATTGGGAGAAATGCCACTTTATGGTGAATGAAGGAATAGTTCTTGGACATAAAATTTCTGAAAGAGGTATTGAAGTTTGATAGAGCTAAAGTGGAAGCCATAGATAAAATGCCATGTCCTAGGGATGTTAAAGGTATTCATAGTGTTCTTGGTCATACTGGTTTTTATAGGAGGTTTATTAAAGATTTATCTAAAATATCAAAGCATCTTACTAATCTTCTTCAAAAAGACGCACCATTTGTTTTTTATAATGATTGTAAGGAAGCTTTTGAAACTTTAATGAAAGCTTTAACTACTGCTCCTATTGTTCAACCACCTGATTGGAATTTACCTTTTGAAATTATGTGTGATGCTAGTGATTTTTCTTTAGGTGTTGTTCTTGGACAGCGAGTAGATAAGAAGTTGAATGTTATTTATTATGCTAGTAAGACTATTGATGCTGCTCAAAAGAATTATGCCACCACTGAAAAAGAGTTCTTAGATGTAGTTTTTGCTTGTGATAAGTTTAGACCTTATATTGTTGATTCGAAAGTTACTATTCACACTGATCATGATGCTATTACATACCTTATGGAAAAGAAAGATGCTAAGCCTAGGTTTATTAGGTGGGTGCTGCTTTTACCAGAGTTTGATTTGCATATTGTGGATAGGACGGGTGCTGAAAATCATGTTGCTGATAAATTGTCTAGATTGGAAAACATTACTTATGATCATGTTCCTGTTAATGATAGTTTTCCAAATGAACAATTGGCCGCAATAAAGGTAAACTCCCAAGATAGTCATTGGTATGAAGATTATGCTCACTTTATTGTTTCCAAGTATTGGCCTCCAACATTTACAGCTCAACAAAACAGGAAATTCTTTTATGATTTAAGGCATTATTTTTGGGATGACCCACACTTATATAAAGAAGGAGTAGATGGTATTATGTGAAGATGTGTTCCAGATCATGAACAACGTGAAATGTTGAAAAAAATGCCATGGTAGTGCTTATGGAGGACAATAAGGTTTCTATTGGACTGCTCTCTTTAAAAATGCACGTAAATTTGTTTTATCTTGTGATGAATGTTAAAGAGTCGGCAATATTTCTAGACGTACTGAAATGCCTATGAGTTATTATCTTGTTATTGAACCTTTTGATTGTTGGGGATTTGACTTTATGGGTCTGTTTCCTCCTTTAAATGGTTACACTCATTTTTTCTGTTAATTATGTTACTAAATGGGTAGAAGATATACCTACAAAAAGTTTTGATGCTGAGACCTTTTTAAAAACGCTTAAAGATGTTATTTTCCCTAGGTTTGGTGTGCCTAGATATCTTACGACTGATGGAGTTTCTCACTTTATTCATGGTGGTTTTAGAAAGACCCTTGCTAAATATGATGTTAATCATAGAATTGCCTCAGCTTATCATCCTCAAACCAGTGGGCAAGTAGAATTATCAAATAGAGAAATTAAATCTATCTTGCAAAAGACTGTTAATAAATCTAGGAAAAATTGGTCTGATAAGTTGAATGATGCTTTATGGGCTTATAGAACTGCTTATAAAAATCCTATGGGTATGTCTCCTTATAAAATGGTTTATGGAAAATCTTGTCACCTTCCTTTAGAATTAGAACACAAAGCTTATTGGGAAGTTAAAGAGCTTAATAAAGATTTTAAACTTGCTGGTAAGAAATAAATGCTTGACTTGAGTTTTTTAGATGAATGGAAATGTGAAGCTTATGAAAATGCTAGACTCTTTAAAGAGAAAGTTAAACAATGGCATGATAGGAGAATTCTTAAAAGAGAGTTTCATGTTGGTGAGAAAGTTCTATTGTATAGGTCTCGTCTCAGATTTTTTGCAGGAAAATTACTCGCAAGATGCGAAGGACCTTATGTTATTGAAGAGGTGTATTGTTCGGGTGCAATTAAAATTGCTTCCCTCAAAGATAACACTACACAAGTGGTAAATGGGCAAAGAATCAAACATTATATTTCTGGGGATTCTTATGATGGAGTTGTTGATATTATTCAAGTGATGACTCCAGAGAAGTTTATCAGAGGGAAGATTCCAGAATCCGCAGAGTCCGTTTTCGAATAGGTAACAGTTTTGTTAAGAAAAAGTTTGCGTATCACTTTGCAACTTTTATTTTATTCATTTATGGAAAATATGAAAAATATTGAGCCGAAGAGGGGTAGGAGACGGTGCCCGAGGGAACCACACCATGCCTGGGCGCGGGCCCACCCCTGGCCACGCCTGGCTATGGTGTGGGCACCCCGGAGCCCCTCTCCGACCCGTTTTCGACTTGAACCTTCCTTTCGTTACGTATGTTTCTGCTATTTAATCTCCCCCCCCCCCCCGAGGTCCGTATATCGTTTTCTTGTCGTGTTTCTGTTTTGACCTGTTTCTGCCAGGATCTGCTTTCAGTTTTAAAAGCACCATGGTCTCCGCCAACAACAACAAGGGCAAGGGACTGATGAATTATGATTTCCAAGACCATAAGACGGAGGAGGAGATCGAGAGTGGAGCTGAAGGAGATGTAGAAGAATACCCACACGTGCACCCACGCGCCACCATCGCAAGCATTGGAGTGGTTGCAAAACCTTTGAAGCAAACGGCGAGGATGAGCAATGGAAGGAAAGGCCCACGTCAGTGCTTAGCTTCAAGGACACCACTTCTAGGCATTGAGAAACATTTCCATACCTTAATTCATGAGTATCAATCTATGAGGGTACCCAAGGACAAGCTGCCTTCTCGCTGGGATATGGATCGCTCTAATCGTGCAGGTGAGGAGAGCCCCCGATCTGATATAGTGTGGGGGAATAATTCAAAGAGCTGGGATTCACCGCTGGACAAGTTCCAGGACCGTATTAAGAGAAATACAGATCTGATAAGTAGGCTCATCGATGTGATTGATGATTTGAAGGAGTTAGTGGATAAGCTGATTGAGAAGAGTTCACCACCACCACCGAAGAAATAATTCGTCATTGCTATTGGCATCCCCTTGGCTTGTTCAAGCTTGGGGGAGTGTCGCGGTATCACACCTTTATCTTTCACCTTTTAACTTTTTAGTAGAGTCATATCATGAGTAGAGAAGTTATCATATAGGATAGTTTGCAATATGGAAGTATCTCTTCTTTAGTTGGTTATCGATGTATCCCTTGGTTTGAGTTGCCGTTATGGAATATTAATGAGAAGTTTCATCATTTACTTTCTACACTTTATTTTAGTTTGCAATTTTTGTTATATGGTTGATCTTGTTATTAGTACTGGTATCAATATTGGAGCATCAAGTTAATCTAGTTGGTTTTGGCAAACTTAGTATTAGTCAGTAGCAACAGTACGTTGATCCTTAAGTAGAAAAGAGGGAGTTGCATGTAGATATATTATTCCTTGATCTTTCTTTCTTGTTAGCTCATAAGCTTAGTATTCTCAAGTAAGATTGTTTGTACCTCCAAGGAAGATTGCATGATTGGTTCTATCATATGTATATTTGTTTGTTTTCCTTCAACTCTTATGCTTGCTACCCAGCCTTGCTAGCCAAAAACCTTTAGTGAGAGGGAATGCTTCTCGTGCATCCAAACCTTGAACCCCAAAACCATGCCATTTGTATCCACCATACCTACCTATATGTGGTATTTAACTGCCACTCCAAGTAAATTTTGCTTGTGTGCTACCTTTAAAACCTTCAAAATTACACCTGTTTTGTGCCTCTGTTTAGCTCACGAGGACGCAAATAGAGAATATTTATCTCACTCGTTGATTGGACTTTACACACCTGGACTAGTGGCTTCATCCGCTTATCCAAATGTTGGAAGAGCTGGCAGCGAGGTGCCTGGCCCCAAACTTAATAACACAAATTCTCTTCAATACTTTTGCCCCTGATTTATCAGTCAAAGCATAATTGTGTAAACAAAAGAGAAAGAGGGATGATCTTCTAGACCATTTGCGTCCTTCAATGGGAGCCGCTCTTGTGAAGTCTAGTTGAATTGTGACGTACTGTATTTTCTGTTTGTCATTCGTTGACAAAAACACACACCACTCTCAAAATTGTTTTCAATACTTCTGTTTATCAAATGAAAAGCTCTAGCACATGAGTTAATCCCTCCTTCCCTCTGCGAAGGGCCTATATTTTACCTTTATGTTGAGTCAGTAAACCTACTCATTTCTGTCTTAAGCAAGCATTTGAGTTGTTGTGATACATCCATCTATATGATGATTTATTCAATCATGTCCTTTATTCTTCCTTATTTAGTACTATTGGTTTTATCTGATTGAATACCACTTTGAAAGTTACCAATGACCGCAAAGAGACTGTTATGATTGAGCATGATAAAATCTGCAATATAACCTCTAATATAAAGACTCCGATCGAAACATAAGTACTCTGTTAATTGGTCTCTGACCAAGAACGAAGTTTTCCTTCACCAATTATGATTTCATTTTTGCACCTTTATTGTGATTTCCTCTACTTGTTTCAATTTTTATTATATGAGAGGAAGTTGCTGTCTAGAATGACTTGTGTATTGATAGATGTGATGCTTCTTGTCCGTATTTTATTTATCGACACCTCACTCCATAAACATGTGTTCATGCATACTGAGTTCAGTTTCGCTTGGGGACAAGCAAGGTCTAAGATTGGGGGGAGTTGATACGTCCATTTTTCACCACTATTTTATATTGTAATTTTTTGTTATTCATTAATATATTTCATATTATGATGCATTAGTTATGTTATTTCATCTTATTTTTCATGTTTCATAATTTTTGGAGAGTAAAAACCGGGACCATAAATTTGATGGAAAAAGCACCGTCAAGATACCCTATTTCATAAGATTAGAAGAAAAAGGGGGCATCGGGGATGTCTTAGAAGTCCGGAAGAGGGAGCTCTCCACGAGGAGACCCGGAGGGGGGCCATAGGAGGCCCACACCATGCGTGGGCGCGGCCCCCCTTGGCCGCGCCTGGGGGTGGTGTGGCCACCCTAGCCCACCTCTGGCCACCTCCTTTCGCGTACGTGACCCCCCGAAACCCTAAGCCTGAGAGAACCATCAAGGAAATATTCCGCCGCCTCCTTGGGGCGAAAAATAACATAGAGAGAAAAGCTCTCCGGCAAGGGGAAATCTGCCGGGGAAATTCCTCTCCGTAGAGGGGAAATCATCGCCATCGTCACCATCATCGCTCTGGGCATCATCAAGATCGTCACCATCATCATCATCACCAGAACAATCACCCTCACCATCCATCTCCATCCTGCTATAACGATTAGGGTTTTGTATCGTTGTTATTTACTAGATCTCTCTCTCTCTCTCTCTCGGTGTGGATAACTTGTTAGTAGTTGATGCTTACGAGATTTACCGGTGTTTGCACTTTATGAACAGATTGTTATTCATCATTATATCACCTATGATTATGATCCATATGATGTCGTGTGAGTAGTTCGTTTAGTTCTTTAGGACATGGGAGAAGTCAAGATGTTAGTAGTGGAATTATGTTGAAGTAATATCTAGTGGTTTGATATTTAAGTTGTGGTGTTATTCTTATAGTGGTGTCATGTGAACGTAGACTACATGATACTTCACCTTTATGGGCCTAGGAGGATGCATTATTTATTTGGATACTAACTGTGGGGTTGCCAGAGTGACAGAAACCTAAACCCCGTTTAGGAAACCGATCCATGAGGGAGTGTAGGATCCCAAAGTTTACGACTGTGGTTAGATTTTATCTTAATTACTTTCTTATATTTGCGGATGCTTGCAAGGGATTTAATCACAAGTATGTATTAGTACTAGTTGGGCGGTGCATTAGCATAGGTTCACCCACACAACACCTATCAAAAAAATAAATATTAATCAACTGTATGAAACAAAAGTGTTTGACGAAGTTCCCATGTGTCCTCGAGAACGTTTGGTAATCATAAGTAGAACAACCGGCTTGTCCTTTGATCTCAAAAGGATTGGGCCACTCACTGAAATTATATTTATTGTCTTATATTTACTCGCACTTTATTTATTTGCTATACTGACGTGGGGATGACCCCTGGACCTATCGGGTGAACCTACCCGGTCCAAGGCCTAAGACGAAGGCCCAAAGAGAGGTGTTGTCTTGCGCCACTAGAAGGCCCAACAAAGGCCCACCCGCAAGACTTGCGGGTCAAGAAAGAAAGACCTAACCGAACTAGAACTAGGGTTTGTAACCCCCCCCCGGACATGGTTTGAGAGCTGGCCATCTCTATAAGGCCAGGATTTGAGCTCGAGATCATACTCTCGACTTGAGCACCCCCGTTGTAACCGATCTACTGATAATACAGATCGAAGAGCAGGAGTAAGGGTTTTACCTCTACGAGGGCCCTGAAGCTGGGTAAATCGTGCCCCTGTTAGCCGACGATTGTGACCAACGCCTTTACGTTCTCTTAATCGAAACCCTACGGGATCATCCGAGGGACTTGTTGAGATGACTATTCGACAATTGGCACCGTCTATGGGAACGGCGGGCGCTGGATCTACGGCATCTTCGGCCTCGTCATCGCCAACCTTCAGCTGGAGCCCTGGAACTTCGACTCCAGCAAAATCGATCTGTTCCGGGTCGCTCATCTACGCGCCCCACTCGTCGGAATCGCGCCCGACGTTTAGTGGATTGGAGAAAAGCATCAGCTTGACGTTCGGGAGCTTCCGCTTCTGTGCCGACAAGGCAGAAATCTTGTGCTTCCCCGAGAAGATCGACCTTGACGAATCGGACTTCGAGTCTGTCTCGAGCCCGGCGATCCCTGACTCGCCATCTGACAACGTTGGTCGCGACCTAACGCCCAGCGGTGGCTCCATCCGCCGCAACCTCCACGACTTCCACACCATCGCAACCGAGGAACCCTCTAGATCCGGTGAAAGTTATCGAGCCACGCCTAGGACTCACGAGCCATATCTGGCCCAGGTCTGCATGGCAGGATCAACGGAGGCACCCGAGGAAACAGAGGACAACCAAAAGGAGTGAGAGCGCATTAAAGTATCGCGAACCGCCTGGGACAAAGCAAAGGCGGCGGTACACCTTGGCGGTGAACCCAAAGAAGGAGCCTCCCGAAAGGACCTGGTCGCATACCACTATCACCTAGTACGGGCGAGTCGGCTGATCGCTGAAGCCCGCAAAAATCTGGACAAACAAAAGAAAGCGGCAGATGAGTCGAGCGTGCGTCGCGCGGCTCTCTCTAGGACTCAATCGGTAGGAAACAATCCCCTAAAAAAGAGATACGTCTCGAAGACCGCCGGCATGGATCACGAGTCCCTCAGCGGAATCAGAAAAACACTCGAAACATCCGTCATGCATGTCGACGATGAGGGCAACATACACCCGACGACCCCCGCCGCAGCACTCTTAGCAGCCGCTACATATTTGCAGGCGAACCAGCCGCCCGAAAACGATCCCCGTGCGGAACAACATCGACATGTCCAGAAGGGGCTAGGCATGGCAACCGCAAGAATCGTCGCTCAAGCCCGCAGAAACGCGACAATGCCAGAAGCTGAAAACCCCCTAGGGAAGACAAAACACTTCGTAGACGCGGGAGTACGTCACCTAGAAGGGGAGACAGGGAGTCACCTCGTCGCACCCGAGGGAAAGAAGCCGCGCTTCACGGCGATAGCTCGGGTAGCGACGAAGATAGCCCACGAGATCGCGATCGCAGCCCACGGCACAACAGAAGACGATCGCGACACTGCAGCAGAGAACCAAGGAAAGAGGATAATCGCGACCGGCCCGAATACGACGCGCGAGCAGACATCACGCAAAACAAGGTCAACAGAGCCCGAGCAATCAGGAATTGCGCACGATCGCTATCCACCTCTTCCGACGAGGAAGCCTGCGGTGCACTGTGTTTTACCCGCGACATTCGCGAGGCACCGATTCCCAAGAGATTCAATCTTACCACGGAGGTCCCGAAATATGACGGTTCGCAGGAGCCCAAGTCTTGGCTATCAGATTACCTCACGGTAGTAAAATGCCAACGTGGGAACAAGACGACGGCCATGCAGTATCTAAACCTACACCTTGTAAGCTCTGCACGCAGCTGGCTGGAAGGAAGACCGCAAGCACAGTACGGATCATGGGACGATCTAACCTACGATTTCCGCAAGAACTTCCAGGCGACATACAAAAGACCCGCATCTATCGAAGAGCTGTGGGATTGCAAGCAGAAGAGCGGCGAGTCTACTCGCGAATATATTCAGCGATGGACCACGCTCAAAAATACAGCGGGAAACATGTCAGAGGAGGTCGCAGTCAAAGCTTTCACCAAAGGAGCTTGACGCGCTGCCTTCCGAGAAGAGCTGGGACGAGCTGCGCCCAAAACTATCGGAGAACTAACTGCAATAGCCGACAGATGGGCTAACGGCGAAGATTCCATGCGAACCGAGAAAGCATCTTCACCCGCGCCTGAGGAGGACCGCAACGGTCGAAAGAAGAAGAGGAAACACTACAACCACGACGATCAAGAAGAACTGGTGGCGGCAGAGTTCACAAGAAATTGTGACGGCGGGCCTCGTGGAAACCGCGAATGGAACCCAAAGCCAGATGATAAAACTCTCGAGGAAGACCTTGACTGTTATTGCATGCTACATCTATTCACAGATAAGCGCACAGGAAAGACCAAGGCGACTCATCTCCTCAAGGACTGCCAAAAGTTCCAAGACATCCACGAGGCTTACACGAAGAAAAATAGAGCCGCAGTTAACCAGGGATACCCGCGACTCCTAGGAGGATTCCACCCGCCACAGCCCCTACCTCCACTAGGACACCAGAACGTGGTATTAGCCTTGCTACCAGCTCCACCTGCCGCAAACCCGGGAGCCAACGGGTACCCGCACCAATAGGGGCTCCTAGGCATGATACAAAAGGTCTTCCCGTCCCGAAGAATCCAGAAGACAAACACACTCCAAGTCAACATGGCAGTACAAGCTCCACCATCCACACCCGAATAACTGAACATGTCAGAGCAGCCGATAACTTTCTCGCGAGAGGATCATCCCCCACGGGTCTATCGACCAGGGCACGCCGCGCTTGTCATTCAGGCGCAAATAGGCAACTACGATCTCACTCGGGTGTTCATGGATGGTGGCAGTGGAATCAGCATCATATACACAGAAACACCCCAGAAAATGAATAAAAACCTGGACGGGCTCGCAGAGTCAGAAACATCCTTCCACAGGATAGTACCAGGGAAAGCCGTCCGGCCACTCGGAACAATCAACTTGGAAGTGGTACTAGGAACCCCGAAAAATTACATAAGGGAATTTCTTGACTTCGAAGTCGTCGATTGGCCGTCACAGTACCACGTCAGTCTCGGCCGAACAGCGTTCGCGAGATTCATGGCAGTACCTCACTACGCCTACCTGAAGATCAAGCTTCCAGGAAAATATGGCACGATCACCATAAACGGTGACTTCCAAAAGTCAGACAAGTGTGATACTGAGTTCAATGAGATCGCAAAATCTTTCGGGATGCAGGAGGAGCTGGAAGAGTTGGCAAAAACCACGGATCACTCTGTGATGCCACTCACCAAAAACAACGCCCCGGAACTCGAGTTCAGCCCAAACAGCAACACTTGAAAGCATCAAGTGCACCCGACAGAATCCGCGAAGACGGCGATGATGTCCACCACCCTACCGCCCGCATAGGAAGGCGCGCTTGTCGTACTCCTCTGTGAGTACTGGGAGATTTTCACCTGGCATCCTTCAGATATGCCAGGGATACCCAGGGAGTTCGCCAAGCACTCACTTGAAGTATATAAAGACGCCAAGCCAGTCAAGCAAACCACTCGACGTTTTTTCGAGCCAAAACAGAGGGCACTCGGGGAAGAGGCGAACAGATGGCTAGCCGCCAAATTCATTAGAGAAATCAAAATTTCCACCTGGTTAGCAAACCCGGTGTTAGTCCCGAAGAAAAATACAGACATCCTTCGCGTGTGCATCGACTACACGTCGTTTAACAAACACTGCCCCAAGGATAACTTGCCACTACCACGGATCAACCAGATCGTGGACTCCACTACAGGCTGCCAACGACTCTCCTTCCTGGACGCCTACTCGGGCTACAATCAGATCAGGATGAAACAGGAGGATGAGAAGAAGACAACATTTATCATACCACACGGTGTATAGTGCTACACAACAATGCCCTTCGGGCTGAAAAACGCAGGCGCGACATATCAGCTGAAGGGAATATGCCCGAGAGGCAATAATAAAGTGTTTATTATGTTATTCCTTGTTTATGATAGATGTTTATTTCTATTGCTAGAATTGTATTAACCGAAAACGTTAATACATGTGTGATTAATAAACAAACCAACGTTCCTAGTGAAGCCTCTCTTTTAACTAGCTCGTTGATTAACAGATGATCAAGGTTTCCTGATCATAGACATTGGATGTTGTTAATAACGGGGTCATGTCATTAGGAGAATGACGTGATGAACTTAGACCCTAAACTAAGTATAACAATACGATCAAGTCATTTAGTTTTGTTGTTATGTCTTACATTCGGAGTAACATTGTTCCTTAGACCATGAGATCATGTTAATCACTAATACCGAAAGAATACTTTGATGACATCAAACGTCACACCATAAAAGGGTGGCGTTAGGTATTCGGAAAGTGTTAGTTGAAGCTCATGGATCAAGAGTGGGATTTGTCCATCCAATATGACTGAGAGATATACTCAGGGCCCTCTCGGTGATATCACATCGACACTGCTTGCCAGCACATGATATGAACACAAGGATGTTATATCACGGGAACGAGAAAAGAGTACTTGTCAGGTAACGAGATCGAACAAGGTATGGTTGATACCAACGATCGGATCTCGGACAAGTAAAATATCGCGAGACAAAGGGAAATCGTTACGACGTTGAAAGGTTCACACGATCACGAGAGTCATCGTTGAATATATAGCAGTCATCACGGATCTCCAGATCCCGCTGTTGATTATTGATCGTAGAGGAGTCTCGATCATGTCTATGTTATTCACGAACCGTAGGGTGACACACTTAAGGTTCGATGAAGCGTTTGAGAGGATACGGAATACCGAAGAATGTTTTGGGCAGCTCCAAAATTGTTTCGGGGAAAATTGATATAGGTCAAGGGGTTTTTAGTCGAATGGTTGTTAACAGAATTAACAAATGATTCGAGGTGCTGCATGCAAATGTTTTTTTAATGGAATTAACAAATATAAATAAAGAAATAAAAATGTTTTATTTATTTACTAAAGAAAAACCTTTGGATTTTCTAAGTGTTAAATTAAGAGAGCATGAGTGGGTGTGAGTGGGGCTTCCACTCACATGAAGAGGGGAGGAGGTGGGGGCACCCATGGCTGGCCGCATCCCCCTTGGGCTGCCTCCCCCTCCCCTATAAAAGGAGGGTGAGAGATCCCTCTTCTCCACACACTTCCCCACTTCCTTTTCCCTCCACCAGCTGCTCCATTCCATGGTCTCCGGCTTGGCGAAGCCCTGACCATGGGATTCTTCACCACCACCACGCTATCATGCTGCTGGAGTTCCAGGGGATCCTCTACTTCCGCTACTCGCTGGATCGAGGGAACGGAAGTCTTCATCGAGCTGAACGTGTGACCGATTACGGAGGCACCGCCGGATCGCGGTGCACTTCTTCTCGCTCGGGATCAGCGTGAGTACGACTACGCCAACAACGATATTTTATCTCGTACCACTTTGAGTCTTCGAGGGTATGTTATCTCAGGACTCTCTTTCTCCCCGTTGCCTTTCATCTCATAGATTAGATCTTGGCCATTCGGGTTTATCGCGCGTAGGGAATTTTTTGTTTTCTTTGCAATGTACCCTTCAGTGGTATCAGAGCCGGATCTATGCGTAGATGATTTGTACGGGTAGAACCCATAGGAGTATGTGGGCATTGATGATCATGTTTTTGCCTCTTTGAGTATTTTATGATCTTAGTGGCATAGTAGGATGAAGCTGCCCTAGACAAACTTTACGTGTACTATGTACACGAGAATTGTCTCACTTGTGACTAAGGAGGTGTCCGTTTCTCCTACTATAGTTAAGATCTAATCTACAAATGGTTGTTAAAAATATGTTTTATCAACGTTGTGGCTCTTGTACATAGGTATGGACGGTTCTATACTCGTAAGCACAAGCCACGTAAAATATGCAAAAATAAATTAGAGGCGTCTAACTTGTTTTTGCAGGGCATGTGATGTGATATGGTCAATGTTACAAACGTTATGTATGAGATTATATCTTTTGTAAATGATTGACATACCGTCTGGAGCCATATGGTTGTCTTATTTTTATGGCCTCCGTGTTGTATATCATATCCATGTGATATGTTGTAATGGACAATCAAGATGGAGGTGCCACGAACCTTGGTGCCACGCCGGTGGAATGATGGAGATCATACCATGATGCACAAAATGGAGATCAAGTGCAAGAAGGACCATATCATATCACATTATCCATGCATGTGATGTTTATCCTTTTATGCATCTTATTTTGCTTAGATCGCGACGGTAGCATTATAAGATGATCCCTCTCACTTAATATCAATATAATAATGTGTTCTTCCTTAAGTATGCACCGTTAAGAAAGTTCGTCGTTTCGAGACACCACGTGAGGATCGGGTGTGATAGACTCAACGTTCGCATACAAAGGGTGTTTTCAAGCCTAGCATGTAAAGACATGGCCTTGAAACACACGCAATACTACGGTTCTACATGGCGAGCCTAGCATGTACAGACATGGCCTCGGAACACGTAACCGAAAGGTAAAGCATGAGTCATATGGATGATATGATGAATATGTTGATGTTCGCCTTTGCAACTACACCGTCTCACGTGATGATCGGTTTCGGTGTAGTGAATTTGGTTCGTGTAATCACTAAAGACGACTAAGAGGTATGTTGTTTTTGAGTGGGAGTTCATGGGATAATTTTAGAAATTAACTTGAACTTAATTTATCATAAACATAGTCTACATAGTCTTTGAAAATATGTTGTAGATCATGGCACCACCCACCTTCAATTTCAATATGTTCATGGAGAGAGAAAAATAGCGAACAATGGGAGCAACTTTACCAACTGGGCACTTAACCTGAGGATTCTCCTTGCCGCTTGCAAGAAGATCTATGTGCTTGATGCACCGCTAGGTGACCAGCCCGCTGATGATGCTTCTGATGAAGATAAAAATGTTTATCTGACTCAACAAGAAAACCACGGTATAGTTCATTGCGGTATCCTCTATGGATTAGAGCCAGAGCTGCGAAAATGTTTCGAGAACATCACTTCTTATGCTACAATGGGAGAATTGAAAATGATTTTCGATACCCATGCCGCAGTTGAGATTTATAACGCTTCAGAAAAGTTCTTTAGCTACATGATGGAAGAGAACAGGTCCATTAGTGAGCATGTACTCAAGATGTCTGCGTACGCTGATAAGCTCATAGCCTTGGGAATATCGATTCCCATTGATCTAGGGATACACTGTGTTCTCCAAACTCTTCCACCTAGTTACAAGAACTTCGTGATGAACTATAATATGCAAAGTATGAAGAAGTCTCTTCCTGTGCTTCTCTCGATGCTTAAAACTGCTGAAGTGGAGAAAGAACATCAAGTGTTGATGATCAATAAGACCACTAGTTTCAAGAAAGGCAAGAAAGGCAAGCCAAGGGTAAACTTCAAGAAGGGTGGCAAATTTGTTGCTTCTCCTGAGAAGAAAACCAAGTATGGCCCTAAGTCTGAGACTGAGTGTTTTTATTGCAAGGGTACTGGCCACTGGAAGTGCAATTGCCCCAAATATCTGGCAGATAAGAAGGCCGGCAAAGTGAACAAATTCATACATTATATACTTGTTATTGATGTGTACCTTACTAGTACTTGCATTAGCACCTGGGTATTTGATACTGGTTCGGTTTCTCACATATGTAACTCGAAATAGGAGCTGCAGAATAAGCAACCAAAGGATGAGGTGACGATGCGCGTCGGCAATGGATCAAGAGTTGATGTGATCGCCGTCGGGACGCTACCTCTACGTATACCATCGGGATTAGTTATAAACCTCAATAATTGTTATTTGGTGCCTGCATTAAGCATGAATATCGTTTCTAGATCTTGCTTAATGCGGAATGGTTATTCCTTTAAGTTTGAGAACAATGGTTGTTCGATTCATATGAATAATATCTTTTATGGTCATGCACCTGAGAAGAATGGTTTATTTGTTTTGAATCTTGATAGTATTGATACACATATTCATAATGTGAATGCCAAAAGAATTAAGTTAAATGATGATATTGCTACTTACATGTGGCATTGCCGCTTAGGTCATATTGGTGTTAAACGCATGAAGAAGCTCCATTCTGATTATGAATCATTTGAAACATGTGAACCATGCCTTATGGAAAAGATGACTAGAACCCCGTTTTCTGGAACCATGGAATGGGCGATAGACCTACTGGAAATCATACATACTGATGTGTGTGGACCAATGAGTGTATCTTCGCGTGGTGGATATCGTTATTTTGTCACTTTCGCAGATGATTTGAGTAGATATGGGTATATTTACTTAATGAAACACAAATCTGAGACATTTGAAAAGTTCAAAGAATTTCAGTGTGAAGTTGAAAATCATCTTAACAGGAAGATTAAATTTCTACGATCTGATCGTGGAGGCGAATATCTAAGTTACGAGTTTGCATGCATATGAAAGAATGTGGAATAGTTTCACAACTCACACCTGTCGGAACACCACAGCGTAATCGTATTTCCGAACGTCGTAATCGTACTTTATTGGATATTGTTCGATCTATGATGTCTTTTACAGATTTGCCACTATCGTTTTGGGGTTATGCACTAGAGACCGCTGCATTCACTTTAAATAGGGCACCATCTAAATCCGTTGAAACGACACTGTATGAATTATGGTTTGGAAACAAACCTAAGCTGTCATTTCTAAAAGTTTGGGGATGCGATGTTTATGTGAAGAAGCTTCAACCTGATAAACTCGAACCCAAAGCGGAAAAATGCGTCTTCATAGGATACCCTAAAGAAACAATAGGGTACACCTTCTATCAAAGATCCGAAGGCAAGATTTTCGTTGCCAAGAATGGATCCTTTTTGGAGAAGGAGTTTCTCTCGAAAGGTGTGAATAGTAGGAAGGTAGAACTCGACGAGGTTATTGAACCTTCTCTTCTTGGAATGGCGAGTAGCACAGCGCCGGAAGTTGTTCCGGTGCCGACTCCGTCAGTTGAAGAGAGAGCTAATGATCAAGATCATGAAACTCCAGAAGAGGAAACTACCACGCCTCGCAGGTCAACTAGGGAACGTACAGCTCCTGAATTGTACGGAGATCCCGTATTAAACTTCATGGTAGATGGAGGTGATGACCCTGCGACGTATGATGAAGCGATGATGAGCCCAGATTCCAACAAATGGCTTGAAGCCATGAAATCCAAAATAGGATCCATGTACGAAAACCAAGTTTGGACTTTGGTGGACTTACCCGATGATCGCAAGGTCGTTGAGAACAAATGGATCTTTAAAAAGAAAACTGACGCCGATGGTAATGTGACCGTCTATAAAGATCGACTTGTCGCAAAATGTTTCCGACAAATTTAAGGAGTTGACTACGATGAGACTTTCTCACCAGTAGCGATGCTTAAGTCGGTTAGGATTATGTTAGCAGTTGCTGCATTTTTCGATTATGAAATCTGGCAGATGGATGTCAAAACGGCTATCCTTAATGGTGACATTGAGGAAGAGTTGTATATGATGCAACCCAAAGGTTTTGTTGATCCTAAGGATGTTGACAAGGTGTGCAAGCTTCAATGTTCCATTTATGGACGGAAGCAAGCATCCCGGAGTTGGAACCTCCATTTTGATAAGGTGATCAAAGGGTTTGGATTTGTCCAAACATACAGAGAAGCTTGTATTTACAAGAAAGTAAGTGGGAGCTCTGTAGAATTTCTAGTACTATATGTGGATGACATATTGTTGATTGGAAATGATATAGAACTTTTAAAAAGCGTAAAAGGTTATTTGAACAGTAGTTTTTCGATGAAAGACCTCGGTGAAGCAGCTTATATATTAGGCATCAAAATCTACAGGGATAGATCAAGACGCTTAATTGTACTTTCGCAAAGTACATACCTTGACAAGATTCTGAAGAAATTCAGAATGGAAGATAGTAAGAAGGGGTTCTTACCTATGTTGTAAGGCAAAACGTTGAGTAAGACTCAATGTCCAGCTACAACAGAAGATAGAGAGAAAATGAATAAGATTCCCTTTGCTTCAGCCATAAGTTCTATCATGTATGCTATGCTATGTACAAGACCGGATGTGGCACATGCTATTAGTTTGACTAGTAGGTACCAATCCGATCCAGGTTTGGAACACTGGACGGCGGTCAAGAATATCTTTAAGTACTTGAGAAGAACTAAGGATATGTTTCTCATATATGGCGGTGAAGAAGAGCTCGTCGCAAGATGTTACATCGATGCTAGCTTCGACACTGATCCGGATGACTCTAAGTCTCAGTCCGGGTTCGTATTTGTTATGAATGGAGGAGCGGTAAGATGGAGGAGTTCCAAGAAATCCGTGGTGGCGAGATCATCAACAGAAGCAGAATATGTTGCTGCCTTGGAGGCAACACAAGAAGCAGTTTGGATGAAGGAGTTCATATCCGAACTAGGTGTGGTTCCGAGAGTGTTGGATCCAATGGTTATGTATTGTGACAACAATGGTGCCACAGCCAATGCTAAGGAGCCAAGGTCTCATAAGAATTCCAAGCATATCAAACGCCGTTTTCACTCCATCCGTGAAGATGTCGCAGATGGGGATGTGAAGATTTGCAAAGTACATACGGATCTGAATGTGGCAGATCCGTTGACTAAACCTCTCTCAAGGGAAAAACATGATCAACACCAGAACTCAATGGGTGTTAGATTCATCACTATGTAATATAGATTATTGCCGCTAGTGCAAGTGGGAGACTGAAGGGAATATGCCCGAGAGGCAATAATAAAGTGTTTATTATGTTATTCCTTGTTTATGATAGATGTTTATTTCTCATGCTAGAATTGTATTAACCGTAAACGTTAATACATGTGTGATTAATAAACAAACCAACGTTCCTAGTGAAGCCTCTCTTTTAATTAGCTCGTTGATTAACAGATGATCAAAGTTTCCTGATAATAGACACTGGATGTTGTTAATAATGGGGTCATGTCATTAGGAGAATGACGTGATGAACTTAGACCCTAAACTAAGTATAACAATACGATCAAGTCATTTAGTTTTGTTGTTATGTCTTACATTCGGAGTAACATTGTTCCTTAGACCATGAGATCATGTTAATCACTAATACCGAAAGAATACTTTGATGACATCAAACGTCACACCGTAAAAGGGTGACTATAAAGGTGGCGTTAGGTATTCGAAAAGTGTTAGTTCAAGCTCATGGATCAAGAGTGGGATTTGTCCATCCAATATGACAGAGAGATATACTCAGGGCCCTCTCGGTGATATCACATCGACACCGCTTGCAAGCACGTGATATGATCACAAGGATGTTATATCACGGGAATGAGAAAAGAGTACTTGTCAGGTAACGAGATCGAACAAGGTATGGTTGATAACAATGATCGGATCTCGAACAAGTAAAATATCGTGAGACAAAGGGAAATTGTTACGATATTGAAAGGTTCACACGATCACGAGAGTCATCATTGAATATATAGCAGTCATCACGGATCTCCAGATCCCGGTGTTGATTATTGATCGGAGAGGAGTCTCGATCATGTCTATGTTATTCACGAACCGTAGGGACACACTTAAGGTTCGATGAAGCGTTTGAGAGGATACGGAATACCGAAGAATGTTTTGGGCAGCTCCGAAATTGTTTCGGGGAAAATTGAAATAGTTCAAGGGGTTTTTCGTTGAATGGTTGTTAATAGAATTAACAAATGATTGGAGGTGCTGCATGCAAATGTTTGTTAATGGAATTAACAAATATAAATAAAGAAATAAAAATGTTTCATTTATTTATTAAAGAAAAACCTTTGGATTTTCTAAGTGGAAAATTAAGGGAGCATGAGTGGGTGTGAGTGGGGCTTCCACTCACATGAAGAGGGGAAGAGGTGGGGCACCCATGGCTGGCCGCACCCCCCTTTGGGCTTCCTCCCCTCCCCTATAAAAGGAGGGTGAGAGCTCCCTCTTCTCCACACACTTGCCCACATCCTTTTCCCTCCACCCGCTGCTCCATTCCATGGTCTCCGGCTTGGCGAAGCCCTGACCGTGGGATTCTTCACCACCACCACGCCGTCGTGCTGCTGGAGTTTCGGGGGATCCTCTACTTCCGCTACCCACTGGATCGAGGGAACAGAAGTCTTCATCGAGCTGAACGTGTGACCGATTACGGAGGCACCGCCGGATTGCGGTGCACTTCTTCTCGCTCGGGATCGGCGTGAGTACGACTACGCCAACAACGAGATTTTATCTCGTACCACTTTGAGTCTTCGAGGGTATGTTATCTCAAGAATCTCTTTCTCCCCGTTGCCTTTCATCTTATAGATTAGATCTTGGCCATTCAGGTTTATCGCGCGTAGGAAATTTTTTGCTTTCTATGCAACGTACCCTTCATCAGCACTTCATGCAAAAATGCCTCGCTAAGCTCATTGGCAAGAATGTACAAGTTTACGTTGACGACATTGTC
Source organism: Alopecurus myosuroides (assembly GCA_028641055.1). NCBI lineage: Eukaryota > Viridiplantae > Streptophyta > Magnoliopsida > Poales > Poaceae > Alopecurus > Alopecurus myosuroides. Next base: position 70,597,374 of record CM054062.1, read on the forward strand.
ATCAAGACTCGAGGATATCAGGGAGACGTTTGACGCCCTCAACGCCTACAGAATCAAACTTAACCCGACAAAATGCGTCTTCAGAGTCCCCGCAGGACAACTCCTCGGCTATCTGATCTCGCCCGAGGAATCGAGGCTAACCCGGAGAAAATACAGGCAATCATGACGATGAAGGAGCCAACGAATCTTCACGGCGTACAGCAGCTCGTAGGGCGACTGGCCGCCCTAAGCAGATTCATCGCAAGATTAGGCGAGCAGGCGCTCCCCTTCTATAAGCTACTGAAGAAAACAGATATGTTCGAGTGGACGCCAGAAGCAAAGAAGGCGTTCGTCGACTTGAAAAGAGTGCCGCAGAGAAGACGCGTATTGGCTACGTCATAGGAAAAGGAACCAGTCTTCCTTTACCTAGCCGCAACAAACCAAGTCGTCAGCACGGTAATTGTCGTCGAACGGCCAGAAGACGGAAAAGCATACGGTGTTCAGAGACCAATATACTACATCAGTGAGGTGCTTTCGCCGTGCAAGCAGCGATACCCCCACTACCAGAAGCTCGCGTATGGAGTGGTCCTTACTACTCGCAAGCTCAAACATTACTTCCAGGAGCATACCGTCACGGTGCTAAATGACGAATCACTCGGTACTATCATGAACAACCCCTTGGCATCCGGAAGAATCGCAAAATGGAGCATCAAGCTAGGCGCCTGGGACATCATATATGCGGGGCTCAACACCGTAAAATCCCAGGTAGTCGTGGAGTTCATGAGCGAGTGGACGGAGCTGCAAACCCCGGGACCTCCAGAATACACGAGCAACTGGATCATGTACTTCGACGGGTCGAAGAGAAACGAGGGAGCTGGAGCTGGTGTCATCCTCATATCGCCAAGGGGCGATAAGCTACAGTATGTCCTGCGACTCAACTTCCCTCCTGACGACCCCACATCCAACAACAATGCAGAATACGAGGCCCTCCTGCATGGCATGAAGATGGCGATTGCCTGTGGATCCACTCGATTGATGATATACGGGGATTCAAACCTTATCGTGCAGCTGACGATGAAGGAGTGTGACGCTGTTACAGACAACATGATCGCCTATCACGACATGTACAACCTACTCGAAGGAAGTTTCAAAGGGTGTGAGCTGAAGCACATCGCGCGATCAAGCAACGAGAAGGCAGACAAACTGGCGAACATAGGGTCCACAAACGCCCCTGTTCCACTAGGAATCTACCTCAAAAGAATTAGCAAACGATCAGTCAAGTTCAAGAAGCCCGCATTGACACCCGCAGCAACAGAAACGGTGGCCAACCAGCTAATCGCCCTCATAGAGCTCACACATCACATCTCACGGCAAGTTTTTTTGGTCGAGTCAACCTGGACGCAGAAATATCGTGACTACTTGTCCAATAAACAGCTCCCGGCACACGTTCGCGAGGCGAGACAGATAGTACGGCGCATCAAATCTTTTCGGGTGATCCAAGGAGAGCTGTACAAGTAAAACATATCAGGAATACTCCAAAGATGCATCTCACCCGAAGACGGCAAGGAGCTACTCCGTGACATACACCAAGGCGACTGCGGGCACCATGCAAGCTGGAAAGCAATCGTGGGAAAAACCTTCCGCGCAGGATTCTACTGGCTCACGGCGTCTAGAGACGCTAAAGACCTAGTCGACAGATGCAATGTCTGCCAAAGGTTCGCACCCAAGCCGCACGCACCGACCACAGAACTCCACATGATCCCTATCGTCTGGCCCTTTGCTCAATGGGGGCTAGACATGGTGGGACCACTACGGAAGTCGACACCCGGAGGATACACCCACCTGCTAGTAGTAGTCGACAAATTCACGAAATGGATAGAGGCTACGCCAGTCACTTCACAGCACGCTGAGTGCGCCGTGATATTCCTAAACTCCATCGTGTGCAGGTTCGGTGTCCCGCACAACATCATCACAGATAATGGGAGCAACTTCACAGCCAAAGAAACTCAGGACTTCTGCGCGGAAAAAGGGATAACTCTCAGCTTTGCTTCGGTAGCTCACCCGCAAACTAACGGCCAAGTCGAGCGATCCAACGGATTAGTGTCGGATGGCCTAAAGAAGCGGTCACTCAATCGACGGCACCTAGCAGAAGGGCACTGGGCCAAAGAATTACCATCGATGTTATGGATCCTGCGAACAACACCAAATCGGCCGACAAACTACACGCAATTCTTCATGGTCTACGACGCTGAGGCCGTGCTACCCGAGGACGTCAAGTTCAGCGCCCCACGAGTTGTCGCATACAGCAAAGAAACCTCGAACAAGGCACTCGCAGATGATATAGACGCACTGGACGAGATCTGGGACATCGCACTCGCAAGATCTGCAGTCTACCAGCAGTCGTTGTGTAACTACCACAGTCGCCGCATACACCACAGATCCTTCGTGGTAGGAGACTTAGTATTACGACTCAAGAAAAAGGAGGGGCACAAGCTAGAGCCACCATGGGAAGGACCCTTCATCATACACGAAGTTATCCCAGGAGGCTCCTATCGCTTGAAAACCCCGAAGACAGGCGACATCTGCTCCAACCCATGGAACGTGGCACACCTCCGCAAGTTTTATCCCTATGATTTTTAATCTTCTACTCGCAAGAAATAAGGCTGTACTAGCCACTTTGTAACTCGAGCAAATACATGGCTTCTCAGCCATAGCAATAAAACATGGTTTCTCAACCATAGTTACAAATATTATCCATTCGCAATTTTTTCTTTCTACATGCTAAAACGACAGGTCACACCCCCAAACACACGGGGGCTACGCCTAACTAGCATCGTCAACGACATTGAGCACTTACACTCGATAAAAAAATACAGGGTAAAACAAGGTTCACACCTTATAAATACCTTAAATCAATCGATTAATACATACAAGGGCACAAGGTATACGCCTTCAAACACCTTACAAAGCTAGAACAAGGTACATACACCTTGAGGACTTACAAACAACATCTATCGACGAGCAGCCGCCTCTCGAAGTAGTCGGTCAGTCGAACAATTTGCTCTGCTGCAGGATGCACAACCTCGCAATGAGGGACAAAATCTACAGGTGGGCCTCGAGTATCCGGGAGTTGCGCCACAGAGTTGAAGTTAACCTCAGGATGCCTCAAACGCACGAAGGCGAGCGCCACCTGAGCTCCACGGATGAGTTGTTGGCGTACACACTCGCGAACTCCTCCCACCCGACCAAACATCCTCAGTAGGCCAGTCAAGCTATTTGGTACAACTCCAAAAGGATAAAACGATCGATGGACAGAAGAGAGAGCCTCCTGACAAGACTCAACGAGTACCTGCGCCTGACTCGCCCGATACTTCAGGGTAGCCAAGATAAAACATCGGCTACGGTCAGACCAGAAGTTGCTCGCGTGAGGATTAGAGCTTCTCGACTCGTAAACAATATGGTTGTCCACCCAATGACCCTCGCAGACTAAATCCGGCTAAAAACTACACAAACTGGCAAGCATGTCAAAACAAAACAACAATCATCGACAAGTACTCGGGGGCTCGCAAAAACTTACAGAGCATGTTCTTCGCAACACCCGACAACTCCTCCATTACAAACTGCTCACGCTCAGCCGCAAGTTTCTGCTTCGACTTGGCCACATCATCCACGCCTCGTAGAGCCTTCAGCCTACGATCGTCATCCGCGACACGGTCATGAAGCGATGCAAATGTACTGGCAGCAGCAACTAACAGATCGACCAGAGAAGTAGATCCACTCGACAAACCTCCGCTAGAGTCAATCACCTGGAAAGAACAACAAAGATTCAAGGACAATACAATAACCCACTCGAGAGTATACCACCCAATTTTCGGGTGCTTGGGGGCTACTCCCATCGGGAGAATACAAAGTAAGGCGCAGATATAAAAACGCTGACACTTTCGAAAAACCATTTCGATTGGGAAAAATAAAGTACGGAATACATCCCAAGGTTCATTACATGACGGAGCACATGGAAACAAGAACTATCCTACGGAGCTACAGAGGTAGCTCCACTCGCAGTAGGATGTCCCTTACGCCCAGCACGGGAGAGCACCCCAGAAAGCATCTTCGCAAGCTCTCTAGCATGGTCGCCAAAAGGACGGTGTGCTACCTTTTTGCCTAGGGAATTGCACGGAATCTCCGAATACACCTTCTCCAGGTCGCCCGAGACTCCATGCGCCAAGGCAAATTGGATAGCGTCCTGGCCCCGCACTCGGTTTGCGCGAGGGAGTACTCATGAAGGAGATCTCCATCGCCCAGGAAAACCTGCAGGAGACCACCTAGAGTAGGCGGAACCGCCACGTCCACAAGCAGGCGCTCGTGGAACTGCATCAGCACTCGGGTAGCACCACCAACCAGCGAGCAGATCCTATTTGCGTGCTCCTAAAGCTGAGTACACAAGTCGGTGAGAGCATCGAGTCATTGGTGTCCGGCTAGCTCCAACCCAACTCCAAGGGCATCTGAGACATAGACAGAATAATTATCAGAAAAGGAAAAAAGAGAGCCACAGTCGAAGGAAGATACAGCACAACTTACCAGCAAGCTTCTGAGCAAGAGGACGGATGACGCCAACAAGATCGATGTCATGCTTCACGCTCGCCTCCTCCGACTGCTTCAGAGCTCCCTGAGCCTCCGCGAGACTGTCAGCCGAGCACTTCCGGGTGGTTTCCAACTTCTTTTGAGTGCAATCCAGCTCCGCCTCAAGGGTCTTCACCCGAGAAAGAGCCTCCGCCTTCTCAGTCTTCAAGCGGGTAACCTCATATGCGGGTAGAAAGGACACGATTATGACAACAATTGCAACCAGGAAGAAACGGTGAAGGCAAAAAGGCACGCTAGCCTACCTTGAAGGGAGTGGCTATCCTGAACGAGCTGGCCGCGATCCACCCGAAGAGAAACGCAGTCCGCTTTAGCCGAAAGAACCCGACACCCGAAAGCAGCGAGGGAGTCGAGAAGGGCCTGCAAAACCTCCAAGTCAAAAAACCATGGATGTGTCACTTGAGCCTATACACATATGTACACAGTCAAGTATAGCCTCGGGGGCTACTCCCATCGGGAGCACTGCCGTGCACCTGATAAAGTTGAGAACATGCGAAGCAAGATGCAAGAAAATAAACGGGCTTACCTTGCCCTAGGCGGTAGACAGAGGGTCCGCCTAACTACCCGAGACTTCCCGGCTCGCTGACGCTCCAGCATCCACAGGAGCTCCACCCGCAAAGCTGGGCATCCCGTACTCCGGGGCCTCGGTTGCTCTCGCTGGGCTCGGAGATCTTCGGGTTGGATCAGCAGCTGGAGCAAGATCCACGGCGTACTCCTTCCTCTTCATGGAAGGGATTGAAGAAGCGAACTGGCCCGGACTGATGGTCGCAAGACTGCTGCAAAAAAGTGAAATCAGATAAGGAGCAAAAACAAAAGGAAAAGGAAGACGATTCGCAATTAAAACCAAAGTGCACATGACTTACTCATCCTCGTCGTCATCATCGTCGAGAACATCCGGGTTCCAGGCGGTGGAGACCTTCGACTGACAACCCGCGGGAGGAAGCACGTTGAGAGGAGCCACCCGAAGGGGCTCAGCATCCTTAACGGACTCATCGCCCAAGGAACTATCCTTTGAAGTGACCTCGTCCTCCTGACGCCTGTGGCGCTTGCGGTGGTGAAGTTGGTCACTACCCGAATCCTCCTCTTCGTCCACATCATCGCGTTCGGAGCTTGAGTCAGCCTCCGCGACGCTGGTTTCGTGAGGGGCTTCAATGTTACTCGGCAGAAGATCTGAGACATCGTCTGCAGAAATTGGCGGGTAACATGTTGCCACATCACGATTCTACAGAAGAAAAAGAAGAAAATTTTCACTCAAAGGAAACCCAGACGCAAAAGAACAAAAGCAAAGGAGAAACTTAAGAATCTCACCTCAGTTGGAGGGTTCCCCGCCTTGAATGGGTCGAGAGGGCACGCCAAACAGACCTCTCCCTTCTTCAGCTTGGTGATGGCCGCGATTTTCTTGTCTAACTCGGCGTTCGAAAGGAGGTCATCACATACGCGACTCGGGTCCTTGATGCCCATGTACTCCCACATGGCGGTTGGCCTCTCTTGAAGGGGCTGAATCCTTCGACGCAGGAACACACTCGACAGGTTATCCCGTTCAGCGAGGTCCCCAACTCCTTGTTCCTGAAGCTTGCCACCTTCGTGAGTAGAGGGGCGACAACTTTACCTTCTTCGGCGGTAAGCGAGTGTAGCCAGGAATTCCACCACTTCAGAGTGGCGAATGGCTGGAATTCGGGGGCTCCACTCGTGTTGTTATCGGTGACGTAGAACCACTTTCGGCGCCACCCCTACGCCGAGTCAAGGAAGTACATCTCCATATAGGGGATGCCTTTGCTCGCCTGGATCCCGAAGCCTCCAGTCCGCAGCGGCTTCCCCACCTTCTCGCCTGGCTCCGCCCTTTCCCGAAAGATCCGCACCTTGAAGTTGGCTTTCCAAAGCCCCCGGTGCGGGCGTATCCCCAGGAAGCACTCGCAAAGCACGATAAAGCACAATATGTGCTGAATCGCGTTTGGAGGAAGGGGAGGGGGAGAGACAGACCTCTGGAGACATGCTCCGAGAAGATGACGCGCTCGTTGGCGAGGGGATTGGGAGTCTCCTCCTTCTTGGACAGACGCACACGCCTAGAATCTTCCGGCGGGAGCAATCCCTCCCGCTGCATCTCGGTGATACTCTTCTTGGTGGTGTTCGCGGCGCGCCAATCGCACGTACTCTTCACGGGAGGCACCGCAGAAGCGCTTGCCACATCTTTGGAGGACGCCGCGGCATCTCCATGCTTCTTCGCTCCCGCCATTGGAGGACACTTGGTGCTTACATAGAAGGAGGCGTACGCGAGGGAGAAGAAAGTGATTAAGGGCCGGAAGATTTACCCCTCCCCTAAAGCTCAATACTTATATCCAAGAAAAAATGATCCAAGCCGTAGATCTACCAACATGGCATCCATCGCGTCCAACACGCGTGAAGTGGAAACGAAGCGGCGGAGCACAGTTACCCCAGCACGATCTTTACGAAAAGATCGTGCGCATTTACAGCGCGCGGCCAGCGGAAAAACAGGGACACGACCGATCGTTTCCGGTCAAAAGCTGACAGGGTGGCCCTGCACGCTTTGCTCCGTTTCATCACGTCCTATCGGGAGTATTCAGAGAAAACGAGTGCGCAATGACGTCATTGCGCACCTCATAAGACCCGAAATTTCTTTCGCATAAGCACAGTGACACGAAATCTCCTTCGTATGGGCACATCAAGACGCAGAATTTCTTTCGAGTAGACACCCTGACACGAAATCTCTTTCGTATGGGCACATCAAAACGCAAAATCTCTTTCGCATAAACACCCTGAAACGAAATCTCTTTCTTATGGGCACATCAAAACGCGAAATTTCTTTCGCATAAACACCTTGAACACGAAAACTCTTTCGTATGGGCGCATCAAGACGTGAAACTTCTTTCGCATAAAAATTCTGACATGAAATCTCTTTCGTATGGACGCCGTAACACAAAATCTCTTTCTTATAAGATCAAGATAAAGGATGATTTATTCACCCGAAGAATCACGGAAACATGATCAAGGTAAAATTGCGATTGTGCGGCTCCCGCGGGTTTACCACACGATGTACTTACACATCCTTATCCTAGATCGTTTGGCCGACTAGGCACATCCAGATGACGTATTCTTTCGAGTACGAAGGTAAGACCCAAAGGATCTCTCTTATGGGCCTAGAATCGCACTCAAGCTGCGTCCTCCCGTAAATTTTCCGTGTCAACAACACGAAGAAAAATACTAGCGGACGCGCCGGGTACCCCTTTAGGTTAAGTCCGACTCGGTAAGACCTCCAGGCCCAGTCGCAACGATCACCTCGCCAGATTCGAGTCGGAGGTCTCGAATTCGTGTAGGCCGGAACCGTTTTTGCCCTAGATGCAATTAATTGGCCCTGATCTTTCTGGAGAGCCAAGTGACTGAGCCACATCCTTCTGCGAAAATAGCCAACATAAGGCACATTTATCACTCAATGCTTGAGTATATGGGCGCTTCGCGCATAGGGTATACACCCTCAAAACCAGGCGATTGAATGACCATTCGAAAAAAAATCAAGAATGAACTTTGAGTGCTTACGCGACTATTCTCAGTCGAATAAACACTCGGGACTAATGACGTGGGGATGACCCCTGGACCTATCAGGTAAGCCTACCCGGTCCAAGGCCTAAGACAAAGGACCAAAGAGAGGTGTTGTCCTGCGCCACTAGAAGGCCCAACAAAGGCCCACATGCAAGACTTGCGGGTCAGGAAGGAAATACCTAACCAACCTAGAACTAGGGTTTGTAACCCCCCCCCCCCCCCGGACACGGTTTGAGATCTGGCCATCTATATAAGGCCAGGAGAACCACCGGGAGGGGGATCCAGTCTACTTTCGCCACCACAAGATTTGAGCTTGAGATCATACTCTCGACTTGAGCACCCCCCCCCCCCGTTGTAACCGATCTACCGATAATACAGATCAAAGAGCAGCAGTAAGGGTTTTACCTCTACGAGGGCCCCGAACCTGGGTAAATCGTGCCCCCTGTTAGTCGACGATTGTCACCAGCGCCTTTACGTTCTCTTAATCGAAACCCTACCGGATCATCCGAGGGACTTGTTGAGATTGAAGGGGTCGTTGCATAGAAAACAAAAAATTTCCTACGCGAGAGACACCCGAAAGGCCAAGATCTAATCTAGGAGGCGAAGTGCAACGGGCAACGAGAGGGTTAAGGAGAACACATACCCTCGAAGACACAAAGCGTTACAAGATCAAATCTTGTTGTTGGCGTAGTCGTACTCACACCGATCCCGATAGCGAGAAGATGTGCACTGCATCCGGCGGTGCCTCCGTGATCGGTCACACGTACGGTTGATGACGACCTCCGTTCCCTTGTTCCAGCGGGGCGCGGAAGTAGAGGATCCCTCGGAACTCCAGCAGCACGACGACGTGGTGGTGGTGAAGAATCGCATGGTGAGGGCTTCGCCAAGCCGGAGACCATGAAATGGAGCAGCGGGTGGAGGGAAAAGGAAGTGGCCAAGTGTGTGAAGGAGGGAGAGCTCTCATCCTCCTTTTATAGGAGAGGGGGAGGCAGCCCAAGGGGGGTGCGTCCAGCCCATGGGTATGCCCCCACCTCTTCCCTCATCATGTGAGTGGACACTCCACTCACCTCCACTCATTTTCCCATTATTTCCCACTTGGAAAATCCAAAGGTTTTCTTTTAATAAATAAATAAAACATTTTTATTTCTTTATTTCAGCATTTATTAATTCTATTAACAAACTTTTGCATATAGCACCTCAAATCATTTGTTAATTATATTAACAACCATTCGACGAGAAACCCCTTGAACTATTTTAATTTTCCCCGAAACAATTTTGGTGCTGCCCAAAATATTCTTCGATATTCCGTATCCTCTCAAACGCAGCATCGAACCTTAAGTGTGTCACCCTACGGTTCGCGAATAAGATAGACATGATCGACACTCCTCTTCGATCAATAATCAACAGCGGGATCTGGAGATCCGTGATGACTCCTATATATTCAACGATGACTCTCGTGATCGTGTGAACCAACAACGTCGTGAACTATTCCCTTTGTCTCACGATATTTTACTTGTCCGAGATTCGATCATTGGTATCAACCATACCTTGTTCAATCTCGTTACTGACAAGTAATCTTTTCTCGTTTCCGTGATATAACATCCTTGTGATCATATCACGTGCTTGCAAGCGGTTTCGATGTGATATCACCGAGAGGGCCTAGAGTATATCTCTCCGTCATTTGGATGGACAAATCCCACTCTTGATCCATGATCCTCAACTAATACTTTCCGAATACTTAACGACACCTTTATAGTCACCCTATTACGGTGTGACATTTGATGCCATCAAAGCACCCTTCCGGTATCAGCGATTGACATGATCTCATGGTCTAAGGAATAAGTTACTTCGTATGTTCGATATAACAATGTAAACTAAATGACTTGATCGCATTGCTATATTCTCTTTGGGTATATGTTCATCACATCATTCTTCTAATGACATGATCCCTATTAACAACATACAATGTTCATGATCAGGAAACCTTGATCATCTATTAATCAACGAGCTAGTTAAAAGAGAGGCTTTACTAGGAACCATTGTTTGTTTATTAAGCACACATGTATCAACGTTTCCGGTTAATACAATTCTAGCATGAGAAATAAACATTTATCATAAACAAGGAATAAGATAATAACCAATTTATTATTGCCTCTCGGGCATATTCCCTTCAGTCTCCCACTTGCACTAGAGTCAATAATCTAGTCTGTAAGCACTAAACACATATGGCGTTCCAGTGTTATTACCATGCTTCGCATGTGGTAAACATCATCAAAAAGATCTAAAATGTTCAGGTCCTATTGTATTTGCATGTCCTTTGCGTCTACACGCATCACTCATTCTCTAATGAGATGGCTTTATATATATATGGTCAATCGGTGAAACCTTAATTCCTTAGCTTAAACCATGGTCACTAACATTGTGAAAATGTAGCTTCATAGTGTTAGCTTCTTGGAAATTCACCAGGTTCCGGTGATACCTTAATTCCTCAGCTTAAACTATTGTCATTAACATTGTGAAAATGTAGCTTCATAGTGTCAGCATGCTTGGAAATTCACCAAGTTCAATAAAGAACTCCTTGACACGAAATACGCTTACTATCAGTTGTCAACACAACGATATACTTTAGCCTTTGTTGTAGTATTTGTCACAATATTTTAATTTTGAAACTCTTTCAAATCCAGCATGGAACTTTCTTCCAGCCTATTGTGCCACCCTTCATCCCGTATTTTAATTGAGATAAATTTATTAGAATAAATGACAACACTATTAGTATAACAAATTACAACTAATATATTGTCATTACTACATAGGAAAACATATCCTTAGCATTTCTAAAATGACACAAGGATCTCTCCCACTGTTGTCTAATCATCATATGAATTATCCTGCTATAACATTTTATAGCATAGGACTCATATGGTTGTGTACATAGCATAGAAACATGACTTAGAAATCTCAATTTCAATGATGCTCATGATGTGCACTTGAATCTTGCTTAATTATTTTCCATGTGACAAGAACTCCTTGTCATTTCGATATTGACTTATTTCAATATTTCATCTATGTAATTTGGCTTCAATCATATCACGCGATTCAATCCATCTCTTATAGATATCGATGCCCAATATCTTCTAAGCCTTTCATCAATATGAAATCGAAAATCTTAACCGTGTTAATTTAAAATACATATTTTCCAATCGACCATATGTCATCTATATAAAGTATTGGAAATATGTCATAGCGCTCCCACTTAATTTCTTGTAACTCTACAAGCATCTTTATCTTCATGATGGAATCAAACTCTTTTGGTAACTTCATTAAGGTAAAGATTTCAACTTCGTTATGCTCATTTCAACCATTGAAGTGTGCATATCTTTCTAGCAACCTTTTGAATTTTACAAAACTCTTAGACTGTGTCAAGTACACATCCTCGTTCAAACTTCCTCGAGAGGAGAGTTGGTTTTGTTATTCAACTGCCATATCATAATATGTAACTTTTTGCTAGAACTATCCGCAAAGACTAAAGCATCACTACAGAAGATCAAAATCTTGTAGTAGTCAACTCTTTGAACTTCGTCGAAAACAACTTTTCGATAAATAGAACTTTCTAAGGATATAAAAATCCATGTCTTTGTCTCTATATAGTCCCTTTTGCTATCGTTAGGCATCATGCCTATCAAAAGGACTACCAATTCACATACTTGATATTCATACAAGGATACTATGGCGGATATAATGACTCATAGTCAATTTTACGAAGTCAGGGCCCATCATCTGCTTCCTTTATAAGGTCCAGGTCCTTTTGTTGTCAAAACAACACTTTTCTCTTAAACCACAAGTTGGTCTAAGTACAAAGTATTAGGACTTTTGTGGTTCAGTTCGCAAACTCATTCGAAGTATCTACAACATTTGTAGTGTATTCTACTTTGTCAAAATAGGAAACCCTAGAACAACTTCCAGTGCTGCGCTACTCTTGACATGAGAACGAAGATTCTCTAATATCGTTGAGTTTGTACTATGCTCCCACTCACTTATTTCGCAAGAACTACTTTCGCGAGAAATCAACCCTTTCTGACAAACAACATTTGTCTTTGGTCGGTGATAGGAGAAATACCCAATGGATTCGTTGGGATAACCTTATAAACATATATGTATCCCATTTTGGTTGTAAACATTTTACACATGCTATGCATACCAAAACTTAAGAAAATGACAATTCGGGTCACTACCCAAACAATATCTTATATGTTGTCAATTTCAATGGATCATGATGGCGCTCTTTTCAGTGTAAAAGAGGTTGTCATTAATGTATAAAGTACAAAATTATAATGGCATTTTTATTAATCTTACCATGTCAAACAAGGTTTGATTTTTTCTCTCGAACACTCCAAACTAATGTGGGGTAATTCGAGTAATATAAGTTGTAGAACAATTCTGCAACTTCTCAGATGTTTTGCTAAACTTGTAACTCAAACTTTATCCTTTATGATCCAATCATAAATACTTGATTATCTTGTTACAATGATTTTTACTTCATATTGACAACCATTTGAACCAATTCAAAATGTCAGACTCCGTTCTGTTTAAATAGATATACTCACATATCTACTCAAATCATTGACATGATTTTCTGAAGGAAAAATTAATCCACCATACATGACTACACATAATGGACTATATACATCAACACGTATAATCTCCACTAAATTAGTCGTCCATTCTACTTTGGCCTATGAACGGAATTTTAGTCATCTTTTGGAAGAAGTCTCACAAGCGTCAATTTATTCAAAACAAAATGACTCCGGAAGTCCATCAATATGGAGTTCCTTTGCCAAGCAGGAAATCATTTACAGACTGAAATTTGCTTGGCACAGATTGTCTCCAGAACTTTGCTTTACCCCTGTCAGTTCAAGCAAATGAAGAGCTTAGGTTATTGAAAGGCATGATTGGTCATTTTACATTGCAACTTGATATTACAGATCAATGGAAGAGCCCACATTCTAGTGGCAGATTACGTCCTAGCTCATTTTATAAACACCATTTTTCTGATGTCCCTGATGATCCAATTTCTTTTGCAATTTGGAGGAGCAAGTGTCAATCTAAGCATAGATTTTTTGCTTGGCTTATCCTGCATGATAGAATTAATACCAGGGACATGTTAATTCGACGACATTGGACCATTAATTCATCATCTGATTGTGTCCTGTGCCCTGACCATGTTCTTGAGGATTGGAGACACTTATTTTTCAATTGTACATTCAGTACAAGGATTTGGAACTACTTGCAGATTCCTTGGATACCTGGCACACCATCTTATGCTATCATGTATGCCAGAAAGCATTTTGCTGGTTCTTGTTTTGTGGAGATTGTGATCCTGGCTTGCTGGTGCATCTGGAAGCAAAGGAATGGATGGATCTTGAAGAACATCAAGCCAACTTTCAGAGGTTGGAAGGCCCTGTTTACACAGGAAGTCACTCTGCTTAAGTACAGGGTGAAGAGTGCAGACTCTGTTTTTTTGACATCATGGATTAATTCACTCCCATAATCTTCTTGTACATATTGTACATTTGTAAATAACTTTTTTATTTATTTAATAAATGGGGGGCTGTGGGGGTTTCCCCCACAGTAATGGTGTCAAAAAAAAATATGGAGTTCCTTCATGTTTTCCTTTCCGATATGAACTAAAATGGTGGTGTCACAATTTAAGTGAAACTCTTTTACGTCTTGCAACGTTTAGCATTTAGTTTTATAGATGCTTACTTTACCAACATGATTTATATTAACATATCCATCAATTATAGAATATGGTCATAGTTTGAACAATCTCATTTGTTCTCACAAAATACTAGAACAAAATAACAACTTATTAAGTTCTTAATATAAATCTTGAAATTTTTGTTCGATACGACAATGAACACAATAACACTTTATTACTGTTCTTGTCATAATCGATTCCACATCTATTACTAGTTCCTTTTAGGCACTTGTATTTCTTCCATTGCGTTGCTTTGTATGACAACTCATACCAACCAATGTGGTATCAAAATACCCAAAAAATACTTTGTTAACTAGTAATACATCTATAACTTGTATATCAAGCATATACTCCTGAGCTGGACTTTTCCAGTTATCTTCTTTTTCTGCCATATATCTTTTCGTAATTCTATTTTCAATATTCTCTTTCCTTTACAGAAGAATCATTCAACATCAAACAAAGCTAGTCGAACTAGCTCATTTTCTTTCGCGTGTTAGTCATATACTATCACCCATTGAGTCATACTTTGAGTTTGATTGTTCTACTAATATCACCATATTAATAGTATTCTTCTAGATTCCACTCTTAGCAATCTCCAAGTAAGGTAAACGATATTACCCATACTTTTAGTCCATCCCATCATAACAATTTTATGATTAAGCTACTATAGCTCTAAGGAAGAAATTTAGAGGATAATTTTAGCGCCCAACTTCTTGGAATATTCAAACGCCTAGAGTCTTCAATCATTGCATATATTCAGATAATATAAGCAAACATTGTCACGCTAAATTATACTCAGTCATGTTGCCACAAATAAGTTTCTAGATATCAATATATCTTTCACTTGATTGTTTCTGAAAACAACTCTTTTCAGTTCCAAAATCACCTTAATCAACAAAACATTCTTTTGAAGATAAAGTAATATGGAAGCAACCATGACTCTAGATTCTAAATAGGAATTGGTTGCTCTTTAGATCAATCAATCATTAACCATATGGAGCTAGGTAGGAAATACCAAAAATCTACAATAGGACTCAATTTTAAATTTCACTAATACGGTACCAATCTTAAATGATTTTTACCAGATCATAACAGTTATATCTCAATCAACAATCTAAGTGTAAGGTAGTTTTGTGGATGCCAATGAATACTACAATTTGTGCAAATACTTTGATTGGTTGTTCATGATAAATAAGTTCAAGGCAATTCAAAATAATGCCATGAACTCCCACTCAAAAACAACATCCCTCTTAGTCGTCTTTAGTGATTACACGAACCAAATTCACTACACCAAAACCGATCACCACGTGAGATGATGTAGCTTCAAAGGCGAAAATCGACATGTTCATCATATCATCCATATGACTCATGATTTACCTTTCGGTTACGTGTTCCGAGGCCATGTCTGTACATGCTAGGCTCGCCAAGTAGAACCGTAGTATTGCGTGTGTTTCAAGGCCATGTCTGTACATGCTAGGCTTTAAAACACTCGTTGTATGCGAACGTTGAGTCTGTCACACCCGATCATCACGTGGTGTCTCGAAACGATGAACTTTCTTAACGGTGCATACTTAAGGAACAACACATTATTATCTTGATATTAAGTGAGAGGGATCATCTTATAATGCTACCGTCGCGATCTAAGAAAAATAAGATGCATAATAGGATAAACATCACATGCATGGATAATGTCATATGATATGTTCCTTCTTGCACTTTATCTCCATCTTGTGCATCATGGCATGATCTCCATCATTCCACCGGCATGGCACCAAGATCCGTGGCACCTCCATCTTGATTTTCCATTATAACATATCACATGGATATGATATACAGCACGCAGGCCATAAAATAAGACAACCATATGGCTCCAGCCGGTATGTCAATAATTTACAAAAGATATCATCTCATACATAACGTTTGTAACATTGACCATATCACATCACATGCCCTGCAAAAACAAGTTAGACGCCTCTAATTTATTTTTGCATATTTTACGTGGCTTTGGGCTTACGAGAATAGAACCGTTCATACCTACGTACAACAACCACAACGTTGATAAACACATTTTTAACAACCTTTCGTAGATTAGATCTTAGCTATAGTAGGAGAAACAGACACCCGCAAGCCACTTATGCAATACAAGTTGCATGTCAGTTGTGGAACAAGTCTCATGTACGTGGACATGTAAGGTTAGTCTGGTCCGCTTCATCCCACTATGCCACTAAGATCATAAAATAATCAATGAGGTAATAACATGATCATCAACGTCCACATACAACTATGTGTTCTACCCGTACAAAACATCTACGCATAGATCCGGCTCTGATACCACTGAAGGGGTCGTTGCACAGAAAACAAAAAATTTCCTACGCGGGAGACACCCGAAAGGCCAAGATCTAATCTAGGAGACGAAGTGCAACGGGAAACGAGAGGGTTAAGGAGAACACATACCCTCGAAGACACAAAGAGTTACGAGATCAAATCTCGTTGTTAGCGTAGTCGTACTCACACCGATCCCGATAGCGAGAAGATGTGCACCGCATTCGGCGGTGCCTCCGTGATCGGTCACACGTACGGTTGATGACGAACTCCGTTCCCTCGTTCCAGCGGGGCGCGGAAGTAGAGGATCCCTCGGAACTCCAGAAGCATGACGACATGGTGGTGGTGAAGAATCCCACGGTGAGGGCTTAGCCAAGCCGGAGACCATGAAATGGAGCATCGGATGGAGGGAAAAGGAAGTGGCCAAGTGTGTGTGAAGGAGGGAGAGCTCTCACCCTCCTTTTATAGGAGAGGGAGGAGGAAGCCCAAGGGGGTGCGGCCAGCCCATGGGTGTGCCCCCACCTCTTCCCTCATCATGTGAGTGGACACTCCACTCACCTCCACTCATTTTCCCATTATTTCCCACTTGGAAAATCCAAAGGTTTCTTTTAATAAATAAATAAAACATTTGTATTTCTTTATTTCAGCATTTGTTAATTCTATTAACAAACTTTTGCATATAGCACCTCGAATCATTTTCTAATTCTATTAACAACCATTCGATGAAAAACCCCTTGAACTATTTCAATTTTCCCCGAAACAATTTCAGTGCTGCCCAAAATATTCTTCGATATTCCGTATCCTCTCAAACGCGTCATCGAACCTTAAGTGTGTCACCCTACGGTTCGTGAATGAGATAGACATGATCAAGACTCCTCTCCGATCAATAATCAACAGCGGGATCTGGAGATCCGTGATGACTCCTATATATTCAACGATGACTCTCGTGATCGTGTGAACCAACAACGACGTGAACTATTCTCTTTGTCTCACGATATTTTACTTGTCCGAGATTCGATCATTGGTATCAACCATACCTTGTTCAATCTCGTTACTGACAAGTACTCTTTTCTCGTTTCCGTGATATAACATCCTTGTGATCATATCACGTGCTTGCAAGCGGTTTCGATGTAATATCACCGGGAGGGCCCAGAGTATATCTCTCCGTCATTTGGATGGAAAAATCCCACTCTTGATCCATGATCCTCAACTAATACTTTCCTAATACTTGATGACACCTTTATAGTCACCCTATTACGGTGTGACGTTTGATGCCATCAAAGCACCCTTCCGGTATCAACGATTGACATGATCTCATGGTCTAAGGAATAAGTTACTTCGTATCTTTGATATAACAATATAAACTAAATGACTTGATCGCATTGCTATATTCTCTTTGGGTATATGTTCATCACATCGTTCTTCTAATGACATGATCCCGTTATTAACAACATCCAATGTTCATGATCAGGAAATCTTGATCATCTATTAATCAACGAGCTAGTAAAAGAGAGGCTTTACTAGCAACCATTGTTTGTTTATTAAGCACACATGTATCAAAGTTTCCGGTTAATATAATTCTAGCATGAGAAATTAACATTTATCATAAACAAGGAATAAGATAATAACCACTTCATTATTGCCTCTCGGGCATATTCCCTTCAGAGATGACTATTCGACATATACCAAAAACCACCAAAAACCTGTTTGCTAGTGTTTACAGTGAATCCTCTATCCAACCTGTTTGTCAACACCTTCTGCTCCTTGTTGGGTTCGACACTCTTATTTATCGAAAGTACTAAGATACACCCCCATATACTTGTGGGTCATCACTTGGTCAGATGAAGATGGAAATTTGATGGTTCTCCTCCGTGTTCGCCGTGTCATGTCATGAAGATCGATAATTGTAAGCTTTATGTTGATTCCCTTCCCTCCATCTTGGTGTATATCCCCTTTGTTTGAGATGTTCATCTCTTTTTATTTTATTTTTCAGTTTTGAGTCATGTATACTCTTTTATTAATCTAATTCAACATTATGTTAGTTTTTAGTCATAGAAAATTCATATTTGTATTACAAGTAATGTATCTGAAGGTCCTGGAGGTTGTCATAAACAACTCTTAGCAGAACAGATGACGCTATCTTGTACACAGAAAGAAAGATGAATATGTTTAGTCCAGTCTCCTGCTATTTCTTAATAAACATATAAATTGTAAACACATATTGTTATCTTATATCCCAGCTTTGGATTTTCCCTTATTTTCACCGAACAGTCGATAAATCCTTACTAGCACCTCATTTGGGTAGCAAATACCAAACCATAAACAGCCTCGGGGTGAGGAGGCTCAAGTACAAGGTTGGCCCGACGGTTTTTGGGTCGACCCAAACCGATGAGTGTACCATTGGTGTTTTTTTATTTGTCCGGGCCACATTGATCTTTTGTGGGAGCATCTCCCACCCACCAATTTTTTGTTCGGCACCCCCCCCAATTGTGCCCTATTTGGGGATGCAAGACATGTGTCCGCCACATTGGTGGGTGGTGCCCCCAGCGGTGACTCCCTAAACACCCCCATTAGTTTTGATCCATATATAACATATTTTCTAACAAAATTCTTATAAATTTGATTGCATAGCTAATAAAATAGTTCAATAATTATGAAAGCATATAAATTGTATAGTTATTACAATACTTCAAATATAATTTTGTAATTTTCAGGTTTCAGAAGACAAATCGTTTTGATCAAACTACTTGGTAGATCTGATCGCCTACAAGTGCGCGACAAGATCATTTTGCAGTTGCTCGTGAGTTTTTTCCTCACAGATTTGCTAATCGTACAACACTAATGCATGCAATCAATGCTACCATTGGTGTCTAGCCAATATTCCGATAAGATATCGGCCGATATTCCGATAAATCGGACGATTTATCGCTTATCGGTGTCTACCCGATAAGACAAATTGGCCGATATTTCGGCCGATATTCCGATATTTCCACCGATATTCCGATAAATCGGTTGATTTAACACTTATCGGGGGTTGACCGATAAGTTCTCGATAAGCTATATCTTGAACATTAGCTACCAAGCATCCTACGATATCCTATTGCTTTGCCCTGTGCCAATTGACGAGCTGTGTATGTTTCATTTGATGCTCTCGAATAGGACCAGACACTGCCACTACTCTCTTGCAATACATGAATGTGGCTTCAATGGCGGTGGTATTAGACATACGGATATAGTCATCCAATGGATCTCCATATGCAAGACACCGTATGACAACCATGCATTTTTTAAGGGATGGAAATCCAATAAGCCCGATGCAATCCCTCTTCAGCTCAACGTAGTCATCACACTCCCGAACACCATGCACAAATCTCCTGAACACTTCTCTCTTAATTCTAAATCCCCAACGAAATTCATGAGGTAAATTTGCCGGCTTCGCGAAAAATAGTCGTTGAACAAAACCATGTAGCTAGTTGTCCTGTAACAATTCTTATTTTTCATGAGGCATTTCTTTGATCCTCCATGATTGGGCTTGGCTTCCTCATCGACGAGCGCCTCTAAAAGAGAGTCCATGACCAATTGATTCTATTTGTCGTCATATGCAAGGGCGGTCTCCTCTCCCATCATTTGGAAAAATATGATCTCATCGTCGTTATCCATAACCTATTGGACATCACCGAAGCAATGAGCATTGATACGTCCAAAACGTATCTCCTTTTCCGAACACTCTTCTTATTGTTTTCTTCTAAGCTTGTGAGTTTTGGATACCACTAACACGGACTAACGTTGTTTTCAGCAGAATTACCTTGGTGTCTCATTTTTGTGCAGAAAAATCAACTTTCGGGAAAATGCCCCAAAAAGACCCCATTGGTCTTAAAACACCAGAAGACCTCGGGAGCCAGAAGGGGGGCAGGAGAGGAGCCACGAGGGGGCCACACCACCCCCCGGCGCCCCCCTTGGCAGCGCCCCCCCTTGGCAGCGCCGCCTAGTGGTGTGGGCCTCCCCTGGACCCCCTCGGACTCCCCTTTCGACTACATATGCCCCGTAAACCTAAAACGCGAGGGGGTTCGTCATATTCCACATAAACACAACAGAGCGCGGCTGCCACCCCTAAGCTCGATTCGGGGATCAGAAGTTCCTGTTCTGGCGCCCTGCCGGGACGGGTATTCGAAGGAGATCATCGCCATTGACACCGCCACCTGTTCTCCATCAACCATCCATGTGTGAGTAAACACCACTGTAGGCTGATAGGGATGAAAGGGATTGGATGATTGATCATGTAATAATGCCAAATTGTTAGGGCCTAGTGCCTAGTATCCATTGTTAGTGTTTTCTACCGTTGTTGCAACTTGTTATGTTTAATTCTTGTCACTAGGGCCCGAGTTCCATGATTTCAGATCTGAACATGTTATTGTTTCATGAGTATAATTATGTTTCTTGATCATATCTGCAAGTTGTTTTACACATGTCATTGTCCGGAACCCGAGGCCCCAAAGTGATAGAAATTGGGACAACAGGAGGGGATGGCTGTGATGTGAGGATCACGTGTGTTCACGGAGTGTTAATGCTTTGCTCTGGTGCTTTATTAAAAGGAGCACCTTAATTACCAGTAGTTTACCTAGAGGCTCCGCTGCCACGGGCTGGTAGGACAAAAGATGTTGTGCAACTTTCTCATTGCGAGCATGTATGACTATATTGGAACACATGCCTATGGTTTGCCTACATGTTTGATGCTTTATTATTATCTGCAATGCCCGTGTTAGATTATTACATGACCTATGTTATCCATGCAACGCCCGTCCATCCATTCCCTCTATGCCTACGGTACTTACCATACTGCTGTTTTCCGCGATTGCTACTGCTGTTACTATTTTACTACTGCTATTATTTTATTTCTACTGCTGCTATAAAACTGTTACCACTGATAAATTGTTGCGAGCAAGTCTACTTTCAGGTGCAGCTGAATTGACAACTCAGTTGTTAAGGCTAATAAATATTCTTTGGCTCCCCTTGTGTCGAATCAATAAATTTGGATTTTACTTCCCTCGAAGACTGTTGTGATCCCCTATACTTGTGGGTCATCAAGCATTGAGCCATAAAACGAAGCGCCAGTCAATCAAACGTTGGCAAACGCCCGGATACCTTACGTGCCGGACGGCGTGGAGTAAGAGGCAGATCCAGAAGAATGATCCACGGGGCTATAAATACCGGAGGCGGCAAGCCGACTTGTGTGGTCATTGTTGAACTCCAACGGGGAGTTGGCGACGACAAGGGTGGAGGCGATGACGCGAATCTCCAGCGAGAGGAAACAAAAGAACAGGGTGGGGGCAAATGACTACTGACATATGCCCTGTGTTTCTATGATGAGGGGGGCCCGCCTTTATTTTTAGATAAAAGGAATTTGATGCCCGACTTTGAATTAAGAAAACCACAAAGTTCACACACATCCGAGGATTACAGTAGCTAAGGCATACATCTTAGCCAAACAGAAAGCAATGGAAAGGTACTACAAGATGAGGTATATAGCTTTGCCAAAGAGCAACAAATACGAGGGAGGACCCCTAAGCGGGAGCACTACGGGGCAGACAAGCGACATTAAGCTTCTTGAGTTCGCTCACGATCCTTATAGATTTGTCTTGATCTTCGGTCTTCACAGCTGAAGGGAAAGCATGGTTTTAAAAATGATGTCAGCGGGATGACGGATAAATTTTTCTTCAATAGCAAGCTTATTTCTAATATTCCACAATGCCCAAGACTGCGCAAGGAACAACACTCAAACGAGTCTACGCGACTGACCCACAAGGGAAGAAAGGCGTGGAATTGCGCAAAGTTGGCAGGGCACCAGGGTCTCCCAAGAACCTGACACAACACTGACAAAGTGAACAACGTCAGAGAGCAATTAAAAAACATGTTGTTGGCAGATTCGGCCGACCCACAGACTGAACAACGGTCATTAGAGGGACCCGATCTAATGGCAAGGTTAAGACCGAAAGGCAAGTTTTCCAAGGCGAGTTGCCAGGCGAACACTTTGATCTTTAGTGGGAGTTTAGCTTTCCAAATATCGTTGGCATGTGCTATGGTCGCCCCTTGCGACATGTAGGTGTACATAGATTTTACTGAAAAATCCCATATTGTTCAAGCGACCACGAGATGCCGTCGAGATCAGCAGATAGCACCGTGGCATTGATAATGGAATCAAGCTCCATCTAATGGTTCATACTAGCGTGGTCCAGCGTTCTCCGAAATCTGCACCCTGTCTCAACCGCGTGGGCCACCGAAATTTCTATGCCTTCACAAATGCTGAATAAAAGGGGAAATTTGTGACAGAGGGTCCCTTTCCCGAGCCACCAAAGGGGAAATTTGGTGCACTGCCCGTTGCGCACCTCGTTCTTGGCCCCCGCCTTAAAAAGGTTCTTAATATTATGCAAACTTTTCCAGAACTGTGACCCTCCCCTAGGGGAGCTGGCGAAGATGTCACCGAGAGGGGTGTATTTGTTAATGATGACTATTGCCCAAATAGAGTCATCCATCTGGTAGAGCGTCCAGATCCATTTGATCATAAGAGCCCCATTCATTTTTCTTGAATCGACCAGACCAAACTCCCCGACTTCTTTAGGGCGACACACTGCCGGCCAATTAACCATGTGATATTTATGGTTTGTTCTAGATCCTTCCCAAAATAACCTGGATCGATGGGAGTCAAGTTACTCATGCACTCCCATTTGTAGAAACGAAAGTCTCGTCCCATACATTGGCATATTATCCAAACAAGCATCGGATAGAAATAGTCGTCCTCCCGAAGACAGAAACCTCCCAATCAAGGCTCAACTCTTGCGGCCAACTTCTGAACAAGGAACGCCCATTGTTCCTTGGTGAGTTTCATGTCAGCGATGGGGAGCCCAAGATACAAGATAGGGAACTTTACTAGCTTGTAGTTGAGAGCCACATGATCAAGTCTGGAAGCAAAGGCCTTTGAGAAGATTTTGAAAATCACGTTGATTAGGGCGATATAACAGAATTGACCGATGTTTTCAGCTCCCGATATTTTTGTGATTGGCGTCAACACCCCAAAGTTGAGCCGAGAAATTTCCATTCTTGTAAGGAACCCCAAACCACTGTTCAAGGACCTCCGATATGCATACATTCACGATCCCAGATTACACCGGTCGTGAACAACATATCAAGTTGGCATTCAGATACAACATCCATTACACGTTAACACAAAGGTCTTACAAAAGAGACATGGTCACATAACCAAGTCTAACACAACTGCCACGCAGGGCAAGCACATAACACACACACAGCGGAAGACAAAACACAACCAACATAGTGGAACCCAAGTCACGCCTTAACCTACAGGCTGCTGACTGGGAGACGATCCTAGTTCGCAAGTCCATCAGCGCAGTACTCCTCCTCGTTGATCCCCTCCTGAGATTCCTTCTCGATGTCTGGCAAGTAAATACCAGGGACGAAACCAATATGAGTACATTTGAATATACTCAGCAAGACACCTATCATGTAGCTTACAGAATGCAAGTATGCTTATATGGTGTAGTAGGCAGGCTATACATAGGGTTCACTATCCATGATATAGAAAGATATATCATAGTTGATTTTGAACATCTCTGTATCTTTGTTGAAGATGATACTTCAAAAGAAAATAGTATAGTTTTCTTTCTCTTGTAGATATCACATGTACAAGAGGTTTTGTAAAACTTTATTAAAGGAAAGTTTTCTCTTTGCAAAACTTCTTGGAATCAACTTCCAGATTTCGTTTAGAAAACAAAGGTTTTCTCCTTGCAAAACTTCTTGTAAAACAACTTCTGGCTTTTCATCAGTGGTACCTCCACGGTACAAAGTTCCTTCTTTCAGCACTTCATAAATTTCAACTCCTTTTCAAAACTCCTTTTTGAAAACATTGACACAATGCTAGCTACATGGCCATTCAACTGCCCATATCCGAGGGCTCGGCTATTCTGAATATTTTTACTCTGCAGAGGTGTACACATTCCACTATATCCAATCATCTGCCATGAACCACCCATGGATCGACACAGTGATATGCAAGCATCAGAAAAATGATCCTAACTGTCCACTCTGAACAACCTAGTATATGGCTATCCCTTCAATTAGGTTTATTCCCCTGGCACCATGTCACACATCGCCAAACAGGGGACCCAATTGTCGCACTCGGAGGAGAACTTAATCCCTCACTGTGTATGTCCCGTTTCTCACTCCTGGCGACACTTCGGTTCAGAGAATCATCCTCTCTTTGTGTCCCTGCCCTTGAAGTAGCTTGATCTTGACAGACAACTCTACAACTCCTTCTTCTTCTTCTTCTTCATTTTTCTAACGCCGTAAAATAATAAAAGACACACACTCAGAACCAGAGGGACAATCAAGTAAACAGAGCAACACATACAACAAGCACTTATACTAGCGCAAACACTCATAAAGTTATCAGGAGAACTATCTCACAAACTCTCAGGGTACAAACTATTGTCTGAAAAACATATGGTTGAAAAACCATATTCCACATCCCAATATCATAGGTTGAGTGGGTGTACCACTATCATACCAAGATATTAAAGAAGCTAAAAATATAGCTTGTGGTAACAAGGGTGAGGCTACTAAGGTGCTCAATAAACAATCAATGTAATACCAATCATCAAAGCAACACCCATGGCAGTGGGTATTAACAACAACACAAGTAATAAACCCAAAAAAGTTTACCACTAATCTTAAGCATAGATAACAAGGTACTACTAAACACAATAATAACACTAGTACCAAACTTATGCTAAGGTAAACACTCATACAATTCCAAACAGCAAAGCAAACAAGACACGGATGAAACAGCTAGCTACTGACTATGCTTATGTCTTCACCAAAGCTAAGGAGTCAGTCAATCATGAAAGTAACCAAACAAACCAGTGTCTCATCAATTGTAACAAGTCAATAAAACACACTCTAAAACATAATAACAACAAGAGACATTACCCCTAGCAAAATAACATAATAACAGGAGCCAACTATTAGCATACTAGTATGGAAATTCTACACAAGCAGGCCATAAGACATAATTGCATTCTACAACCCAGCAACACACAGAAACTACAATATCTATGCCATAATAATAGAAGTGAAAACATCCTAAACATGTTAGGACAATCACACACTCATAAAACTTGAAGGACAACAATAATGGAGCAAACTCAAAAGCTAGTGGGACACTGATGCAACACTAGAGGAGTAAACAACACTATAAGGATGCATTTTTTCTAAACCATAAATACATGAATAAAAACACCTACTAATAGCACATACACCTTACAGATGCTAGTAAGCAAATATACTAAAATAATTCTATGAAAACAGCTACTCATACTAGTGAAAACAATATAGTTAAATAAAATAATCAATGTTACACAAGCTCTCCTATAAACTAATGTGCAAGATAACATAGGTGATACCATCACCACATCAGTACCGAAACGGTACTGGACTCAACATAACCAAAACAAAAACCTAGGTACTAAACATAGGTCACAAAATCTATTCCACAAAAATACTAGAAAACAATAAGAGACTATTTCTATTTCTATTTGTTTTCCAATCATGCACAAATTTCCTAACATACTAGTAATGAAATAAAACAACCTAATAGCAGATATCAACACATCTACTCATGCTTGGAAACAAGTTTCTAACACACAAACAAACACACAAGATTTAAAATAAACAGAAAAGGTGTTGTTTCTGGAAGTGCGCACCAAAAATAATATAGAGCTCGAAAAATTATGCCAAGCTAGTATTACATAGATATAATCACACTCAAGCTCATCCAATTGGATTCACATCAAAAATCATTTTTAAACTCCCTCTAAAAATCATAGAAATGCCTACTGGTCTTTTACCAAAATGGATGGCATTTCCATATGGTAGCTCCCTTGATACAAGGTCAAGTCTCACTGATAGATCTATCCACGGTCTACTGAAAACACTTTGGTTTGCAAGATTTGGCCACTTAAAACACAAGTTATGACCAAAATGGTGAAACAGAGTGCTTTTGCTATTTTTCTTAGTTCTCCTAAAATATAGCACAAAATACATTTCTTTAAGTTGGAGGTGGTTAAGAAATAGTAGACCCATCTCTGTGATTTTTGGTGAGGAAATTTTTACAGATTTTCATCTCGATTTAAAGTAACAAGCCTAGAATAGATCTGCAGAGAAAAGAATAAAATCAACCTGCACAGGGTCAATGGGCCAGATCTGGAAGGAGATGGGCCACGCAGAGTGAGGCCGGCCTGCTGGGCGAGCGCGCGCCGAACCGGTATGCTGCCGTCCGATCTGCGATCTATGGCAAGGATCAAAAGGGCGCGCGATTCAAAGGGGGGCACTGGATGTGGATCCCATGGCCACGGGGTGTCCACGTCGACGCACGCCGGCACGAATCGAAAACGCGACGGAGTCCGCCCCGGCTGCCACAGAGGAAACGCGGGTTCGCCGTCGGGAGCTCCGTTCACCTTCTGGAAGTGCCGCGAGCACCAGAAGGCTCCCGGGAGCGCCGCTAAGCTCATGGTGCCAACGGTGTTTGACGGGAGGGCCATCCGGCGAGGGTTCGCCTAAGAGCTACGGCGGTCGACACGGCCCTAGCGGGACAGGGACCTGCAACGGATAAAACCCGCAAGGGAGAGCGGCATGAGGTTTAGGAGACTCGAGGGAATCCGGGAGAAGAAACGAGAGGAGAGGGGATGACCTGAGATGGCAGATCGATGAGGAGCTCGAGCGCGGCGACTCCGGCTCAATTCCGGCGATTTGAGGAGAAAGGCAGAGGGGTTTTGGGTCAGGGGGTCGATTAGGGTGTAGAGGAAGAGGACTGCTAAGCTGATGCGCAAGGGGGAGGCTCGGGATGATTTGGTCGCAGAGCATGGCGCCTCGGCGTCCATGGCGGCCACTGTGGCGCGGGCGAGCCAGCTAGAGAGAAAAACTTCGGGCGAGAACTTGCCAGGGAGGTTTGCAGTAGGGAGGAGGTGCTAAGGCCAGAGGGGTTGAGGGAGAGGAGGTCCAGGGAGGTGGGGGATGTGTGCGTTCTCCCTCTGCACCCGCAAGTGTTTGGCAAGAAGAAGAGGGGGGAGGAGAGGGACCAGGGAGGGATGGATGGCTTTGTGAGCTCGTGGGGAGTCAATTATTCTAGAAGAGAAGGATTGGGGGCAACAAGGTATGGGGGAGGGGGTGTGGGCAGTCAACCCATGCCATGCTTGATGTCCAAGCCATGTGGGTGATGTGGAAAAGTATGGGGGTAGTCCAAGCATGTCCAATGAAGTTAAAGTGGTGGGACCAGGTGACTAGACATCCAAGGAATCCAAGATGGGTAGAAAGGAGTGAAAAACATCCACCTAAGGATCTCTTTAGATTTTGACCAGAAGGTGTTTGTGATTGTTTTCTCCAAAATCTTGAAAACAACACATGAAAGAAAATAAGTCTAGGAGGTAGGAAATGAAAATTGGAGTAAGGTAGTGGTGGTATCCCACTTTCCTTAAATTGTTTTCTTTGAAAACTTTTAAATTTCCAAAAACTGTTGTTTCTGTTTTTGGACGTTTTCTCCAGAATTTTGAATAGAAGATATGTTTGAAAACATGCTTAATGGATAGAGAATCAAAAATTGAGTCTAGGGGTGGTGGTCCCCAAATTTTCTGAAAATATTTGTTTCACAAAATTTTGAAAATTCAAAAAGTGCTGAAACTATTTTTGGATGTTTTCTTCAAAAATTTGAAAATGAGAAGAAACTGTTTTTGGATATCTAGGTCACATATTACCCTAGGAATGTTGGGGAGCTTCCCCAAAAATTTTAGAAATACTTTTATTAACAAAACCATTAAAACTCCATTTCTGGCCTTTTGGAAAATAACATTTAATAAATCGGAATAAGTTTATAAATCAAGTATTTTTATAGTTGGGGTGGGAGGGTACATAATATAGGTCACAAAGGTGATTTTTAATAAGCAACTCCTTTGGAAAATATTTGAGATGCCAAGTGTAGAAGGGTGATAACAGGAGTTTATTTAATAGGCCAAAACCCTGAGAGAAGAATAATCACATGATCATGTGAAGATAAATGGACCACATGGATATGATGTATAAGTCATGAAGATGATAAGGGAAGGTTGATGAAGCTCAAAATATATAGGATTGATTTTTAGGAAGACTAACAAAAGGCATCATGATAACAAGGACATGATCCTATTTGTTGGGATGACCTCAAGAGGGCTTTGGAAGAAAATGTGAATGGGTTTATATTCAATCCAAACATTAGGATAGGACTCATAAACATGTACCATTATACCCATGATGGTACATTGGTCAAAGATCAAGATTTTTCCATTTTGGCGGGAGGCCAAAATAGAGAAGTCAAATAGAACACAAGATGAGATGGAAATAGGATATACATACAAATGATGTCTAGGCTTGTGATTTGTAGATATCATTCTTTTAAAACAACTCACAATCATCCACAACAGTTATAAAGACTTTGAGGCAAGGAAAAAGATAAGGTCACCTCATAAGAAAATAATAACAAGACTTAACAAGTTCACTAAAGCAAGAGAGTTCTGCAATTTAAATTCTTGGGGGTTTTCCTCAAGTGTTAAGAAAGTTAGTGGTCAAGCCAAACCATGACAGGAGGATTTTGTAAAAGAGGTTCAACTCAAATATTGTTATTTAGGTAACCATTTTGTTTTGGTTTTGTTCCAACACAAACACTCAAGGTCAAACAAGGCGGAGAGAGGTGAAAGAAGATTAGTAGTTAAGCATTTCAAAAAGTTTTTGTTGGCCCTAATTTCTGACTCTCCAACAACTGCATTTTGTTGGTTTTCAAAAAGTGGGGTGTGACAATTCTACCCAGAATAAACTCGTTGCGAATGTGTGGCACCCTGTGCTTCACGAGATCCCAACATTTCTTAAAGAATGAGACCGAAAAACCGTCTGGACCGGGCATGGTGCCAGATTTCATATTCTTAACTAATGCTTCTAGTTCTAATTTAGTGAATTTGTAACATAGGTTCTCGTTATCGCTGTCGGAAACCAGTTGGGCCCTGTTCAAGTGGAGATATCTAACTCGCAGTGGCGGGGGGAAGTGGAACCTAGCAGCTCCCTGTAGAAAGCATAGATGTGGTCTTGGAGAGCCCGTTTCTCGAAGATGACTCCCAATTGAGTGGAGAGGGAGAAAATGTTGCATTTCCTACATTTCCCGTTGGCCACGACATGGAAGTAGGATGTATTGGCAACTTCCTTTAACGCCCAACGAATTCTCTGTCTCTGCCTCCAATACTCCTCTTCCATTATGTAAATGTGAAGGAGCTAATCCTTTAGATCGTAGCGAAAGGCCCACTCATCATCCTCGAGGCCCACGGAATTTTCCTTGATATCAATCCCCTTGATCAGCTTAAGCAGATGCTTCTTCTTATCCCTGGCATCCTTTCCAATATTCCTGCTCCACCCTTGGAAAGTTTGGCGGAGGCCTCCGCTCATGAAGTTCCACCAGTCGATGATGTCTCGGCCTTTAATAGCTGTGATGCGCCTCTCCCACGAGGCTAGTAACAGTTCGTTGAATTGGGGAAGCTCAAACCACCCAGATTCGAAGAAGAAACAGTTGTTGCGGACTAGGAAGCCCTCTCCCGAGTCCAGAATGAGGGGGGTGTGGTCCGAGCCGAGGCTGGTTTTAGCCACCAGGGTGAACAGCGGGAAAGCCAGGTCCAGGGTAGTCGAGATAAAAATCTATCGAGGGCACAACGGACTGGGTTGTGTATTTTATTTGTCCACGTGTATCTAGCACCTGATCTTTGAACTTCTATCATGTTCTAGTTGTCTATATGCGCATTAAAAAGGTCCACCATGAATTCGGAGGTGGAGAGCGTACCTGGGGAGTTTACGTTCCCGGCGCAGTTGACGACACTGTCCAGCATCGAGCCCTCAGTAAGCCGCCCACCCCGCGGGCGCTCTTGCGCGTGGAGAGAACCGGGACAGCCTTGCTGCGCAGACCTATGGACACCGGCGCTGCTAGAGCTTGCACCACACCCACGCCTTGGGCGGAGTCCCTAGAGAAATCCGACCATGGGAAGCAGGAGAGGGAGCCGGCTAGTGTCATGGGATTATCACGGCAGACGTTACCGGGGGTAACTGATCTTGGGGCAAGACGACACAGGCGTTTGGGAGAGGGTTTAGCTCAGAGGAAAACATGATGGAACTCGATCTGGTAGCCGGCAATCAAGTCGCCGAGTCTCCGATCTCAATATATTAACTCGATCTCTCGTCTACACTAGATGCTCGATATCAAACGGTACTACTAGGGTTCTTGGATCTTCCTCAACTAGACCTGGGGGTCGGTTTATAAAGCACCCGTACCCCCCTGGCTTACTCTCCAAGGCGCACCCTGAATCCTACCCGGACACCGCATACGAACTCTAACTTTCCTTTACCGTAACCCACAATCCGGGTTACGAGGCCTACAAACTTGGGCCTTCCAGAAGTTTCTTTACCCTTAGCCGGATCTTGCACAGCGTCCTTTGGGCCGGGTTATGCCTTGGAGTTGGCCTACCGGGTTAGTATCCCTCCATCAGTAGTCCCCAGAATAGCTTGGGCTTCACGGATCCTTCCTGGAAGCGCTTGCTATTCCCTGCAAAGATATCAAACACACAAGCGTATGGAGGCCAGGTTAAGGTGCTCTGATAGATAGCTAGGCCTAACTCCATGGCGGCCATATAGTAACCCGGCTTTCCTCCAAACACACTGCTCAAATTTCCGAGTCAAAACCCTGATAAAAACATCAAGATTCTATACCTTTACTCGATAATTGACCCTGGTTTCACGGAATGGATCTCTTTCTCCTTTTTGCCCGGATACCTCGCTCAATATCTGAAGCATATCTCGCAAAACCCGCACGGATAACCATTACCCCATAATTTCTGGCTTCGGGCCGTTAGAATAGGTTCACCCTCACCTTATAAATAGTGCTCAAAGGGTAACCTGGAATCCAACGCCTCACTCCAACTTATCCCCTCCTTCCTCACACCTTGCGCTCTCGCGACGCCACCGCAAGAATCTAGGGCTCGCCGCCGGAACAAAGCCATCATTCGGCCGCGTTCATTCTCAAGCCATCCGCGCCGCCACCAAGCTTCATCCCCGCGCCCTCGTCCTGCTCTTCCAAGAACCGCAAAGGGGCACTCAGACCACGCCGCCCGCATCCATCATACTAGGCTTCCAGTACCTCCCTGTAAGTTCCTTGCACTTGCTAATTTAGCCCCGCAATTTTATGATTCATCCTGGATTGGATCTTGGTCAACCCGCGGACCGTTTCTCCCGCCCCACCGGATTAGATGGCTTAAAGGCTTGCCAGCTCCTTTAATAACCTATTTGATGATCACACACCATCCTCCTACCATTATTAATCACCAATTTCTGCGTAGAATCGTTCGCAAGTTTTCCAATCTAGATCCATTTCAACCCAACTTTCCGCACACATCATTGACACTCGGAAAATCCCCCTTTTCCGGTTCTTTTGCTTGCAGTAGACACATGGGCAACCATCCGTCTTCCTCAGACACTTTTCAATACGTAAGTGAACAATAATTTCTAAAGTCGTACTTAATACCCGGATAACTCGCAACCTCCACTCCGTGATGTGATACCCGGACAATCCTTAGTTTTCATACATTCTTGATACTCCAAGTGCATGCTCGGATGACCTAATATTCCCAAGTCTTACTTCCTGTATCTTTCCTCCTTGTGTTTGCAGGTTGATCCCATGGCTCCCAAAAGGCAAGGGAAACAGCCGGCCCAGGCGAAGGCAACCCAATCCATATCTGCCAATTGGGGGCGATCCACAGTCACAAAGGCCAAGTTGGAAGAGCTGGCCGAGTTGGGGGTCCTCCCCCCTCAGAAGGACATTCGCTGGAGGGCGCCCGGTGACGAGACCCGGCCCACACCCACCGACGACGAGGTAATCTGTTTCGTAGAGCACGTGACTCGGGGATTCCGTCCTCCGGGTCACCCTTTCTTCCGTGAGGTCCTGAGCCATTATGGCCTCAGGATATTTGACATAGGGCCTAACTCTATGTTGAATATTACTCACTTCATTGTCCTGTCCGAGTCATACTTGTGCACTCCGCCAAGTTTGACTCTCTTTACTGAACTCTTCCAGTGCAAGCCATGCCGCGAAAGCGGTGATGAAGCACTTCTCACTTGCGGCGAGGTATCCATCCAACGCCGCAAAAATTCCCCAATGCCAACCCTTAATCTGAACTCCCATGTTAAACACTGGCAACTATCCTTCTTCTACTGCCACGACACCTCTCCACCCGGCGAGAAGAGACTGCCGGGTTACTCGGAGGGCCTCCTCAATACCTCCGAGAATTTCAATGCCTTCGCCCCTGACTTAGACAGGGAGGCAATCATACCTTTTCTAGCTAAGTTAGCCGTTCTCTCAGCCCAAGGCCTTCTTGGGCTCAACTTAGTAAAAACTTGGGTTGACTTCCGTATCCAACCTAATTCCATCCGCACCAAGTTGGTGTGCGAATACTCGGGGCACACCACAGATGCACTCCGATATTCCACCAAGAGCTTTGCAGCCGGGGATACCAACAAAACCATCAAGGGTTTCCTGACGGAGAAGCTGGAAGTGATAAAAAACATTGCCGGGTTACCTCCGTTTACTCGGGAGAACCCGGCCCCAGCGGTAAGACCCGACGTTCATAAGCTTATTTCTTCATCTTGACTCGATACTTACTCCTAACTCTTATTTTCACCTTTCCGTCCCAGGCCGGTGACCCTTTCTGGACAGTTGAGACCTAACCCCTTCCGGAGACCCGGAAGACGAAGACGAGCCGGTTGACGGTGGTGAAGGTATTCACCCTGTCGTGGGATAATCACGGCAGATGTTACCGGGGGTAACTGATCTTGGGGCAAGACGACACAGGCGTTTGGGAGAGGGTTTAGCTCAGAGGAAAACATGGTGCAATTCGATCTGGTAGCCGGCAATCAAAGTCGCCGAGTCTCCGATCTTGATACAACAACTCAACTCTGGGATTACACTAGATGCTCGATATCAAGCGATATTGCTAGGGTTCTTAGATCTCTGCCTAAACTATACCTGGGGGTCGGTTTATAAAGCACCCGTACCCCCTGGCTTATTCTCCAAGGCGCATCCTGGATCCTACCCGGACACGGCGTACGAACCCTAACTTTCCTTTACAATTACCCACGATCCGGGTTGCTGGGCCTACAAGCTCGGGCCTTCCACAGGTTCCCTTATCCTTAGCCGGATCCTGCGCAGCGTCCTTTGGGCCGGGTTATTCCTTGGAGTTTGGCCTACCGGGTTATCATCCCTCCATCAGTAGTCCCCAGAATAGCCTGGGCTTCATGGATCCTCCTTGAAGCGCTCGCTATTCCCTGCAAAGATACCAAACACATAGGCACATGGAGGCCGGGTTAAGATGCTTTGATAAGTGGTTAGGCCTAACTCCATGGTGGCCATATAGTAACCCGGGCTTTCCCCAAACTCTTTGGTTTGATTTTCCAGGTCCAAACCCTGATAAAAATGTCAAGATCCCATACTCGATAATCGATCCCGATATCATGGGGTTGATCCCCTTCTCTCTTTTATCCCAATGCCTTGCTCAATATTTGGCGCATATCTCGCAAAATCCACGTCGATAACCATCACCCCACGATTTCCGGCTTCTGGCCGTTGAGATAGACTCACCCTTGCTTTATAAATAGCGCATAGAGGGTAACCCTAAACTCATCACTGCGCCTCAGCTTCCCCTTTCCTTCATTGCTCCGTACACCTTCGCAGCGCCACCGCAAGGAGCTTGCGCTCGCCATCGAAGCCAAGTCGCCGCCGGCCGCGCTCGCCATCGAACCATCTCGCGCCGCCGTCGCGCTAGACTGCCGCACCTTCATTCTCCGCGCCGAGGGCCGCAAAGGGGCATTCGAGCCACGCCTCTCGCCGCCGTCGCACTAGGCTCCAATCCCTCCGGTAAGCCTCTTGCAGCCGTTTCAATTTGGCCCCGCAATTTTTCAATTCATCCAGGATCGGATCTAGGTCAACCCGTGAATCATTTTTCCGATCGCATCAAATTAAATCGATTCGATGCTTGCCAACTCCTTTAACCACCTGCTAGATAATTATAACTCATCCTCCTACCATTACTAATCACCAAATCTCCTGTAAAATCGCTCGCAAACTTTCCCATCTAGATCCATTCCTCCTTAATTTTCCGCTCATCGCGTTAACACCCGGAAAACCCTCCTTTTCCAGCTATTTTACTTGCAGTATACGCATGGGCAACCATCCATCTTCCCCAAACGCTTTTCCATACGTAAGTGACCAATAGTTTCCACAATTGCACTTAACACCCGGATACCTTGTAATCTCCACCTCATAGCGTGATACCCGGATAATTTTTAGCTTCATACTTTCTTGATACCTTATACTCGGATAATCCAACACTCCCGGGTCTTATTTCCTATGCCTCTTTCTCTTGTGCTTTGCAGGTTGATCCCATGGCTCCCAAACGACAAGGAAAACAGCCGACTCAGGCGAGGACCACCCAAACCATATCTGCCAACTGGGGGCGTTCCACAGCTACGAAGGCCAAGTTGGACGAGCTAGCCGAATTAGGAATTCTCCCTTCTCAGAAGGACATTCACTGGAGGGCGCCGGGCAACGAGACCCGGCCCACACCCGCTGATAACGAGGTAATCTGCTTCGTAGAACACGTGACCCGGGGATTTCGTCCTCCGGGTCACCCTTTCTTCAGGGAGGTCTTGAGTCATTATGGCCTCCGGGTATTCGACATAGGGCCTAACTCTATGTTGAATATTACCCACTTCATCGTTCTATCTGAGTCGTACTTGTGCATTCCGCCAAGTCTGACTCTCTTTATCGAACTATTCCAGTGCAAGCCGTGCCGCGAAAGCGGTGACGGAGCACTTCTTACTTGCGGCGGGGTATCCATCCAACGCCGCAAGAATTCACCGATGCCAACTCTCAATTTAAACTCCCACGTCAAACACTGGCAGCTGTCTTTCTTTTACTGCCACGATACCTCCCCAGACGGCGAAAAGAAACTGCCGGGTTACTCGGAAAACCTCCTCGAACCTTCCGAGTCTTTCAATGCCTTTGCGCCAGACTCAGACAGGGAGGCGATCCTTCCCTAATTAGCCAAGATAGCCATCCTTTCAGCCCAAGGCCTCCTCGGGCTAAATTTAGTAAAAACATGGGTTGATTTTCGGATCCAACCCAACTCCATCCGCACCAAATTGATGTGCGAGTATTCGGGGCACACCACAGATGCACTCTGCTACTCCACCAAGAGCTTTGCGACCGGCGATACTAACAAGACCATCAAGGGCTTCTTAACAGAGAAACTGGAGGTGATAAAGGGCATCACCGGGTTACCCCCGTTTACTCGGGAAAACCCGACTCCAGCGGTAATACCCGATATTCATAACTTATTTCCACATTTTGACTTGATACAGCTTCTAACCCTTGATCTCATTCTTTTGTCTTAGGCTGATGACCCTTTCTGGAGAGTTGAACCCTTCCCCCCTTCCAGAGACCCGGAAGAAGAGGACGAGCCGGCTGATGAGAGTGAAGGTATTTGCACAGAATTTGTATATCTTTACTTGTATTATTTTCCTCCCGTTCACCTTTTTTCCAACGAACACACACCCGGTTCGCAGGGCTGGAGGACGAAGGTGAGACCAACGAGGATGATCCGGAGGCAACCGAGTCTGACCACGAGGCAGCAGTCGGAGCCAAGAGGAAAACCAGGGGAGCAGTGTCCAAGGTTCCTTTTTCCTCATTATCCTCTGAACCCTACTCCTTTGACGCCATGCGACGACTTAACCATCAATTATCAAATTCATCGTGCTTGAAGGATTCTTTCCCAGCCAAGCGCAGGGTAACTCGGAGCTCCCCGGGTGAAGATCCCCTTAACCCGGGCATCTCTACCCCCTCGGTCCCTCGTGCCAGCGCTCCTCCGTCTCGTCCTTCCGACTCTCCTCAACGCCACCCTTCTCCTAACCACCCTCGTGCCGGGCAATTCCGGGTTCCGCTAGTGGTCCCTGTGACAACCTCATCTGCTTCCAGCGGCGAGCTCCCGCCGGATTACACCGTGAATGCTGGGTAAATTTTTTGTTACATGATTTCCTTTTACGTCTGACCAATTTCCACTCAAGCCACCGTCATAACTAATAACTGCCTTTTCTCATCTTTCTTTCAGCACTAAAGTCACCGTCAGTGACCCGGAAAACGTAGAAACAGATGACCGTCGGGTGGAGAAGCCGACTGATAACGCAGACGCCGCGACTGGCGGTGATACGGCGAATAACCAAGAGCAAGACCCTCCGAACAATCCGCTTCCCCGAGCCGCCGGATCTCCTTCCTCATCGGAACCGGTAGACGAGGAGATCGAGGTTCTGGATACAAGGATGGGTTCTCCCAACCCGGGTACTCAAACTGTCCGGGTCTCGACTCCAAGGGCGGGGAGAGCCCCCCACCAGGTGACCAAGCTGCCGGCTCTTCCGGTACTCGATCCGAAGAACTGACGTTTGCCCAGATGCTGGAAACCCTGCGCACTTTAAGGGCTAATGAAGAAATAATCTTGGGAGCTTTAATAGCCAAGCACGAGGTAAATCCGACTAATGTTGCTTGTGCCCTTGTCCAGTCCCCAAGTTCCGAGTGAATTGATTCATAATTCGCTTGGGACTTTATTATACAAGCGCCTGATAACTTGGTCGTCTACCCGACTGATCCTTGTTTGCATGCATGCAGTCTTTCGTGACTCAATCTGAGGAGAAACTGGCAGACGCCACCAAGCTCATCGAAAAGGAGGTAGCTTTGCGTGAAGCAGCCGAGGCTGAAGCCAGGAGGAATAGGCTGATAATGAGGAAATATAGGAAAAGGGCTCACCAAGCCGAAGATGATCTAACAAGCCTTTCCGTCCAAATATCAGACACATATCGTGCTTTACTTGGTACGTTTCCTCCTCCGGGTTTACCCTTTTGATAGATAACAACGGTTTTCCCGACTTACGTTTCCATTCCTTCAGGCCCGGACGAAACCATGCCGGAAGAGGATGACATCGCCAAGCTGAAAACCATGAAGAGTGTTCTCTGGCAGCTATGTGCCGGAACCAAATGGATCCTGGAGGAGTTACGGTGGCCGGGTAGAGGGCATGTTGATCTGAAGAGGATGCTGGATGCCTTCTCCACTATTCCTGAGTGGATTTGGCACTAGAAACGCTCGTCTTGCCGGGTTGGAATGACCCGGGGGCTTGCACTCGCCAAGGCTTTTTTCCCCAAGCTCGAACTGGCGAAGCTCATGGGCGGCTTCCCAGAGTTCAAGCTTGATGGGTCCAAGTTCTCAGTGAAGGATTTTCAGGCCGTCCAGAAGGAGGTCCGTTACCCGGCCAGCGTGATCGCTGATGAACTGGACGTTAATATCCTTGTTCCAGCATATGATGCTGCTGGTGTAGCAATTAAGTCGGATCTTCCCGAGCCGTATGATATGCTGGCTCGGTGGAAGGAGGAAGCTGCTGCGTTGAGGGCGGAGGCTGCAAAGAAGCAAGCTGAAGCCGGCTCTACCCCTGCTACCTCGACACCAGTCGTCCCACCTCCTGCACGAGCTGGTACCGCTGATCCGGGTGCTGCTGCTACCACCAATGATGGCAAGGGCAAGGCCAAGATGAATGCCGAGTGATATCTGATCTCTAATGCCTCTTCTTATGCACCGGTCGGTCAACATGCTGTTTAAACAATTATATTTTGGGTGGTGCGCCTGTGCACCTTTGATGTCTTTTCGCCGAGATTTTGTAATGCACGCTAAGGTCTTGATATACTCTATGCCTCTTCCGGCCTTTTTTAAGTTTATCCATTATTGAGCTCATCTGTTCTCGATATCCGGCTTTCTTTACTGTTCCTTTTGTGAAAACTCGATTTCCGGGTCTCATGGGTATTGACGAGCGGATTTGCTTCTAAATCCCCAAGTCCCCAAGACTCGGATATTTGGGTTTTTGGAATTCTACAAATAAGCAATTTTTTCTCTTTTCAAGATTTCAAGTTACCCGGACCCGGATCTCCAAGTCTAGGACACTTGATCTTGAAAGGGGAACGACCTGCCTACTGCTAAATTCACAAAGATCCCTGAGTTGTTTCACATAGGATTTGAAGTTATGCTTAATAATCGTTGAGTTTCCAGCTGCTTAGCCTTGTACCCTGCATAACTTGTGGTTTAGATGACCCTTTTGACTATCTTGTACTGTAAGCCGGCATTCGCGTGGATACCATGTTGTTACATCCATACGAAAACGTAGCCACTCAAGCCCCGTCGGGTTTCATGACTGACTGTAATCGTAAGCGAACAAATCATGCCACTTTAATGCGAGTCACATCGAGCTTAAGTAAGAATAGCCAAGAAATTTGGACTTCTTTGTCCGGTTATAAGATTGTAGCCGTACTCGTTTGCAAGTAATCGGCCCTTATAACTCATAGGCATCATGGCCGGGTCTTTGAGTTTGTAACTGTGCTATTCAAGCGACCAGCCCCCAAGACCTAGATATACGCATCATATTGAGAGTACATAACCTGATAATAACCATCTCTTTTCTTGATAATCACCTCTTTACTTGATATGAAAAGTCTAGGTCAGCAAGCCGCCTCATTAAAAACCCGTCCAGTCCCCAAAGGTACCCTGGATAGGAAAAGAGTACGTCTGAAAACCTGCTGCCTATTACATCATTCAATGCCAATACAATTTTTGCTAAGTATAATATGGACGTAGCTGAGCCACGTTCCACGGTCTGTGTCTTTCTTGCATAGATGAAGTGGTGTGAGCAGTGTCATTAACTGTGGTCGACTCTTCCCTTGCATCTATCAAGTAGTATGACCCATTATGCAAATTCCGGCTTATGATAAACGGTCCTTCCCAAGGTGGTGATAACTTGTGCTTTCCTTCGTTTGACTGTACCAGGCGCAAAACCAGGTCTCCTTCCTGGAAGACCCGGGTTTTCACGTGCCGTCTATGATACCTTCGTAAATCCTGCTGATATATGGCTGATCTTTCTAGGTCTTGTTCCCTTTGCTCTTCTAACATATCCACGGCGTCTTGCCGGGTTTTTTCATTCTCCACTTCGATGTATGCTGACACTCGTGGTGAATCATGGATAATATCACTCGGTAGTACTGCCTCCGCGCCATAGACCATGAAGAAGGGTGTCATCTGGGTAGATCTATTAGGCGTAGTATTGATGCCCCAAACCACAGAAGGGAGTTCTTCGACCCACGCGCCAGCTGCCCTGATACAGGGGACTCGTAGTCTTGGTTTTAACCCGCGTAGCAATTCTTGATTTGCCCTCTCCACTTGTCCGTTGGCCTGCGGATGAGCCACTGATGCGACGTCAAGTCGGATTCCATTGTTGCCACAGAACTTCTCCATCTCACCAAGGGACATGTTGGTTCCATTGTCGGTAATTATGCTGTGGGGATACCCGAACCGGTAGATAATTCTCTTCAGGAACTTGACTGCTGTGGCTGATTCGCAATTAGTAACTGGCATAACCTCAACCCACTTGGTAAACTTATCAATAGCCACCAAAAGATGTGTCTTCTTGCATGGTGACATGTGAAAGGGGCCAACCATGTCCATACCCCAGACAGCGAACGGCCAAGTTAACGGGATGGTCCGTAACTCCATAGCCGGCACATGGGTTTGGCGAGCGTACCTTTGACATCCGTCACACCTTGCTACTAATCGCTCCGCATCTGCTAGAGCCGTGAGCCAGAAAAATCCGTGTCGATAAGCTTTAGCCACGAGAGATCTTGTGGATGCGTGATGTCCACAGTCGCCTTCATGTATTTCCTTGAGAATCTGTCGGCCTTCTTCTGGCGCTACGCAGCGCAAAAAGACCCCTGCTGCGCTTCTCTTATATAGTTCCCCGTTGATGATAGAGTATCCCTTTGCTCGCCTCAAAATTTGCCTTGCTAATACCTCCTGCTGTGGTAACTCGCCTCGCGATAGGTAGGCCAAAAACGGTTCTGTCCATTCGGGAACAGTGCGTACAGTAGCCACAAGTCCTGAATCCGGGTATTGATTTGCCAATTCCTCCTCTGACTCGGTTTTAACTGATGGTCGCCATAATTCGTCCAGGAAAACGTTAGGTGGAACCGGCTCTCTGCGCGAGCCGAGTCTAGCGAGCGCGTCGGCTGCCTCATTCTTTCTTCTGTCTATATGTTCCACCTCATACCCGGAAAAACATCCTGCAACCCTATCAACTTCCCTGCGGTATGCTGCCATAGTTGCGTCCTTTCTATCCCAAGTTCCTGATACCTGCTGTACCACAAGGTCCGAATCTCATACTCGGCCACGTTGTTGGAACAGTCGAAGTGAATTTGTAGTACGTAACTTAATTTATCTCCTTTGGGTGACGTTAGCACCACCCCAGCTCCTGATCCCTCGTATTGCTTAGATCGATCGAAGTGCATGATCCATGACTCGGAATTTGGAACCGTCGTAGTCATTCCTGTATGTGTCCAATCGTTAACGAAATCAATTAAAGCTTGGGACTTGATTGCTGACCTGGGTTCGTAGTTGATGTGATAATCCCCCATCTCTATTGCCCACTTGGCTATTCTTCCCGTCGCGTCCGAGTTTCTGATGATATCCGACATTGGTATTGAACTAACCACTGTTATGGGATGTTCTTGGAAATACGGCTTCAACTTCCGGCTGGCCATAAAGACCCCGAACACCAACTTTTGCCAATGTGGATAGCGCTGCTTTGCTTCTGATATTACCTCGCTGACGTAATAAACCGGCCTCTGAACTGGGTAACCTTTCCCATCCTCTTTGCGCTCCACAACAACTACTGCGCTGACGGCTCGGGGGCCAGCTGCCACGTATAGCAACATAGGCTCTTTAGGACCCGGTGCCGCTAGTACTGGTGCTTCAGATAACTGCTTCTTTACTGCCTCAAACGCCTCATCCGCCTCTTGATCCCATACGAATTTATCTGATTTCCGCAAGAGCCGGTACAAGGGTATTGCCTTTTCTCCGAGTCCGGATATGAATCGGCTCAAGGCTGCTACGCAGCCCGTGAGCTTTTGAACATGCTTCAAATTTTCCGGTTTTTTCAGACTCTGGATGGCCTTGATTTTATCCGGGTTTGCCTCGATTCCTCTCTCGGAAACTATAAAGCCGAGTAATTTCCCAGCTGGAACTCCGAACACGCACTTTGTCGGGTTAAGCTTCATCTGGTACCTCCTCAAGTTTTTGAACGTCTCCTTTAGATCATCGATAAATGTCTCCGCCTTCCTGGTCTTGATGACCACATCATCCACATAGGCATGGACGTTGCGTCCGATTTGGTCCTCGAAGCACTTCTGAATACACCGTTGGTAAGTTGCACCGGCGTTCTTCAATCCAAACGTCATAGTTTTATAACAGAAGGCCCCAAAAGGGGTTATGAATGATGTTTTCTCCCAATCCTCCCTCTTGAGCTTAATCTGATGATACCCGGAATATGCGTCCAGGAAGCATAATAGATCGCTTCCAGCTACTGCATCTATGATCTGATCTATCCTTGGTAGCGCGAACGGATC
Source organism: Alopecurus myosuroides (assembly GCA_028641055.1). Lineage (NCBI taxonomy): Eukaryota > Viridiplantae > Streptophyta > Magnoliopsida > Poales > Poaceae > Alopecurus > Alopecurus myosuroides. The sequence continues at coordinate 70,639,285 of CM054062.1, forward strand.
CTTTGGGCAATGTTTGTTGAGACTCGTAAAATCAATGCACATCCTCCACTCATTGGTCTTTTTCATCACTAGAACCGGTTTCGCCAGCCAATCCGGGTGAAATACTTCCATGATAAAGCCGGCTGCCAATAGCCGAGCGATCTCTTCGCCTATAGCCTTCCTTCTTTCCTCATTCATTTTCCTCAAACCCTGCTTCACGGGCCTGGACTTGGGATCCACATGCAAACTGTGCTCGGCCAGCTCTGTAGGGATACCCGGCATGTCGCTAGGCGTCCAGGCGAACACATCCGCATTTGAACGAATAAACTCCACAAGCGCTTCCTCCTGCTCTTTTCCCAAGTTAGACCCTATGGTAAACTGCTTAGTGGAATCACCTTCGACAAAATCTATCTTCTTGGTGTCTTGTGCTGCCTTGAATTTTGCTCTCTCATCCTCGGTATTCGGCTTTTTCAAGGCTGTTCTATCATCCGGATTTACTTGAGACCGGTAATATTCGAGCTCTTCCTTTCTGCATGCTTGCTCAGCCATAACCGAATCTCCTTCGTCACACTCGGCCGCTATATCCCGGTTCCCATGTATGGTGATGGTCCGTTTAGGACTCGGGATCTTCAGCTGCAAATACACGTAGCACGGCCTAGCCATGAATTTGGCGTAAGCCGGTCTTCCGAACAGCGCGTGATAAGGACTGCGCAATTTGACCACCTCGAACGTGAGCCACTCAACTCGATAATTATCCGTCGATTCTCCAAAAGCAACCTCCAAAGTGATCTTTCCCTCGGGGCTCGCCGAGTGACCTGGCACGATCCCATGAAAGGTTGTCAAACTTTTCTGTAACTGGGACTCTTTGAGACTCATCCGTAAGAAGGTTTCCCAGTAAAGGATGTTGATGCTACTTCCACCGTCCATCAGGACCCTCTTCAGTTCGTAACCGTTAACCTGTGGAGCGACCACCAACGCCAAGACTCCTGGACGCTCTACTTTTTCCGGATGATCTCTTCTACTCCATGTTACCTCTTGTTCTGCCCATCTAAGGTATCTCGGCGCGGCCGACGAAACCGAGTTTGCCGCTTGCTTTAATGTCTCTTTGTCCCTGCTAGAAGTTCCTGTAGTATGCACATGATACTGTACTTTTAAATTAGGCGTTCGTACCATACCGACGAAGATGTTGATCCGGCCGATCGTCACCATGGATCCGGACTCGAGGTGATCCGACTCTGGCCCCCAGCCGGAATCGTCCACCATCTTTTCTCCTTTGTGGTCGATGTAGATTTCGCCGACGACAAAATTCTCCATGCTCTTCCGAGCTTCTCCCGTGATGTAAACACCTTTGGACGCAGGCCCCACGGTGGGCGCCAACTGTCGTGGGATAATCACGACAGATGTTACCGGGGGTAACTGATCTTGGGGCAAGACGACACAGGCGTTTGGGAGAGGGTTTAGCTCAGAGGAAAACATGGTGCAATTCGATCTGGTAGCCGGCAATCAAAGTCGCCGAGTCTCCGATCTTGATACAATAACTCAACTCTGGGATTACACTAGATGCTCGATATCAAGCGATATTGCTATGGTTCTTAGATCTCTGCCTAAACTATACCTGGGGGTCGGTTTATAAAGCACCCGTACCCCCTGGCTTATTCTCCAAGGCGCATCCTGGATCCTACCCGGACACGGCGTACGAACCCTAACTTTCCTTTACAATTACCCACGATCCGGGTTGCTGGGCCTACAAGCTCGGGCCTTCCACAGGTTCCCTTATCCTTAGCCGGATCCTGCGCAGCGTCCTTTGGGCCGGGTTATTCCTTGGAGTTTGGCCTACCGGGTTATCATCCCTCCATCGCACCCGGATCTGGCGTTACCCTTATTTGCATCTTTATCCTCCTATTTAACTTTTCCATGGATACATACTCGGTTCGCAGGACCGGAGGATGAAGACGAGAAGAACGAAGACGACCCGGAAGCTACCGAATCTGATCAAGAAACTCCAGTTGGGGCCAAGAGGAAGGCCAGAGGGGTAGTGTTCAAGGTTCCTTTCTCTTCTATGTCCTCTGAGCCTTACTCCTTTGATACCATGCGACAACTTAATCATCAATTATCGAACTCATCGTACTTGAAGGATTCTCTTCCAGCCAAGCGCAGGGTGACTCGGAGTTCCCCGGGTGAGGATCCTCTTAACCCGGGCATCTCCACCTCCCCCGTCCACCGTGCCAGTGCTCCTCCGCCTCGTCCTTCCAATTCTCCTCAGCGCCACCCCTCTCCTAACCATCCACGCGCCGGGCAATTCCGGGTTCCGCTAACGGTTCCTTTGACGACTTCGTCTGCTTCCAGCGGCGAACTCCCGCCGGATTACGCCGTAAATACTGGGTAAGCTTTTGCTATATGACATCCTTTGACGCCTGACAATTTTCAATCACCATTGCTAACTGCCTCTTCCCATTTTTCTTTAGTGCTCAAGCCACCGTTAGTGACCCGGAGAATGTGGAGATGGATAACCGGGAGGTGGATAACCATCAGGCAGAAGAGCCGACTGAGAACGTAGACGCCGCGACCGGCGGTGATACTGAGAACAACCAGGAACAAGCCGCCGAGTCTCCTAAGTCATCCGAACCAGTAGACGAGGAGATCGAGGTTCTGGACACAAGGATGGGTTCTCCCAACCCGGATACTCAGACTATCCGGGTCTCAACTCCCAGGGCGGGGAGAGCTCCCCCATCAGGTGACCAGGCTGCCGGCTCTTCCGGTGCCCGACCCGAGGACCTGACATTTACCCAGATGCTCGAAACCCTGCGCGCTTTGAGGGCTAATGAAGAGAACATTTTGGAGGCTTTAATAGCCAAACACGAGGTAAATCTGACTAATATTGCCTGTGTCCTTATCCAGTCCCCAAGTTCCGAGTGAATTAATTCACAATTTGCTTGGAACTTTATGATATAAGCGACTGATAACTTACCCCTTTACCCGGCTAATCCTTCCTGTGTCCATGCAGTCCTTCGTGACTCAATCTGAGGAGAAGCTGACCGAGGCCGCCAAGCTCATTGAAAAGGAGGTGGCTCTACGTGAGGCGGCCGAGGCTGAGGCCAGGAGGAGCAGGACGATAATGAAGAAGTATAGGAGGAGGGCTCACTCAGCAGAAGATGATCTGACGAGCCTTTCTGTTCAAATTGCTGATACGTATCGTGCTTTGCTTGGTACGCTTCTTCATCCGGGTTACTCTTTTGATAAATAGCCGGAATTTCCTGACTCATGTTTCCATTTCTGCAGGTCCGGATGAAGTGATGCCGGACGAGGGTGACATTGCCAGGCTGAAAACTATCAAGAGCGTAATCCGGCAGCTATGCGCCGGAACCAAATGGATCCTTCAAGAAATACGGTGGCCGGGTAAAGGGCATGGCGACCTGAAGAGAATGCTAGACGCTTGCTCTACTATCCCCGAGTGGATTTGGCACTGGAAACGCTCGTCCTGCCGGGTTGGAGTAACCCGGGGTCTTGCGCTTGCCAAGGCTTACTTCCCTAAGCTCGAGCTAGCCAAGCTTATGGGCGGTTTCCCGGAATACAAGCTTGATGGGTCCAAGTTCTCCGTGAAGGATTTCCAAGCCGTCCAGAAGGAGGTCCGTTACCCGGCCATCGTGATTGCTGACGGCTTAGATGTCGATTCCCTCGTTCCTGCTTATGATGCTGCTGGTGAAGTTATTAAGTCGGAACTTCCCGAGCCGTATGACATGCTTGCCCGATGGAAGGGGGAAGCTGCTAAGTTGAGGGAGGAGGCTGCTGAAAAGAAGGCTGAAGCCGACTCTGCGCCCGCTACCTCCACACCAGTCGTTCCTCCTCCTGCGCGAGCCGGCACTGCTGATCCGGGTGCTGCTGCTACCCCAAGTGACGGCAAGGGTAAGGCGAAGATGGATGCCGGGGCTTAGGATGCCGAGTGATACCTGTTCCTTCGTGCCACTTCTCATGCGTCAGTCGGCCGATGTGCCGTTTAAACAATTATTTTTTGGATGGTGCGCCTATGCACCTTTGATATCATTTACCCGGATTTTGTAATGCACGCTAAGGTCTTGATACACTCTATTCCTCTTCGGGGCTTTTAAATTTATTCACTTTTGAACTCATTTGCACTAGATATCCGACTTTCTTTATTGTTCCTTTTGTGAGGCTCGGTTTCCGGGTTTCATGGGTGTTGACAAGCGGACTTGCTTCGAGGTCCCCAAGCCCCCAAGACTCGGATGTTTGGACTTTTTGAGCTTGAACAACTAAGCAATTTTTCTCTTTCTCAAGATCCCGAGTCCCCAAGACCCGGATTTCTGGGTTGAGGATACGTGATTTTTTAAGGAGAACGCATTGTTTGCTGTTAAATCCAAAAAGTCCAGAGCCGTTTCACATAGGTTCTGAAGTTATGCTTAATAATCGTTGAGTTTCCGGCTATTAGCCCTGTACTCTGCATAACTTATGGTTTAGATGACCCTTTTGACTATCTTGTACTATAAGCCGGCTTTCGCATGGATATCATGTTGTTACATCTGTACGAAGACAGGGTCAACCAAGTCCCATTGGGCTTCATGGCTGATTGTAATCGTAAGCGAGCAAATCATGCCATTTTAGTGCGAGTCACATCGAGCTTAAGTAAGAAAAGTCAAGAAAATTTGGCTCCTTTGTCCGGTTATGAGATTGCAGCCGTACTCGTTTGCGAGTAATCGGCCCTCATAACTCATAGGCATCAAGGCCGGGTCTTTGAGTTTGCAACTGTGCTATTCAAGCAATCAGCCCCCAAGACCTGAATATATGCAACGTACTGGGACTGAAGAACATAAGAATAACCATCTCTTTACTTGATATGAAAAAGTTAGGTCAGCAAGCCACCTCATTAAAAACCCATCCAGTTCCCAAGGGTACCCTGGATAGGAAAAGAGTACGTCTGAAACCTGCTGCCTGTTACATCGTGCAATTCCTCTTGCCAATATAGTCTTTACTAAGTATAATATGGACGTAGCTGAGCCACGTTCTATGGCCTGTCTCTTTCTTGCATAGATGAAGTGGTGTGAGCGGTGTCATTAACTGTAGCCGACTCCTCCCTTGCATCTACCAAGTAATACGATCCATTATGCAGATTCCGGCTTATGATAAACGGTCCTTCCCATGGCGGTGATAATTTGTGCTTTCCTTCGTTTGACTGTACCAGGCGCAGAACCAGGTCTCCTTCCTGGAAGACCCGGGTTTTCACGCGCCGGCTATGATACCTCCGTAAACCTTGCTGATAAATGGCTGATCTCTCCAGGGCTTGTTCCCTTTGTTCTTCTAACATATCTATGGCGTCCTGCCGGGTCTTTTCATTCTCTACTTCAACATAAGCTGATACTCGCGGTGAATCATGGATAATGTCACTCGGTAACACTGCTTCCGCACCATAGACCATGAAGAAGGGTGTCATTTGAGTGGATCTGTTAGGTGTAGTGTTGATACCCCAAACCACGGAAGGAAGTTCTTCGACCCATGCGCCAGCAGCTCTGATACAGGGTACTCGCAATCGTGGTTTCAACCCGCGGAGCAATTCTTGGTTTGCCCTCTCCACTTGTTCGTTGGCCTGTGGATGAGCCACTGATGCTACATCAAGCCGGATTCTATTGTTGCCACAGAACTTTTCCATCTCACCAAGGGACATGTTAGTTCCATTGTCGGTAATTATGCTGTGAGGATACCCAAACCGGTAGATAATTCTTTTCAGGAACTTGACTGCTGTAGCTGCTTCACTATTAGTAACTGGCATAACCTCAACCCACTTGGTAAATTTATCAATAGCCACTAAAAGATGTGTCTTCTTGCAAGGTGACAAATGAAAGGGGCCAACCATGTCCATCCCCCAGACAGCGAACGGCCAAGTTAACGGGATGGTCCGTAATTCCATAGCCGGCACATGGGTTTGGCGAGCGTACCTTTGACATCCGTCACATCTCGCTACTAGTCGTTCCGCATCTGCTAGAGCCGTGAGCCAGAAAAATCCGTGTCGATAAGCCTTGGCCACAAGGGATCTTGTGGATGCATGATGCCCGCAATCGCCTTCATGGATTTCCTTGAGGATCTGCCGGCCTTCTTCTGGTGCCACGCAACGCAAAAAGACCCCCGCGGTGCTTCTCTTGTATAACTCCCCGTTGATGATAGAATATCCCTTTGCTCGCCGCAAAATTTGCCTTGCTAACACTTCTTGCTGTGGTAACTCGCCTCGTGATAGGTAGGCCAAAAATGGTTCTGTCCACTCTGGAATAGCGCGTACAGTGGCCACGAGTCCTAACTCCGGGTCTTGACTTGCCAATTCCTCCTCTGACTCGGTTTTAACTGATGGTCGCCATAACTCGTCCAGGAAAACGTTGGGTGGGACCGGTTCTCTGCGCGAGCCGAGTCTAGCGAGGGCGTCGGCTGCCTCATTCTTTCTTCTATCTATATGCTCCACCTCATACCCGGAAAAACATCCTGCAACCCTATCAACTTCCCTGCGGTATGCTGCCATAGTCGCGTCCTTTCTATCCCAAGTTCCTGACACCTGCTGTACTACAAGATCTGAATCTCCGAAGCATCGTATCCTCTTGATGTTCATCTCCTTGGCTACCTTTAAGCCATGCAATAGGGCCTCATACTCGGCCACGTTATTGGATCAGTCAAAATGAATTTGTAGTACGTAACTCAATTTGTCTCCTTTGGGTGATGTTAGCACCACCCCAGCTCCCGACCCCTCATACTGCTTTGATCCATCGAAGTGCATGGTCCATGACTCGGAGTTTGGAACCGTGGTAGTCATGCCTGTGTGTGTCCAATCGTTAACGAAATCAACCAAAGCTTAAGATTTGATTGCTGACCTGGGCTCGTAGCTGATGTGATAATCCCCCATTTCTATCGCCCATTTGGCTATTCTTCCGGTTGCATCCGAGTTTCTAATGATATCCGACATTGGTATTGAGCTAACCACGGTTATGGGGTGTTCCTGAGAAATATGGCTTCAGTTTCCGGCTGGCCATAAAGACCCCAAAAACCAGTTTTTGCCAATGCGGATAGCGCTGCTTTGCCTCTGATAATACTTCACTGACATAATAAACCGGTCTCTGGACTGGATAACCCTTCCCATCTTCTTTACGCTCCACCACCACTACTGCGCTGACGGCTCGGGGGCCAGCTGCCACATATAGCAACATAGGCTCTTTAGGACCCGGGGCCGCTAGCACTGGTGCTTCAGATAGCTGCTTCTTTAGTGCCTCGAACGCCTCGTCCGCCTCTTGATCCCATACAAACTTGTCGGATTTCCTCAAGAGCCGGTACAAGGGTATTGCCTTTTCTCCGAGTCTTGATATAAATCGGCTCAAGGCTGCTACGCATCCCGTGAGCTTTTGAACATGCTTCAAATTTTCCGGTTTTTTCAGACCTTGGATAACTTTGATTTTGTCCGGGTTTGCCTCAATTCCTCTCTCGGAAATGATAAAGCCAAGTAATTTCCCGGCTGGGACCCCAAATACGCACTTTGTCGGGTTAAGCTTCATTTGATACCTCCTTAAGTTTTTGAACGTTTCCTTCAGATCGTCAATAAATGTTTCTGCCTTCCTGGTCTTGACAACCACATCATCCACATAAGCATGGACGTTGCGTCCAATTTGGTCCTCGAAGCACTTCTGAATACACCGTTGATAAGTTGCGCCAGCGTTCTTCAACCCAAATGTCATGGTTTTGTAACAGAAGGCCCCAAAAGGGGTTATAAACGATGTTTTCTCCCAATCCTCCCTCTTGAGTTTAATCTGATGATACCTGGAGTAAGCGTCCAGAAAGCATAACAGGTCACTCCCAGCTACTGCATCGATGATCTGATCTATCCTTGGTAGCGCGAACGGGTCCTTTGGGCAATGCTTGTTGAGACTCGTAAAATCAATACACATTCTCCACTCATTGGTCTTTTTCATCACTAGCACCGGATTTGCTAACCAGCCCGGATGAAATACTTCCATGATGAAGCCGGCTGTCAATAGCCGAGCAATTTCTTCACCTATAGCTTTTCTTCTTTCCTCATTCATCTTCCTCAAGCCCTGCTTCACAGGCCTGGACTTGGGATCTACATGCAAACTGTGCTCTGCCAACTCTGTAGTGATACCCGGCATGTCGCTAGGTGTCCATGTGTCGTGGTGGTGTCACGGCAGATGCCATGGGATGGCTAAAGATGTGGGGACGAAGGACGCTGGAGGTGCTCGGGGAGGGATCACGCGACGAGTAGCCGCGTGAGGTACGAAGTAAACACTGCAAACAACACGATCTACCCAGGTTCAGGGCCCTCGTGAGGAGGTAAAACCCCTACTCATGCCTTTCTTTGTGTATTCTGGTGTCTCACCGAGTTGCCACAGTACAATGTTCTTGCTACCGAGTAGCCACTCTCCTCTCTAGATGATGAACTAGGTCAAGAACTTAGGGTTTCTAGTGTCCCAGCATGCGATGCCTCACGCAGGAGGCGGCGGGGCACCTTATATACACGGTGCCCAGCCGGATACGTCCAAACATGGACAAGTGTCGACATAGTGTGCACATCGTCCTTCTTCCGGGTTCCCGCTGACAGCTTTGGTTCCTAATCTTGGCTGCATCTGGAAAGTCGTTGGGCAAAACAAGGGGACAGACTGGTATCACTGTACCTAAACACAGAGTAGGCCCCCCTTATCCTGCCACGGCCTGCTTCCATGCTGTCACTGTCAGGCAGGCCGGTCCCAGATGAACAGTAGTTCGAATAGTGCCAAGTACGGACCCAGGATACGCGGGATCCTGTGTCAGAACGGCTCCTTTGACTTTCTGGCCCGAGTAGGTTCCCGCCAATTGTACTCGGGCCAACTCTTCTACTCGAATGGAGAGAACTTGAATGATTCTTCCTTCTGGTCATCTTGAGGTCAGACCGAGTAGCAGTCAACCGGGTAGCAAATACCGGGTAGACGGCTACTCGACCAAACCTTTCTTCTGTAAGTCGCCTTTACCACTTGCCTTTACCCTACTCGGGGGTAACCCCCCGACAGCAGTCCCCGAAGCTGGTTGAGTCTTGCGAACTCGTTCACTAGGCTCTGCCAGCTTGAAACCAACTTTTGCAACATAGCCCTTGGACCTCAAGATGCCGAGTAAATAACTTCCGAGTAGTACTCTAGAAAGTACCTTGAGTTTCCTGTCTTCCGAATAGCAGCTGCTTTCTACTCTGCGCCCGAGTTAAAGGACTTAGAGAATTTCTCCTCTGTCGTCTCTGCAGCGCAGAGCACCATCCAGCCCTCCGTGCTGCGACTGGACGCGTGTCAAGCATCCGCGACCCCGTCGTTTCGCTGCCACGACACGACATGCCACGCGCCCAGTTTTCACGGGACGGGCCCACTGGCTCGTTATGTCCCATCACGCGCAGTAATTGGCCACGATCTGGTAGTGGGATCTGCTGCGGCCGTTACGCGCGCGCCTCGCGCGTACGTGCGTTTCTAGCCGGCCACAGGCCCCACCACACGCCACGATTGATCCCACTACCCCGATGGTAACGGTAGCCTGAGGCGAGGGTATAAATACCCCCACCGGTAACTTCCCCTTCTTCCTCCTCCGTGCTTTCCCTTTTCTCTCCCCTGTTTCTTCTTTGTCGTCGAGCTCTCCGCCGCCGCGCAACTCCTCGCGCCGCAGCGGATTCGTTTCCTCCACCAAAACTCTCCAACTTTCCGCCATCCGCGCTTCCCTTGCCATGGCTGCTCGCGCCGGCTGGGCTGGTTCGCATGTCACCGTCGATGACTGCGCCTGGCTCGTGAACACCCGGAGGGTTCCTCCCGGTGTTCAGTGCCGGCCGTCCGACGGTGAGCTCGTTCCGGCCCCGCGGGAGGGCGAGCGTGTCGTTTTCCTCGCGCACTTCGCGCGAGGATTCGGCTTGCCGGCATCGGACTTCCTGCGCTCCTTCCTGGATCACTTCGGTGTCCAGATGCACCACCTCCCACCAAACGCCATTGTCTTCCTAGCCTATCACACCGTGGTGTGCGAGGCCTTTCTAGGCGTCCGCCCCACGGTGGAGACTTGGCTGAAGTATTTTCACCTCCGTCAGCAGAGTAAGGGGAAAAAGGACGGCGCGGCCGGTAGCAGTCGGGTAACCGACACCGGCAGCGCCATGATGCTGCAGCGGGCGGGAACCAACCATCCTCGCATCAAGGGGTTGGATTCCGTCCGCATGTGGCAGAAATCGTTCCTCTACGTGAAGAACATCGCCGCCACGGAGGGGGGACCGATCGAAGATCGCATCAATCTGCCCGCGTGGAGCAACCGAGCTCCAACCGGGCAGAATTGGAAGACGAAGCCGTCCAACAACCGCAACGCGATACAGATGGAGGAGCAGCTCGCCTACCTCATCGGCCAAGGGCTTAGGAGCGACGATCCCGTCGCTTGCTGGATCAAGAATCGCGTGCTGCCGCTGCAGCGGCGCTCCCATCCAATGTGCTATCTGGGAGGCCCTCGCGACTGCACCCGCACGACCACACTCGAGCTCAGCGACGCGGAGGTCGCCGATCACGCAAGGTCGATCCTGACCACGAGCCTCCCTGACGACTGGGAGTACGGGTTCACCCCTTTCAGTCGCACGAAGCCGATCCCCCGGGTACGTTCTACTTGTTCCGCTCTCAACATATTCCATCCGACTAGAAAATCTTCTCTCTTGGCAGTAACTAGCAATTACCTTCTGTACCGAGTAGATTATTCTATCGACCTGCCTAGGCTTAGTATGCTTGATGTTTGCACGCCCTGTCGAGTAGGATACTCAGGAGACATACTTAGGCTTGATATGCTTGTTGTTTGCACGCTTTGCCGAGTAGGACACTTAGCAGATTTCCCTAGGGTTAGTGTGCTTTGTGTTTGCACGCCCATCCGGGTAGAGTGCTTTCTCGCTACTCGGCCAATTTGCAATGTTTCTCTGTCTTTCAGCTCCTTGACCGCCAGCTAGCTGAGAGTTGTGAGCGTTTTGAGGACAATTGGTCCGATGACCGAGGAGAAGATGACCAGGCTTCCCTCGATGCCGTGGATCAGATCAATCTCCCTCACTCCCCCTCGACCGAGAAGCAGCCTGCCGAAACATCTCTCCGTGACTGGACTGAGGATGAACTCGAAGGTAACAGTGCGCTTACTTTACTTGTTTGCGACAAGCACTAATCCATTGTTTGCTGTTTCTGATTCGCTCCTCTTCTTTTCCTGAATCCGCAGACGATGTTGATGAGGAGAACGAGAATGAGGACGAGGACGAGAATGAGGGCGATAGAGCCCTTGAGGTCAATCCTCTTTCTGTCGCTGCACCCGCTACTCGCAAGCGGACTGGCAGCGGTGCCGTAGAGCCCCCCGCCAAGAAGAAGAAGTTGACCGAGAAGACGACCAAGAAGGTCGTGAAGAGACCAAGGCGAATACTTTTCTCCACCACCGCGTAAGTTTCTTCTCGGTTGCATGTTTCAGTTTATCCTGCTCTTCTCGGTTGCTTCCCAATTCTTTTGCTTCATTGTTTTCTCTTGTTTTCCTCTGCCCTTTTCTTATCTTTGATTCCAATTTCTCTTTCAGAGCCCCCTTGAACGCGGATGCCGCTCTGGCATCCAGTGAGACTCAGAAAAAGGTCACCATTGATGTCGACAAGCTAATCGACCTCGATGGCGACGAGAACAATGCCGCCAATGCATCAACAGAGGGCACTGATGCCCAGGACGCTGAGCCAAGGCCGCAGGATGCTACTCATCAGGAGAAACCACCTTCCCCTCCGGCCAACACCGCCGAGGGGAACCAAGATCAGGATGCAGAGATGCACCACGATGCCGCCGTCGAGCGGCCTGAAGCAGAACATGAGCAGCCAGCCACAGGGGCTGCCGGACAAGAGAATCCCGCTGCCGAGCAGCGGGTAGAAGATACAGTGATGACCGAGGAGTATCCTCTGAGCAGCGCGCAACCGGGCGCTGCACAAAGTAGTGCGCAACCAGATGCTGCACAAAGCGGTGGGTCCGTGGTACCACCCATTGATCAAGGCTTTGCACCGCCAGATTCCTCCTTGGTGCCACAAACCAAGGATGCAGCCAGCCCTCCTGCCGGGCGAGTAACCAGGAAGCAAGCCCAAGCCCTAGACGCTCTGAAGGAGGCAGTCGAGAAGAGGGCAGCCGAGAAGAAGGACACCAAGACTCAGAAGTCCGAGAAGCCAACCTCCGGGAAGCCACCTGCTCAGAAAGAGACATCAAAGAAGAAGGCTGCCGACAAGCCGCCGTCGACATCAGCTGGCCAGTCCAAGCAACTGGTTATCCGCAACCCCAGTGCAGTTCCTGCCGCCGCTACTGTAGCCGATCAGGCCCTCTACCCGGATTATATGGTGAAGGTCAGCCAACAGCGCCAGATCGGCCTTTCCGTCGAGGACCGGAAGATTGCTCTCACAAGAGGAAGGAAGGCCGTGGCGACGGACTCCATGCCCCCGGCCCCCGTCTCCATTGCTTCTCGGGGAGCTCAAGACCAAGCAATAACATCCCAGAGCCTCGAGCAAGTACTCGACCTCATTGGCTTCATCGACGCCAAATGGGATAGCAAGATTCTCGGCACCCCCAACTGGAACGGCACTGATTTAGGCGACATCGACCACATGCGCCAGGACTGGAATAAGGTGGACTTGGGTTACAAACCCATGACCGTCTCGACCACCTCTGCAACCCTGGCTGCCAAGATGTTCGTGCACCGCAAGAACGCAGAAGATCTCGAGCAGTCCTACGCGGTAAGCCTTAACTTATCTTTTCCGAGTTGCATCTTCGCTTCTTTTCTTCTTTTCCTCTTTTCCTCTTTTCCTTATCCCTCACCCAGTCCCCGAGATTCTGGCCGAGTAGGCAGACACTCCTCCGAGTAGCCGCCTTCTCGGGTGGAATCTCAAACACTTTGCCTGACACTTGTTTCTTTTGCTTTTCAGAATAGTGTACTGAAGCGGACCCATCTGCACCGCCAACTTCTCTGGAACCACGCCATTGCCAAGAGGCGTATTGCCGCCCTTGAGAAGGAGAAGGTGATCGTCGAGGAAGCCGACAAGGAAGTCATGAACAGTACCATGAGGCTGTCCGAGGTGGAAGGTGTGCTTCTCGCTTACGCGGTTCTTGCGTTTTTTGTTTACGCCCGCTATCGCTTTTTGCATTAACCATCTCTACTCTGCAGGGAAACTGAAGGCCCTGGCTGACGAGCACGACAACTGCCGTGCCTTTGTTGCGAATGCCGAGACCACCATCAAGAAGCTTGAAGGTAAACCTCTGTCTACTCGGTTTGCCTTTGCCTGTTTCTTCCTTTGCTTCTCTGCTAACCGTGCTTTGCTCTTTTCAGAAGATCATAAGAAGTTTGTCCTAGAGCATCAAGATTGCCTCAAGCCTGCAGAGGTTGAGGTGCGACTAATAAGCCAGTCTGCAGCTCTGCAGAGTACACACACTACCGAGATGGAGACGTTGCAACTCCAGCTGCGGGAGGCACTCCAGGATGCTGTCAAGCTTGGTGACGAGAGGGACAGAGCCATCGCCGAGAAGGCAAAAGCCGAGACATCCTTCAATGCCAAGATAAAGGCCCTCGAGCAGGAGCGCGAAACGCTGAAAAAGGCCAATGCTGGGTACTGCACTCAGTTGGACGGACTTCGCTCGCTCGAGGAGAAGCACATTTCCAATGAGGAGCAATGGAAAACCCAGTTGCAGCAGCTGCGCCACGAGCTTCACAGTAAGTTTCCTCCTTTCTGCATCTCTTTTTCTCGGTTCTGCCTCTTCTTTGATCCTGTGACTGAATTTCTCACTTGCTTTTATGCAGAAATCTTCCCTGATCTCGTGTCCGCTTGCGCGCCTGCTTTGGCCAAGGCCCGAGCAGCTCACATTGAGAAGGGCGAGGACGCGGATACCAGAGCCGAGATCGAGGACAGCCTGCTGGTGATGCGAGGGCACTTTGAACGCCTAGCCGGCGTGGGCACCGATCTGGTGCGCGTCGGCTTCGAGCTCCACAAGCTATTCTGGCCTGAAGATTCCGCGCCGACAACCATTGATGGCCTTGCTCTGAAGCTGCATAATGTGAAGGCTGAATTGAAGAAGTGGCGCGCCTCGGGAGCTCGGGCGGGCGCTGATTTGATGCTGCTCTGCGTCGCCTCTTGGTACGAGAACCTGAACATGCAGGTCATCCGCGGGAAGCGCGCCAATTCCAAGTGGGAGATGGATCCCAGCTGCGTGACCACGCGCAAACTCATTGCGTATGAGGTTGCCGAGTGCGCGGACACTGCCACCTTCATCGACGGCCCCACCGAACCCGACACCGAGGTGGAGGAGGACGAGGACGCGGATGAAGAGACAGACTCCGAGCTGGAATCGGGCTTCTTCGATTCTCCCCAGAGCAAGGGGAAGGCTGCCGTCATCGCGAGTAGCGACGAAGAGATGGAGGAGATCGACACAGCCGCCCTCGACTTCGGCACTTCATCAGGAGCTGCACTCGACGACACGGTGCGCACCCACGCCCCTGAGACTGGCTCTGGTTCCGCGACGGCGCCCATCTCGGTGGCCACCGCTACCTCTGAGCAGCTCGCCACCGAGCCTGACGCCGAGCAAGCGAAGACTGCTGACGCCAGCGCAGAGGCGGACGTCACCAAGGCCACTGAGGAAGGCGAAGCAACCCAGGCGAGCACCGAGAACGCCCCATCAACCTGACTTTGATTTCATCCTGCAAATTTCTTACTTAAACTCTTATCAGATCCCCGGGATGCCGGGAGCAGATGTATCAGACTATTTTATTCCGTTGCTACTCAATTTTATTCCCACTTTTGTTATTTCCAATTTAATCAATTTGTTCAACCTGGGCTGAATGCCGAGTTGCGTTATCATGCGAGTCCCCGAGTTGCGTTTCTTATTCACCCTATCTTTTCATCTCTGCTCTACCCGCAACTTGTTGCTTTTTTGGTATTCGAGTCACAAGAGTTAAAGAGTAGAGCTGCAAATACTTAGCCGCTTAGAAACAATCATAGTAACGCAGCCCACCACTTAGCCGAAAAGACAAGTCACAGAACAGTAATAACAACACCCTACTCGGTTCCTGCACTCTTCCTTTCCTTAGTAATTTTTCTTGTGCTCATGGACCTTTTGCTTGTTCTCTTGCTTGCCATGAAGCCGGGTTTCGGACAGCAGCAAAGTCGAAGAGTTGGCATGTAGGTTTAAACACAGTACTCAATGTACCTTCGAATTTTGAAGTAGAGCAACCGAATAGACAAAAGATAAAGCCGAGAAAAAACACTTAGAGCAATTTTGGACGAGGGCAGTCCCCGAGAACAATTTCAGATTGCAGAGTAGAATTTACACTCGGATAAGAGGGTACATACACATCTTTGCTTACGAATGAAAACGACGGAGTAGAGCTACATTCCAAGGGCGCTTGGTTTCCTCTCCAGATTTATCAGCCCTGTTCGCCTGTGGTGGGCGCACATCTACAAGATAGTAAGCATCGTTGTGCAGCGCTTTGCTCACAATGAAGGGCCCTTCCCATGGAGGAGACAACTTGTGCATCCCGGCCGTGCGCTGCACAAGCCTGAGGACCATGTCTACTTCTCGGAAAACCCTTGGGTTCACCTTTCGGCTATGATAACGCCGCAGGTTTTGCTGGTAGATAGCCGAACGTGACAGAGTCAGCTCTCTTGCTTCTTCAAGCAGGTCAACGTCGTCTTCTCGAGCTTCTCTCGCCTCCACCTCAGTGTAGAGGGCTACTCGGGGGGAGTCATGCTCTAAGTCTATTGGCAATACGGCCTCAGCCCCGTATACCAAGAAGAATGGCGTGTAGCCGGTTGACCGGTTAGGGGTAGTCCTTAGACTCCACAACACCGCTGGCAACTCGTGTTTTCAGCAGCGGCTCCATCAGCCTTGGCTTTATGCCTGCCAGTACCATACCATTTGCTCTTTCAACTTGTCCATTGGAAGCAGGGTGCGCGACTGACGCAACGTCTAGTCGGATATGCTTATCTCTGCAAAACCGCACCATTGCTCCCTCAGCAAAGTTTGTGCCGTTGTCGGTGATGATATTGTGCGGGTAACCATATCTCAGGATTATATCCTTCACAAACTTCACAGCTGTGGCCCCATCGCACCTCCGAATAGGTTTCACTTCAATCCACTTGGTGAACTTGTCCACCATGACCAAGATGTGAGTCATGTTGCCTCTAGCCGGCTGGAAAGGCCCAACCATGTCCAAACACCAAACAACAAATGGCCAGGTGATAGGAATTGTTTTCAACTCGGAAGCAGGCATGTGAATCTTACTTGCGAACATCTGGCAGCCTGTGCATTTCCTCACGATATCCTCAGCTTGCTGCAGTGCTGTGAGCCAGTAGAAGCCATGCCGGAAAGCTTTCTGGACCAGCGCCCGAGAAGAGGCATGGTGCCCGCATTCTCCTTGGTGTATCTCTATCAGGATCTCTTCTCCTTCTGCTGGATCCACACAACGTTGCAGCACGCCAGTGACACTTCTCTTGTGCAGCACATCTCGGACAATAGTGTAGCCCTTGGATCTTCTCTGAATCTGCCTTGCCGTCACCTCATCTTCACGTAGAGTGCCGTCCCTTAGAAAGGATAATATGGGCATAGCCCAACTCGGTGTCTCCCGTGTGGGAAACACTGGCTCGTCCAGTTCCATTGGGACAGGCTCTTGTGGTTGCTCAGGAGGAGTGGGAGCGCTTCTTTGTAAACCAGATCGATTGGCGAGAACTTCTTCAATGAATGCAACAGCCTCCGGGTTAAGGGCGGCAGTCCCCGAGTAAGGAGTGGCAGTCCCCGAGTAAAGAGTGGCAGTCCCCGAGTAGGGAGTGGCAGTCCCCGAGTAAGGAGTGGCAGTCCCCGAGTAAAGAGTGGCAGTCCCCGAGTAGGGAGTGGCAGTCCCCGAGTTTCCTGAAGCACTGTCCCAGTCAATCTCCATTGGATCAGATTCCTCACTTGGCAGAGAAGGAACAAATATGGACTCCGAGTTGGGAGAAGGCTTGATGGATGGCTTCCTCAAATGCTCCAAGGCGATTCCCGCCGGGATGGATTGCCGAGAAGATCCCAACTTGGATAACTCATCTGCTGCTTCGTTCTCTGCTCGGTGAACGTGCTGGAACTCACAACCTTCGAAGAACCCAGTCATAGACTGCACCAGGAAGCGATACGATGCCATGTTAGCATCCAAAGCATCCCAAGTGCCCGAGACTTGCTGCACCACCAGATCTGAATCACCATAGCATATAATGCGCTGCACGCCAACCTCCTTTGCTACTCGCAAACCATGCACCACTGCCTCGTACTCTGCTACATTGTTGGATGCCTTGAAGTGAATCTGCAACACATACTTGAGCTGATCTCACTTGGGTGACGTCAGCACCACACCAGCACCAAGGCCTTCCTTCACCTTCGAGCCGTCAAAATGCATCTTCCAGTAGTTGGAAACTGGAGCGGGAGGTTCATACTGCACCTCGGCCCAGTCCACAAGAAATTCCGCCAGGATCTGAGACTTGATGGCGTCTCTTCTCGCATACGCGGGAGCATACGCGGCTAGCTCAATCGCCCACTTGGCTACTCTGCCACTCGCCTCCTTGTTACCCATGATGTCCGAGATGGGAGCAGAGCTCACGACAGTGATGGGGTGCTCTTGGAAATAGTGTTTCAGCTTCCTGGCGCCTAGGTACACACCGTAGGTCATCTTCTGGTAATGCGGGTAGTTTTGCTTGGAACTGGACATCACTTCACTGAGATAATATACTGGGCGCTGCACACTCTTGCCTTCTTCTTCTCGTTCCACCACAATCACCACACTGACTACTCGGTTAGTCGCAGCAATGTACAGCAGCATTGGCTCCTTGGGTAGCGGACTAGCCAAGATGGGAGCACTAGCCAGCATTGCTTTCAGCTCATTGAATGCCACATCCGCTTGCGGAGTCCAGACAAACTTGTCACTTTTCTTCATCAGTTGGTACAGAGGCAGGGCCTTCTCGCCCATTCGACCCAGAAAACGGCTCAGAGATGCCAAGCAACCTGTGAACTTCTGCACATCTTTCAGTGATCTCGGCAAAGACATGCTCTCAATAGCTTTTATCTTTGAAGGATTGGCTTCAATGCCCCGACTAGAAACCAGAAAACCGAGTAGCTTTCCAGCTGGTATACCAAAGGTGCACTTACTCGGATTCAGTTTCATTTTGTACTTGCGTAGGTTAGCAAAGGTTTCCTCCAGGTCGGCAAGCAGAGTATGTGTTTTATTCGTTTTGATGACAATGTCATCTACGTACACCTGCACATTCTTGCCGAACTGGTCGTGCAAGCATTTCTGCATGCATCTCTGATAGGTTGCACCCGCATTCCTCAAGCCAAAACACATGACACGATAGCAATAAGCCCCGTACGGGGTAATAAAAGCAGTCTTTATTTGATCAGCGGGATTGAGTGCAATCTGGTGGAAACCAGAGTAGGCGTCTATGAAAGACAGCAGTTCACAACCAGCAGTGGAATCGATCACCTGATCGATGCGAGGTAGCGGGAAAGGATCCTTGGGGCATGCCTTGTTCAAGTCGGTGTAGTCGACGCACATGCGCCATGCAGTGGCAGCCTTGGGATCCTCCTTCTTCTTCTCGGCCATGACCGGGTTGGCTAGCCAATCCGGGTGCAGCACCTCCATGATGAAGTTGCTTATCAGCAGTTTGGTGATCTGGTCACCAATGGCCTTCCTTCTCTCATCTCCGAAGCGGCGCATAGCCTGCTTCACTGGTTTGGCGTCAGGACGCACATGTAAAGAGTGCTCAACCAACTCCCTCGGGACTCCTGGTAGATCTTCATTGGACCAGGCGAATACATCCCGATTCTCACGGAGGAAGTGGATGAGCTCGCTTTCCTATTTCTCCGCCAACCCGGAGCCAATGATGGCTACGCGGTCGGGGAACTCGGGGTCAACCTGGACCTTCTTTGTCTCCTTGGCAGCTTGGAAAGCGGTACCATGCTGGGTACTCGGCACACCTTGTGCACCGGCTTGTGCGGACTAAGCCATGGCCACCACCTCGTACATCTTCTTCTTCTCGGCAGCAATCACCATCGACTCCGCCAACTGGGAGCTAGCAGAGGCACACTCCATGGACTTCTTGTAATCTCCAGAGATGGTGATGATGCCATTGGGACCAGGGATCTTCATCTTCAGATATGCCACATGTGTAGAGGCCATGAACTTGCTCAGAGCAGGCCTGCCGAGTAGAGCATGATAGGGGCTCTGATGATCCACCACCTCAAACTGCAGGCGCTCTGTGCGGCAGTTCTCCCGGGTACCGAATAGCACATCGATCCACACTCGGCCAATCGGGTTGCACGAGATCCCGGGCACAATGCCATGGAAGGTGGTCTTGCTAGGCAGCATCATGTTCTCGGCCAGGCCAAGCTTCTCGAGTGTGTCCTTGTACACAATGTTGATGCTGCTGCCGTTGTCGATTAGCACCTTGCTGAACCTCACATTCTTCTCGGGACCCAGGAAGGTAGGATCCAGCACCAAGGCATAGCTACCCGGATTGGGCATCACCTTGGGATGATCTGCTCGGGTCCACCTGATCTCCTGGTCACACCAATACATGTAGTGAGGGACAGCAGGAATCACTGCATTGACCTCCATGGCCCGCCTGTGCTGTGATTGCTTGTCGACTGGCTCAGAAGTGAAGATCATATAGCTCTCGTGGTGCTCTTGGTACTGATTGGAGCCTCCGCCCCCATTGTTGCCGTTGTTGTTGTTGCCCTGGTAGTTGTTGTTGTTGCCTCTGTTGTTGTTGCGGTTGTAGTTGTTGTTGTTGCTGCGGTATCTCTCGTTGTTGAAGTTCTGGTTGGCTCCTAAAGCCACCTGGTTCACATTCTCTCTTCTCGGGTACACTGGCGGCCGAGCTGCGGGTGCGCGAGTAGGCCGCACATTGGCATTGGCTGCTGGCAGAGGAGGAGGAGGAGGCAAGCCATCACTCTTGATCGCCTCCCACCACTCGCACTGCCGAGTAGTGTGGTTCGCAGGCCTCGAGGGGTGGTGAGTGTGAAAGCTGCATGGACCATCCTTCATGTCATCAAAGACAAACTTCTTCGGCTGCTCGGAGTTCCCGCTACCCGACTGAGAGGTGCGAAATGGCTTCTTGTTGCCTTGGCCCTGGTTCTGGTTTTGCCCGTAGGCTCCAGCAGGTTTCTGCCTCTGGCTGCCACCAGCTCCAACAGTCACTGCATTCACCTCCTCGGGATCATACCGATTATCTACTCGGCGCTTGTTGCGGAACTCGTTGCGCTTGCTGTTGCTGAAGTTTCTTCTCGGCTCAGAGGAGTCCATCAGTGGCTGAGTGGGATCACCAAGTGCGTACTGATCCGCAATCTTGATGGTCTCCGCCAGAGTGTTCGGCATCTCCCTCTGCAATCTCTGCCACAACATACTGCCATGCCTGCATCCCTGCGCAAACCAAGTGATGGCCTGTGCTTCATTCACACCCTCACAGGTGTTCCTCAATGTGCTCCATCGAGTAAGATACTCGCGGTCTGTCTCGTCTTCTCGCTGCCTGCAAGATGATAGCTGTTGTGGCCTATTCGGCCTCTTGTATGTGCTGGTGAAGTTGCTGATGAAGGCATCCGAGAAGTCCAGCCAGCAGTTGATGCTGTTCTTGGGCAAGTTGTTGAGCCAAGTGCGAGCTGGACCCTCTAGCATCTGCGGAACATAGCGCACAGCCCATCTTCTGTTGCCATTCGCGATATGGACCGCGGTGACATAGTCATTGAGCCAATCTTCAGGCTTGGTGCTGCCATTGTAGCTCTTGGTGCCTCTAGCAAGCTGGAAGTTCTTCACGGACGGCTCGTTCATGATGCGCGGGCCAAAGCACTCGGGGCCAGGAGGACCCGTGCTCTCCAGCCGCGCCGACAAGCTGATCCGGTCCAACTGATGCCTCGCATCTCCAGGCGCCAGCACGCGCTCACCAACACGGTCATGAATATCATAGCCAGCCATCTCCATAGCCGAGTAGCCATCATCATACCTGTCCACCTGCACAGCTGCAGGCTGCTCCACCGGGTTGGCGACTGGCGCCACTGGGCGCGGCTGCTGCCTCTGCCGAGTAGGCTGAGCTGCGGGTTGCCGAGAAGGACCTGGACGCGCAGCATCTCGGGCACGGCTTTGAGCTTGATGGGCTTGAGAGCCTGCTCTTGCAGCGTTGTGTTCCTGCCCGGGCTGCTGCGGCACAGCGAGCTGTTTCGCGGCAGCAGCCGG
Source organism: Alopecurus myosuroides (assembly GCA_028641055.1). Classification (NCBI taxonomy): domain Eukaryota; kingdom Viridiplantae; phylum Streptophyta; class Magnoliopsida; order Poales; family Poaceae; genus Alopecurus; species Alopecurus myosuroides. The sequence continues at coordinate 70,660,522 of CM054062.1, forward strand.
GTCATACACCTGCATTTGCCTATCTCTGCCCGAACGACCGCTGCGACTCTTCTCGCGGCTGGGATGCGGAGACGAGGCCTGATCGTTAGATCTAGCCGCGTGCGAGTGAACCACCTGCGAAGCCCCAGCACCCGGGTTGGCCTTCCGGAACTCCTCGTTCTGCCTAGCAGCCTCCAACACCAACTCGTTGAGCCTCTCCTGCTGCCTGATGCGCGCGTCACCGTCAAGACGCGGCAACTCGGCAGCCACGGCCTCTGCAGCCCTGAGCGTCTTGGCGGGCGTGTTGTACCTTGGCCTTGTGGAGGTGTTCGCGGTGGCGGACTGAGCGGGAACCTCCGCGACCGTTGCCATCTCGACACCCAAGTTACGCCGCGTAGCGCCTACTCTGCTAGGCCTTCTGGCGACTGGTGTGAACCCGTGAGCCTTGTTGTACTCGAGCTGGTCTAGACTCAGCTCAAGCCTGATCTTATCCAACTCCGCCTGCTCGGCAAGCAGCTCCTGGCGCTGCCGCTCGAGCTGCTCCCTCATGGCTAGGAGCTCGATGTCGGCGGGAGTCGGCATGCCGGGACGCGTAGCCGACGCGGGAATGACCGTAGACGTGGAAGGCGGCAAGTTGCTCTCCTTCTCGTAGGGCCGGTGAACCCTGCCACCAGCCGGTGCATCAATCTCCTCAACGACGGCCGCAGCGCCAGTCGCGGCCGCACCAGTGTTTGCCGCCAAACCCGTCACCATCACCTCAGCGCAGTTCACAGAGCGGCATGCGGGCCTTCCGCGAGCAGCAATCACCGCGGGAGGATCCTCCGCGTCATGCACCAGCTCGGGATATGCGCGGTTGGCGGCGGTGGCGACGTAGACGAGGTGAGAGCCGAAGGAGATCACCGCGCCGCCCTCCGGCATGGCCCTGCCGCCGAAATCGCCGGCGTTGTCGGTGACGAAGTCGAAGGAGCCGAATCTGTGGACAAGGCCACAGACCACGCGCTCCGCTGAAGAAGATCCCGTCCGAACAGAAACTCCAACCAGCGCCGCTGGTTGCCCCACGGTGGGCGCCAACTGTCGTGGTGGTGTCACGGCAGATGCCATGGGATGGCTAAAGATGTGGGGACGAAGGACGCTGGAGGTGCTCGGGGAGGGATCACGCGACGAGTAGCCGCGTGAGGTACGAAGTAAACACTGCAAACAACACGATCTACCCAGGTTCAGGGCCCTCGTGAGGAGGTAAAACCCCTACTCCTGCCTTTCTTTGTGTATTCTGGTGTCTCACCGAGTTGCCACAGTACAATGTTCTTACTACCGAGTAGCCACTCTCCTCTCTAGATGATGAACTAGGTCAAGAACTTAGGGTTTCTAGTGTCCCAGCATGCGATGCCTCACGCAGGAGGCGGCGGGGCACCTTATATACACGGTGCCCAGCCGGATACGTCCAAACATGGACAAGTGTCGACATAGTGTGCACATCGTCCTTCTTCCGGGTTCCCGCTGACAGCTTTGGTTCCTAATCTTGGCTGCATCTGGAAAGTCGTTGGGCAAAACAAGGGGACAGACTGGTATCACTGTACCTAAACACAGAGTAGGCCCCCCTTATCCTGCCACGGCCTGCTTCCATGCTGTCACTGTCAGACAGGCCGGTCCCAGATGAACAGTAGTTCGAATAGTGCCAAGTACGGACCCAGGATACGCGGGATCCTGTGTCAGAACGGCTCCTTTGACTTTCTGGCCCGAGTAGGTTCCCGCCAATTGTACTCGGGCCAACTCTTCTACTCGAATGGAGAGAACTTGAATGATTCTTCCTTCTGGTCATCTTGAGGTCAGACCGAGTAGCAGTCAACCGGGTAGCAAATACCGGGTAGACGGCTACTCGACCAAACCTTTCTTCTGTAAGTCGCCTTTACCACTTGCCTTTACCCTACTCGGGGGTAACCCCCCGACACCATGCGAATATGTCCGCATTTGAACGAATGAACTCCACAAGTTCCTTCTCCTGCTCGCCGTCTAAGTTTGAGCCTATAGTAAATCGCTTAGTGGAATCACCTTCAACAAAGTCTATCATCTTGGTGTCTTGTGCTGCCTTGAATTTTGCTCTTTCGTCTTCAGTGTTCGGCCTTTTCAATGCGGTCCTGTCCTCCGGGTCTACTTGAGACCGATAATACTTGAGTTCCTCTTTTCTGCAAGCCTGCTCGGCCATTACCGAATCTCCTTCGTCGCACTCGGCCGCTATGTCCCGGTTTCCATGTATGGTGATGGTTTGCTTAGGACCTGGAATCTTCAGTTGTAGATACACGTAGCACGGCCTGGCCATGAATTTGGCATAAGCCGGTCTTCCAAATAGTGCGTGATAAGGACTGCGCAGTTTGACTACCTCGAACGTGAGCCACTCCACTCGATAATTATCCGTTGATTCTCCGAAAGCTACCTCCAATGCGATTTTCCCCTCGGGACATGCCGAGTGACCCGGCACTATTCCATGAAAAATTGTTGAGCTTTTCTGCAGCTGGGACTCCTTGAGACCCATGTGTGAAAAAGTTTCCCAGTACAAGATATTGATGCTACTTCCACCGTCCATCAGGACCCTTTTTAACTCGTAACCATTAACCTGTGGTGCGACTACCAATGCTAAAACTCCCGGGTGCTCTATTCTTTCCGGGTGATCTCTTCTGCTCCATGTTATCTGTTGTTCCGCCCATCTCAGGTGTTCCGGAACAGCCGAGGAAACCGAATTCACAGCTTGCTTGAGTATCCTTTTGTTCCTGTCAGAAGTTCCCGTAGTATGCACATGATATTGTCCTTTTAAATCAAGCGTACGTACCATACCGATGAAGACGCTGATCCGACCGATTGTCACGACGGATCCGGATTCGAGGTGATCCGACTCTGGCCCCCAGCCGGAATCGTCCACCGTCTTTTCTCCTTTGTGGTCGATGTAGATCTCGCCGACGACAAGATTCTCCATGTTCTTCCGAGCTTCTCCCGTGATGTAAACACCTTTGGACGCAGGCCCCACGGTGGGCGCCAACTGTCGTGGGATTATCACGGCAGACGTTACCGGGGGTAACTGATCTTGGGGCAAGACGACACAGGCGTTTGGGAGAGGGTTTAGCTCAGAGGAAAACATGATGGAACTCGATCTGGTAGCCGGCAATCAAGTCGCCGAGTCTCCGATCTCAATATATTAACTCGATCTCTCGTCTACACTGGATGCTCGATATCAAACGGTACTACTAGGGTTCTTGGATCTTTCTCAACTAGACCTGGGGGTCGGTTTATAAAGCACCCGTACCCCCTGGCTTACTCTCCAAGGCGCACCCTGAATCCTACCCGGACACCGCATACGAACTCTAACTTTCCTTTACCGTAACCCACAATCCGGGTTACGAGGCCTACAAACTTGGGCCTTCCAGAAGTTTCTTTACCCTTAGCCGGATCTTGCACAGCGTCCTTTGGGCCGGGTTATGCCTTGGAGTTGGCCTACCGGGTTAGTATCCCTCCATCAGCTAGGGTCTTGCGGGGCGGTCGGCGCTGGACTTGCTTCTGCGTTCCCTTTCACGCATCGCCGAGGGGTTGGAGTTCCATCTTGTTGGGGTGACCGCAGATGCGCCTAGGATGATAGCTGCGGGGGCGGCCTCATGGGTGGCTGAGAGCACCACGCCCAAGGGGAGGAGGGAGGCTGGTCCGAAAGGGACATCGAAACCGCCTGTGGCAGTGCCCCAGGGCGCGCGGATGGGAGGAACGTGCCATACTGGTTAATGCGTGGAGCCTCCACCGGGCCCGCGGGAGCAGGCGGAGAGGTGGCTAGTAGGGCCACAGATTTGTTCCCGCTGCCTTGCCACCCTTAGAAGGAGCGGGACTGATCTCCTTCACACTCACCTTCTCATGTCGGCCGCGTTTCCCCGCCCAGTCTTCATCTTCTTCTTCCAAACTCTTGTCGCCGGTGTCTTCCTCTTCGACGTCCTTGCGCGAAGGAGGGGGCGGTGGTGGAAGTGAAGGCCCGCCCAAGTCCCAACCCCTTGCCTTTCCCCAGTTCGACTCTAAACTTGTAACCTTGCTCGTTGACACACACTAGGATAGAGTCCACCACTTTGACTCCTGCCTTACAACCGAACTGCATGTGAATAGGTTGCTTCGGATCCGCAAATGCAACTTCGTCCACCACCATAGGGCGCCCGATCGGCCTAGTAGCCACCTACAGCGTGGGGGCACCCCGTGGAGCTTGACCCATGTCTCTACCAGCACTTCAGACGCCTGCTCGTCCATCGCACCTTGCAGCACCAAAGCTTTTGCCTTTGAAATCAGGAGTCTCAGGCCACCCCCGGATGACCATTCTCAGGTTACCCGCAGATGGGAAAACCGACGCGAAGTCATTTTCACTGAGCTGGCGGACTTGCCAATTTCATGTTTCGTCCACGAGTTCCTTGAATTCTTCCTCCACCTGCTGAGCCGAGAGCTTGGCTCCGCCCACATAGACTGTAGTAGAGTTCGATGGTGCTTGGATAGCTTCTTATTCCTCCACTTTAAGGCACATGAAGCCTATACCGTCTCTCCCGTAACTTGCCTAGTACGAGTCAAAGCGCTCGTTCGCCGCCCTGCATATCGCCGAGGGGTGGCCAGTGGCATTGCACTTGACGCAGAAAGATCCGTCTTTGCAATCCGCTTGGAGGTGTCCAAGCCTCCCACAGTTGTAGCAGGTGAGCTTGGAGGTATCCAGAGGCGGGCCGACTGCGCCAGCTTCAGAGGAGGAGCCTGCCCCTCCAGATTCTTCTTCTGCCCACCATGGGCTCCATGGTGTTTGTTGGCGTCGCGGCTATACCCCGTCCCCGGGGATACGGACCTTGCGCCCCATGATGCGTGCCATCTCTTCTTCTTCCCTCCCCATGCGAGCGGTGCGGGGAGACGTCCCGACCGCCTAACCTCCTGTATTCCTCGGTCTCGCGGTCGAGGCCGGAGTTGAGCTCGCCGGACTGTCAGATGGCTGCCCTCACAATGTCCTACGCTCCCGAGGAGGCTCCAAGTTTGACGTGCCCAGATATGCTCTTACATATCAGTTTCGGATTTTATTTTATTTTTCACAGACCAGTCTCGGACCAAACCAGAAATAGCACCTCATGATATAAGGCTGGTGCCAATGCACCGCCCACTATTCACGGGCTATAGCCCCCGCCACGTCACCTTCTCTCACCACTCTCACGCCACTCTCACGGGCACGGTGCCAGTGCACGGGCTATAGCCCGGGCTGTAAGATTCTCTCTCTGCCACATCAGCTTTTCTCTCTCCTCCACGTCAACACATATTTTTGAGACGAAAACATTACAAATAATGCAAGAAAATAATTTTATTGAACTAAAATTGTTACCGATTACATACTAATTAATAAAATTGCATAATAAATTGTAAAAATTACATAAACATTAAAAAAATCTAATCATCGTGCTCGTCGTCGTCGTCGTCATCCTCTAGCAGCCCTAGGTCTTTTTCCACTATCTGTAGGGCCTTGCCATGTTTGCGCTTTTCAGCTTCGGGGGAGGTGGTGGTGGGTAAGCATACGGAGGAAGTGGACTCCCGCCCACTCTCCCCCCCAACGGCTAGCTGACGTGGACCAATGGGGGGGCGCCACGTCAGCTAGCCGTTGCCCCCCAACGGCTAGCGGGCTACCGCCCCGGCCTACCATCCCAGCCCGCCAGCGCGCCGCCCGACCCCCTCTCCCTCTCGCCCGCCACTACCGCCCCGGCCCCGCCCTACCGCCCCGCCAACGCGGGCGGTAAGCCGGGCGACACCGCCCTGTCGACGGGCGCCCCGGCTACCGCCCGGCGGCACCTACCGTCCGCCCCTACCGCCTCCTATCGCCCCGCCTGGGGCGGTAGCGCCCCTACCGCCCCCCACTAAAGCCTCCACTAGCACCAGCCTAAGTATCATACGAGGGAGTGTCTCGTCATATGGATTTGATGCTGACCTGCTTTCCAATCGTGTCGACATGTTACTATTACATGCCATTGCCAGGTCATAAATGCAAAGAAAAAGTCAGGAAAAAGAAATATAGGAAGATGCAGGAAGAGGAGGGAAGAAAAGTTTGCAATGCAGGTGGTGATAGATTCCTAGCAACAAACAATGTGAGCAATAAATTCTGAGACTTCAGAGTTTGTCCTGGTTCAAGGGAGTGTGCGGTCACCTCAGTCGTGATCTCCTACACTAGAGCGAGAGTGGAAGCACAGCAAAGCAAGGACTTTTGCAACTCTACTTCTTCTCGAGCGGGAGTAGACCTGGTCCAGAACACCACCCAGCGACCCCCCTCCTCTCTCCTACTCTCCCGTGTTTTCTCCTACTTCTCCTCCCGGACGGAGGAGGCCCCTCTCCCCTCTTGTCCTGCTTAATTGGGGGCTGCTACTCCCTCCTTCCCTCCCTCCGCGCGCACGGTGAGCTCCTGCCACCCCAGCTCTACGGCTGCATTTCTCGCCCGGTTTTCTTGATCTGGCTTCGCGGCCGCGGTACTTTTGTTGAGGTTCTTGGGTCGGATCGGGGGTTTTCTCATTCATGGTCATGCGTTTCTTGGAGTTTGGGCGCTCGTGGTTCTTGGTTGGGATTGAAGTGCGATCTTGATGCGATTCGGGTCGGGAATTTGGGTGTTTCTTATCCACGGAGGGGCGGTCGATGCATTGATTCGTGCTGTTCGAGCCAACTTTGGTTCGAGCTGTTCAAAGTTTTGTGATCTTTGAAGAAGTAAATCTTCTCTCGCCGTGTGTTTCCTGCTGCTCTCTCTCTCCGGATCTAAATGCGATTGCCGTGCCGGAAATTTCCATCCATGACACATTCCCTCGAACTCGAGATCTTGCGCTCTTTGATTTCGCTTTCTCCTTTTTCTGAATTCGAGATCAAGGCCACTGAATTGACTTTTGGAGCTGATTTTTTGCCAATTCGTGCCCAATCCTGTTTGGAATTGCAATGCTGTTCTTGCCCTTTTGGATTTGGCCGCCCTGGATGATTTTGTGTCCTTGTGACTCACGCACTCTGTGTGCTGGTTCTGTAGGGATCCCACCATTGGCAGAAATATCAAGGCGGTGGCGGCGAGTAGGGGTTCCACCATTGGCTACTTGGTATCCAGGAGAAGAATTCTTACATGATCCCCGTAAACAGGAGGGGAACTCAGCCTAGGGCTGGTAGATCTCTGTGCCCCTTTTCTTCGCTACTAGCCTATTGCTATTGCTTTAGATATGTATACACACATGATGCCATGACATTTTCAGTTTTTCACCTTAGCATGTGTGCCAGCCTGCAGTGGCCATTGTTTATGTTTATTTTGTCTTATCTAATCCATTCCCCGTGATACAGAGTGATTTTTCTCAATACTTCATCTGAAAAGCTGTAAAAAAAATTTAACTGACAACGGCATTTGCTTGGTGTACAATCACATGGTTTATTTTTCAGTGGATGTGTACTCATATGTATGAGTGGAACTGTGGTGTTTCAGGCAGAAAGTTGTTGTGTTTCTTCTGGTACTATTTTCTGGTGTTCCTTCTGCCTGAAGCAATGCATGTTGTATGAACGTTAAAGATTTCAGCTGCTAGAAAGATAGGCAAGTTGAAGTAAAGCTATTAGGTGCAGTATTTGAACTGAAGTCAACTGGACATGTGCACCCATGTCGAAATAGTATTCAAGCAAAGTTGTCACATTGTTGCGACCGCTTTTCAAGCCAAATCCACAGTATGCTTACTGGTTACTGCACATTGGTAACAAAGAGAAGTTAGTTTATCTATATATGAGGTTCATCTCTCTTTAATTGTTCTAAACCAACTAGGTTACTCCGTGGGTCCCATCATGTGTATGCTTCAACTTAATCAACTAGCATTAATTCGTAATGATTACATGTATGGTTGTTTCCTTGATGGCCAATGTTTTTTCCATTGATAGGGATGGAGTACTTTGATGCTAGGCGTAAACCACATAATGTCGGGAAAGTCATTGTGGCCCTGGTCCTCATAACACTCTGTATATTTGTTCTGAAGCAATCTCCTGTTTTTGGTGGCAATAGTGTGGTAAGATGTCCACTATGTCTTATCTTTTTTCCTCCAACCATATTCCTTAAATCTGCTTTTGTGTATCAGTTTTTATCACGTCTCACAATATAAATTAAAGATCACATTCATCCACCTATAGGTATTGGCTCCTCAAAACACCTTAGAAAGCTTCTTTCTCTTTTGTTTTCTTGCTATGCACTTCATCGAATGATCTTTTTGAGTCTCAAGCAACTGTAAGAGTAACAGAAAAGCGTATGATGCCAATTTGGTTATGGAGTACGCCCTTGTATATTCAACATAAAAGAATGAGAAGTGTTCTACTTTTCCCCACACACATCTTTACTCCTCAGTAGTGCTAGCAAGCAGAAGATGAAAGTGACATCCTTCCAGGCAATAGTCTTTGTTATTGCACTATGGTTTACGTTAGGTCATGGTACAACTTGAACTTCCATGATCTTTGTTGCCACTTCTTGGTGTGGCAAGTTGGACCTAAGGCATCCTAACAGTTCGAGCTTTCATCCATGAGATTTTTTTTACCAATTTAATTCGGTGTTAGACATAAAAGTAAAGTGAGCATCAGTTTCTGTTGCTCGCACTTTCCATGCAAGGTCTGCTTATAGGATTATCATGGCATTCTTATTCACATAAATTTACAGCTGTAATATGCTGATGAATACGGTGTATGCATCCTGCAGTTTTCTCGCCATGAACCTGGGGTTACCCATGTCTTAGTAACGGGAGGAGCTGGCTATATTGGTTCACATGCCTCATTACGGCTGTTAAAGGACAGCTATCGAGTTACTATTGTGGTAATTCTGTTTTTTATTTGTGTTGAATATCTGAAGTAATTTGTTCCGTGGATCTTCATCCTTGATGATGAATTATGATTATTCTGGTAGGATAATCTTTCCAGAGGAAACAAGGGAGCAGTAAAGGTTCTCCAAGAATTGTTTCCGGAGCCTGGTAGACTTCAATTCATCTATGCAGATCTTGGGGATCAAAAATCGGTATCCTAATTGTTTTGCTTATAACACTACATACATGTACTCCTTTTAAATTATATTGAAGTTCTTGTCTTTGACTTAACCGGACTCCAGGTCAACAAAATATTTTCTGAAAATGCATTTGATGCTGTGATGCACTTTGCTGCTGTTGCCTACGTGGGTGAGAGTACAATGGAACCCCTTAGGTAAGTCATTGCCTCCTTGAGTTTGAGGGGGCATGGGGCAGTGTAATGTTAACCCCTCAATCATGTACTTTGTAGTTCTACAGATTATTCTTGTACTGATTTGGCAGTCCCAATTATTTTGCAGGTATTATCACAATATTACATCGAACACTTTACTAATTTTGGAGGCTATGGCTTCTCATGGAGTCAAGACACTTATTTACTCTAGTACATGTGCCACGTATGGAGAACCGGAGAAGATGCCTATAATAGAAACCACACCTCAGGTAATTACTTTATGCCTGCTTCTAGAAGTGCAGGTGGTTAGATATCCTTACAAATGGAATGTTTCTGGGTAGTTATTCTATTTCACCTTTCTATTGCTGAAAAGGCAAACCCAAGGCTTTGAATTAATGTTTTATTTTTGCCTTCGCTATTATTTGTTCCATGCAACCTGTCATATTTTTCAGATATTTGTGGTATTATTTTTCTAATTTATTTATACTGTATGTTGACGTAGTTCCCAATTAACCCCTATGGAAAAGCCAAGAAAATGGCAGAGGACATCATACTAGATTTCTCGAAGAGAACAGACATGGCTGTTATGATTTTAAGGTGGGTTGTTTCTTGACTTATACAAGTTAAGAATTTCTGACTGCAAAATTGATTTGGACTGACGTGAGAACCTTTATCTTAGATACTTCAATGTTATCGGATCAGACCCAGAAGGAAGATTAGGTGAGGCTCCTAGGCCTGAACTACGAGAGCACGGAAGGATATCTGGGGCATGCTTTGATGCCGCATTAGGAATTGTTCAAGGATTGAAGGTACTTTTCTCTTGACTGGACCAAGGTCCCTGGATAGTTTAGTCTATGGCTGCATATCAAGTTCTGCATCTTTGGATTACAACATAAACATAATACTTATGATCTTCTTGATGAAGTAGCATGCCTGTATTATTGAGTGTAGTGGGTGATGTAGGGGTAAAGCTGATGGGTTTTGAGGAATCATTTACAGGTTAAAGGAACAGATTATCCTACAGCTGATGGAACCTGCATAAGAGACTACATTGATGTCACAGATCTAGTGGATGCTCATGTGAAAGCACTCCACAAGGCAGTGCCTAGCAAAGTTGGCATTTACAATGTTGGCACTGGAAGAGGTGCGGCAATACACGAGTTATCTTTCTAATTTTACATAATTGCACTTTTTTGATCACTCAAGGACAAAGCATGTATTTTTTAATTAAATGTTTTATGTTTATATGCAAAACTAGCATAGAAGAAGATACAAAGAGCCACAGAACCAAAGGAGTATTCTTTACTGAAAGCATATCGTTATGTGTATCATACCGGAAGAACAATTGAACTGCTGTCAACACTACTTGCCCTGACATTTGTTTGACCCTCTATTCAGGTCGTTCCGTAAAGGAGTTTGTGGATGCCTGCAAACAGGCAACTGGGGTTGACATCAAAGTTGATTACCTCAGCAGGAGGCCAGGCGACTACGCCGAAGTATTCAGTGACCCTACAAAGATAAACAATGAGCTCAACTGGACTGCTGAGCATACCGATCTCAGGGAGAGTCTGTCGGTCGCATGGAGATGGCAGAAGTCACATCCGCGGGGCTATGGAGCAAACTAGATATAGCCCGCGGTGAATAACTCCGCTGAAATCTCTGATACATATTGATTCTTTAGTTAGCGGTATAGGATCTTGGTGCTATACTCCTTCCCTGGTCGCTTCGTTCTTGCTCTTTCTGTTTCTTCTTGTTTCCGTTTTGAAAGGTTTGTTTTTTTCGCTGGTGGAAATATAATCAGCAACCCGGACATGCTGCAAATCATGTAAGCATTCCTGTAAGAGCAAATTGCTGATTGAAAGAATTGTACATTTCTTCTGCCACTCAAACCTGTATGATTGTTAACAGAACCGGGCTTGAAATTCATGATGTGTTCAGCGTTGGCTATGCAGAATATATCTGCCCACGGTTTGTGCTGCAGCCTCATGAATGTATGCAGTAGTATCATTTAAGATGTATTAGGACACATGGATTTCACATGTAAAATGCGTGCTGTCCTATAAATTCACTGTGTTCCTATCCAGACATGGATCTATGAAGCATGAACTGTAACGGGGACGAACTATCCTTCATCCAACCAAAATTGGGAAGTCATGTTTGAAATTCTCTGAATTCGTCGAAAACCCACATTCAGCGAGGACAAAAGTATCATCTGCGGCAATAAATCCTTGTAGACCTGATCAAAATCAGAAGAACTACTACTTCGTTTGGTTAACTATAAATGTATCCATTTGGTTAACTATAGAAATATGGATTTTCTACACTAAAAAATATGGATGTATCTATACACTAAAACATGTTCAAATATATTTATAGTTAGACAAATGGAAGTCAAGTATTTTGGGAGTGAAAAGCAGTTACCACACAAATCAGCAGTCCTGACGGACAGCAACATGACTATTATGTAGGGCATTCTTACATTATGTAGGGTAGGGTACTCGATAGTGAGCTCTTGCCAGCAGTCATGGTGAGCAGTGCCTTCTGGGTGCTACTGACCTATAATGTGTGTAGGTGTAGCAAAACTAGGAACACAAATAGGTGACTGAACGAGCAACTTTGGTGCAGCAACAGGCGACCAAACAGGTCTGATGTACGCAACAGAACTCATGTGGATTGGATTGTGCAAGCACCTACCAGGCAACTGTTTTTTTGGCTGTCACGCCAAGTCTCCCAATTGGTTTCCCATGAAAAAAGGTGTGTGCGCATATTTAATTTATGGTAAGTAGTTGGCCCATCGTGGGCTTTTCATTTATACTCCTCTACTACTAGTAGTAGTACTGTACGTTTCGAACGGAATCTCAATAATGGGAATCTACCTTACGGCCAATGCAACAATGAGCATCGGCCTACAATATGTATAGTATTAGTAATAAAATATTTCATCATCTTTAGCACACAAAACTAGAAATAAAGATGGCAAAACAATCAAAGTGTGTCCTTTTGTATCCAACTAGAAAAATGTAAGAAAAACGTTAGTACACATATGTTCCCACTATCACGAATTTTCCCATGATTAACTTGTTAGTTGGGTGTTAAATATTTGGACTAAGTTGTTATTAAAACTAGAAAGATACCCCGCGCGTTGCATGTAACATCCTAAGTATGAAAAATAGCCATTAGAATGTTTGCTCTCTGTTATTTTATGTTTTGCATCATGACATCATGTTCATTGCATCTGTTTTGCTTGTTTTCCATTTGTTTTCCTCTGTTTTGCTTTGTTTTCCAACTGTTTTCATTTGTTTTCCTTTGTTTTCTATTTGAATTTCAAATCAAATTTCAAACCTTTTGTTTCATACTTGTGATGTTACAATTTCCAAAATGATATTTCAAATCAAAACAATCAATTGTTTCCATTAAACCATAAGGTGCAAACCATTTAAAATTATGGCTTTTAATAATTCACTTAATCCAAACTTAATTCAAATGTTATTCAAATAGAATTCCAAACAGCAATCCCTTTGGAATTAATGACATTCACACAACAACTCTAAGCAATTGTTGCAAATAAAATTGAGGGTTCAATCTATTTGAAATGTTTGTTTTTAATAACTCACTTAACTCAAATTCCATTCAAAATTCAAATCACATTTTACAAACAGCAACCATGTTGGGTTTATGAAAATTACAAAGCAATTCTAATCATTTGTTTCCACTTAAACTATAAGGTTCACCCTATTTGAATTTTGTTTTCAATATTCACTTAATAATCAAACTCATTCAAATTTCAATCAAACTATAAACAGCATTTTATTTTGAACTTTTTGAAAAGCTAAACTTGGCAAGTTGTTGCTGTTAACTTAAATAACTAAAACAAATTTTTCCTAAAATTTTCCTAACCCAAAACCTACCTAATTTTTCCTATTTCTATTTCTGCAAAAAAAAATAAACAGAGCAAAAAGAATAAAAAGAAACACCAGAGGAGGGGAGCCAGCGCAGGCCCAGCCCAGCTCCCCAGGGCCTGCTTACCCCTTCGATCCCCCTCCACTCTGTCTTCTCCGTGTACGGCAGGGCATCTGCCCTGTCCACGTCGACCAGGGAGGAGCACCAACGGCTGGAGCTCCACCTCCCCCTCTATAAACCCTACCCGATGCCCTAGCCTCTGCCCTAATGCCTAGCTCCCTCCTTCTCCCTCTTCCCCGCCTCCACTCTCTCTTTTTCTCCCTCTGTTTTCTTCTCTCTGCTCGCTGTCCATCTTCTCTGTAACTGAATCCCCAAAGCACCACCGCCACCTCCCTCTCTCGCCGGTGATCGCCGCCGGTGTGGTCGCCCTCCGGCCAGGGTCGGCGCGGGAATGGAATCCCCGCGCCACCCTCTTCCTCCTCCACCCCTCGGCACGGGCCGGGAGGGGCTGTGCCGCCGCCGCCGTCAAGGACACGTCGCCGGCCAACTCCCTCCTCCGAGCGTCCGCTCCTCCTCGTCGCTGTCCACTCGGGGGCCCCAAGGTGAGCATCGCCCCTCGACTCTCCTCCCTCACCTCCCTTCCCTTCGCAGCACCCACGGCACCGCGCGCATCCACGTCGAGGCGCAGCAGCAACGCTCGCCGGCGACCATCCCTCGATCGTTTCTGTCCGCGCGTTGGTTCAGTTAACGTGCAGTTTCAGATTCAGAGAAAAACCACGGCGAATCTGCATCTTAACCCCCCCACCCCTTCTGTTACAAACCGAACAGCTCCACCCCAATGGTTCTGTCCCTTGCGCTGCAAGCAGAGGGGTGGGTTTGAATCCCACCCCCTGCGGGTTAAACCCCATTTTTTTTAATTTTTTCGCCACCCAAATAAACTGCTAATTGCCCACAGGTCCCTGCTATTTTTCTAGTCCCTGTAAAATATTTCTAAGTCCCTAGTGAATTAAAAATGGCAGAATTACACCTTAAACTTGTAAATTGCATAACTAATTCATCTTAACTCCAAATTCAACTTTTTACCCCCTGCGGGTTAAACCCCATTTTTTTTTAATTTTTTCGCCACCCAAATAAACTGCTAATTGCCCACAGGTCCCTGCTATTTTTCTAGTCCCTGTAAAATATTTCTAAGTCCCTAGTGAATAAAAAATGGCAGAATTACACCTTAAACTTGTAAATTGCATAACTAATTCATCTTAACTCCAAATTCAACTTTTTAAATATGTTTTCTGTACCAAATTGAATGCTCTATCCAAATATAAAATTTGTTTACTGTTTTGAATATTTTAAATTGGTGAAATATTTGAATTCTTGTTCAATTCACTTAAATTTGCAAAATTCATAACTTGGGCATAAAAATTCCAAATTCCACAAACTAAATATGTTTTCCAATCAACTTTTCATGTACTTTCCAAATATCAATTTTGTTTGCTGTTTTGAATAATTTAAATTGCTGAAATTAACTGTTTCTTAATTATTGTATTTAAAATTGCCAAAATAATAACTTGCTCATTCTAAATCCAATCTCAACAAATGAAATATGGTTTCCATGCAAAATTAAACCACCTTTTCAAATATAAAATTTGTGTCATGTTTTGAATAATTAAAATTGGTTAAATGATTTAAACCTTGTTTAAATCATTTAATATTGTTAAAATCATAACTTGGTCAAATTAATTTATTTTTGAAACTATAAAATATATTTTCCAACCATAAAAGTATAAGCTTTTCAAATATGAACCTCACTTACTGTTTTGAACAAATAAAAATTCAAATAAGTTCATGTTTCAATTAAATTCATTTAATTCTTGCTTACACTTGTTTAATTCATAAATAATTTATTTGAAATCCTTTTTCAACAAGTGAAACATGTATTCCAACTAAAATCTTGTGTTCTTTTGAAATATGAACTTTGTTATCTGTTTTGAACAATTTAACATGATGAAAACAACAAATGCTTGTGTAACACCTTTAAGGAACCAAAATTCCTTAACTTAATAACTAAAATTTCAAAATGGGTAAACCTTATTTCTACTTGATTCTATTATTGTTATTTTTCTGTTTTCCTCATCCATGCATCATACTAATCCACTATCACCCATTGGTTAGTTGTAAAACAATTGTTTCAACCATAATTCATGGGCTTTTCATATGCAACTCAAATTGCATGTGGGTCCATTTAATCATGTTGTTACCATGTCAACTAGTTTATTTTGATGCATCAATTAAATGGTCATGCATCATCCCATGATTGTGCATTATGCCATGTTATTGATTGTTTATCTCTCTGTGTTGTTTGTTTGCTTCTTCTCGGATAAACGACGACGTTGAGACCGACGATACTTACGACACCCCTTCTGAGGATCTAGCTCAGTACCAGGCTGCTGAGTTTGCAGGCAAGTATTCACTCACATGAACCATTGTGTTCCTTTCAACATTGGATACCGATACTTTCCGTTGTCTATTCTGCTAGCCCTATGAATCGTTGCTTCTGTTCGATCCTATCACATGTTATCCTTTAACCCTGATATAGCCTCACCTCCACACCTATAACCCCTTTGCTTGTTGCCCGTGTCTTACTAGCATGCTTAGGGTTGTTTTGCTCGAGTCTGTTGTCCGTTACTTTCTGTTATCATATTCTATTATGTTCTGGGGATCGATGTTAAACAACAACCTGTTAATTTTGAGGTAATAATAATTTGATGATAAGGCACCGGCACGAGGCCCGGCGTGGTTTTGAGGCCTGCTAGTGTCGACCCTAATTAGGAAAAGGGTCTTGTCTACTGATCCATGATGAGCGCACTAACCGCATGTGGGAAGCGTGTATGGGCGCCCCCCTCAATTTGATTCGATTCGCATCTCGTCCAAATCGCCACACTTAGTTCGGGCTTTCCATTTGATGCATGCATGTGCAGGTGCGAACCCTTGGCGCCAGGGTGGAACTTTTGTAGTCGGCATTTAGGGCGGCGTGGTCTTAGAGTGCTATGAGGGTCCCCTTTTCTTCATGGGGCTCGATTAGCCGCGCACGCACAACATGTGGTTCTTTGGGCTTGATGTGAATAAGAGTTGAGTTGTGTTGAGTGCCCCGCTTGGTGGAAAGGCCATTCCATCTGGCGGGTTATTCTTACGTGTACGGCCAAATTGGTGCACCCCTGCAGGGATAAATCTTCTCGAGAAGCCGTGTTTTCCGCGGTTATGGATGACTTGGTGAAAATACTGGCTAACAAGTACTCAGAACAACTTACACCTAATGATTAACAATCTGACTAGTAATAGGCTTATTGACACAACAATCTGAACCATCACTAATCCAACTGTGTGAGTTATCCTCGGGTTGCCTCTTTGGATAAGGGGCGAGATCCAGGATGGGTTTGTCTGGAGTTAGTTATTAGTGGGTTACGATACGCTATCTTATCTTCTTTCTGTTTAGCCGGAAGTGGTAGAAACTCTGTAGTTGGTTAGAGCAGCCAGTTGCAGCATCTTTTGTATCCCCTTCCTTCCGTTGAACCCAAAGCATCTGGGCTTGGTGTTGACGGGTTACACTTTGGTGAACTGTGAGTCTTGCTTGCCAGTATGTTTATGTACTGACCCCTTTGGGGCTGTGGTTTCCGCAGACTACGCTTACGAGGATCCCCTTGGTGGCTACTACGTGGAGTATGACGAGACTGCTGACGAGTAGATAGCGGACCCGGGCAGGATCCGAGACTTCGTGGATGGGCTCCGTCTTTTCGTTTCCGGCCTCTTAGGCCTATTTGGATCTTGTCTGTACTCAGACACTTTGAATGCTTCCGCTGTGATGTAATGATGAATGGTTGGGACATGTGTCCTCTGGATGATTGTATTTGCTATCTCTGCTCTAATGAGAGCTATTTGCAACTTATTTCAATCTTTTGTGTCGTAGAGATCTGTTGTGATATCACTTGTTCAAATGCCGTTGACGTACCATGTGTGTATGTTTTGAAGTACGTCAATGGAAGTATCTGGATTTCTATGGGATGGTTTGCGTAGACGATGAACAGTAGGGGTTGGTTGTCACACATACGTGTGTTGTCCTACTCGTAAGAGATGCGGGTGCAGGTAAGCCCCGTAATCCAATCATCTGCTGCTCAACGGAACTGTGAGTATCCTCTAGAAGTCCGGGTGCGACAAATGGTATCAGAGCCTGTCTGCCTGTAGGATCCCTTTTTACTGGTCACAGTTGAGTCTAGAAAACTATTTTGTAGCTATATAGGAAAAATGAAATGTGAGAGTAGGAATTCTGTTCTTTTTCTTCTTTCCCCACCCACCCTCCCTTTTCTGGTAAGGAAGTGCAACGTTGTTTTCCCTTCTCATCTAAACTTTCAAGTTAGGATTTCACGTATCCTGGTTTCTCTGGGATAGTTATATCTACTAGACCATAGGAATGGAGGTGGTTGTGACATGAGTTATCATGTTGCCTACTCATTATTGAGAACGGAGGCGTGTAAGCCCCGGAAGCAGATCCTCTATTCCTTAAGCAGTAGATATTGATCCTTTAGAAGCCCGGATGGGTTTTCCGTAGTACCTCAGGAGTGTTTTGATATCGTTCTCCCGTTGTTGCTTCGATATCCTGTTCTTCTCAACATCCTTTTCGTCCGTTGAAACCTTGTTGTTGCTTTCCATTTCAGTTCTTCTACCAGCGTCTAATCAATAACTCTGTTCCACCCTTCTGGCCAGATAGTCTATTCTACAAATGAATCAAGTTCTATTCAGCTATACACCCTCCATACAAAACCTCTCCCTTTACTCAAAAATGTTCCGGTGGTTTCCAAATTCCCTGACATCTTTCCAGAAGAGTTGCCAGGAATGCCTATCATCTTGAACTTCCAGAAAAACTATCCAAGGTGCACGATGTGTTTCACGTGTCACAGCTCAAGAGGATCTTCCCAAGAAGTATCCGGAACTTTTATTTTCTCAGTAGGAATCTCGGGGCGCGATTCCTTCAAGGGGGGGCGTTTTGTAACATCCCAAGTATGAAAAATAGCCATTAGAATGTTTGCTCTCTGTTATTTTATGTTTTGCATCATGACATCATGTTCATTGCATCTGTTTTGCTTGTTTTCCATTTGTTTTCCTCTGTTTTGCTTTGTTTTCCAACTGTTTTCATTTGTTTTCCAACTGTTTTCATTTGTTTTCCTTTGTTTTATATTTGAATTTCAAATCAAATTTCAAACCTTTTGTTTCATACTTGTGATGTTACAATTTCCAAAATGATATTTCAAATCAAAACAATCAATTGTTTCCATTAAACCATAAGGTGCAAACCATTTAAAATTATGGCTTTTAATAATTCACTTAATCCAAACTTAATTCAAATAGAATTCCAAACAGCAATCCCTTTGGAATTAATGACATTCACACAACAACTCTAAGCAATTGTTGCAAACAAAATTGAGGGTTCAATCTATTTGAAATGTTTGTTTTTAATAACTCACTTAACTCAAATTCCATTCAAAATTCAAATCACATTTTACAAACAGCAACCATGTTGGGTTTATGAAAATTACAAAGCAATTCTAATCATTTGTTTCCACTTAAACTATAAGGTTCACCCTATTTGAATTTTGTTTTCAATATTGACTTAATAATCAAACTCATTCAAATTTCAATCAAACTATAAACAACATTTTATTTTGAACTTTTTGAAAAGCTAAACTTGGCAAGTTGTTGCTGTTAACTTAAATAACTAAAACAAATTTTTCCTAAAATTTTCCTAACCCAAAACCTACCTAATTCTTCCTATTTCTATTTCTGCAAAAAAAAAAAACAGAGCAAAAAGAATAAAAAGAAACACCAGAGGAGGGGAGCCAGCGCAGGCCCAGCCCAGCTCCCCAGGGCCTGCTTACCCCTTCGATCCCCCTCCACTCTGTCTTCTCCGTGTACGGCAGGGCATCTGCCCTGTCCACGTCGACCAGGGAGGAGCACCAACGGCTGGAGCTCCACCTCCCCCTCTATAAACCCTACCCGATGCCCTAGCCTCTGCCCTAATGCCTAGCTCCCTCCTTCTCCCTCTTCCCCGCCTCCACTCTCTCTTTTTCTCCCTTTGTTTTCTTCTCTCTGCTCGCTGTCCATCTTCTCTGTAACTGAATCCCCAAAGCACCACCGCCACCGCCCTCTCTCGCCGGTGATCGCCGCCGGTGTGGTCGCCCTCCGGCCAGGGTCGGCGCGGGAATGGAATCCCCGCGCCACCCTCTTCCTCCTCCACCCCTCGGCACGGGCCGGGAGGGGCTGTGCCGCCGCCGCCGTCAAGGACACGTCGCCGGCCAACTCCCTCCTCCGAGCGTCCGCTCCTCCTCGTCGCTGTCCACTCGGGGGCCCCAAGGTGAGCATCGCCCCTCGACTCTCCTCCCTCACCTCCCTTCCCTTCGCAGCACCCACGGCACCGCGCGCATCCACGTCGAGGCGCAGCAGCAACGCTCGCCGGCGACCATCCCTCGATCGTTTCTGTCCGCGCGTTGGTTCAGTTAACGTGCAGTTTCAGATTCAGAGAAAAACCACGGCGAATCTGCATCTTAACCCCCCCCCCCCCCGCACCCCTTCTGTTACAAACCGAACAGCTCCACCCCAATGATTCTGTCCCTTGCGCTGCAAGCAGAGGGGGTGGGTTCGAATCCCACCCCCTGCGGGTTAAACCCCATTTTTTTTAATTTTTTCGCCACCCAAATAAACTGCTAATTGCCCACAGGTCCCTGCTATTTTTCTAGTCCCTGTAAAATATTTCTAAGTCCCTAGTGAATTAAAAATGGCAGAATTACACCTTAAACTTGTAAATTGCATAACTAATTCATCTTAACTCCAAATTCAACTTTTTACCCCCTGCGGGTTAAACCCCATATTTTTTTTAATTTTTTCGCCACCCAAATAAACTGCTAATTGCCCACAGGTCCCTGCTATTTTTCTAGTCCCTGTAAAATATTTCTAAGTCCCTAGTGAATTAAAAATGGCAGAATTACACCTTAAACTTGTAAATTGCATAACTAATTCATCTTAACTCCAAATTCAACTTTTTAAATATGTTTTCTGTACCAAATTGAATGCTTTATCCAAATATAAAATTTGTTTACTGTTTTGAATATTTTAAATTGGTGAAATATTTGAATTCTTGTTCAATTCACTTAAATTTGCAAAATTCATAACTTGGGCATAAAAATTCCAAATTCCACAAACTAAATATGTTTTCCAATCAACTTTTCATGTACTTTCCAAATATCAATTTTGTTTGCTGTTTTGAATAATTTAAATTGCTGAAAACAACTGTTTCTTAATTATTGCATTTAAAATTGCCAAAATAATAACTTGCTCATTCTAAATCCAATTTCAACAAATGAAATATGTTTTCCATGCAAAATTAAACCACCTTTTCAAATATAAAATTTGTGTCATGTTTTGAATAATTAAAATTGGTTAAATGATTAAAACCTTGTTTAAATCATTTAATATTGTTAAAATCATAACTTGGTCAAATTAATTTATTTTTGAAACTATAAAATATGTTTTCCAACCATAAAAGTATAAGATTTTCAAATATGAACCTCACTTACTGTTTTGAACAAATAAAAATTCAAATAAGTTCATGTTTGAATTAAATTCATTTAATTCTTGCTTACACTTGTTTAATTCATAAATAATTTATTTGAAATCCTTTTTCAACAAGTGAAACATGTATTCCAACTAAAATCTTGTGTTCTTTTCAAATATGAACTTTGTTATCTGTTTTGAACAATTTAACATGATGAAAACAACAAATGCTTGTGTAACACCTTTAAGGAACCAAAATTCCTTAACTTAATAACTAAAATTTCAAAACGGGTAAACCTTATTTCTACTTGATTCTATTATTGTTATTTTTCTGTTTTCCTCATCCATGCATCATACTAATCCACTATCACCCATTGGTTAGTTGTAAAACAATTGTTTCAACCATAATTCATGGGCTTTTCATATGCAACTCAAATTGCATGTGGGTCCATTTAATCATGTTGTTACCATGTCAACTAGTTTATTTTGATGCATCAATTAAATGGTCATGCATCATCCCATGATTGTGCATTATGCCATGTTATTGATTGTTTATCTCTCTGTGTTGTTTGTTTGCTTCTTCTCGGATAAACGACGACGTTGAGACCGACGATACTTACGACACCCCTTCTGAGGATCTAGCTCAGTACCAGGCTGCTGAGTTTGCAGGCAAGTATTCACTCACATGAACCATTGTGTTCCTTTCAACATTGGATACCGATACTTTCCGTTGTCTATTCTGCTAGCCCTATGAATCGTTGCTTCTGTTCGATCCTATCACATGTTATCCTTTAACCCTGATATAGCCTCACCTCCACACCTATAACCCCTTTGCTTGTTGCCCGTGTCTTACTAGCATGCTTAGGGTTGTTTTGCTCGAGTCTGTTGTCCGTTACTTTCTGTTATCATATTCTATTATGTTCTGGGGCTCGATGTTAAACAACAACCTGTTAATTTTGAGGTAATAATAATTTGATGATAAGGCACCGGCAGGAGGCCCGGCGTGGTTTTGAGGCCTGCTAGTGTCGACCCTAATTAGGAAAAGGGTCTTGTCTACTGATCCATGATGAGCGCACTAACCGCATGTGGGAAGCGTGTATGGGCGCCCCCCTCAATTTGATTCGATTCGCATCTCGTCCAAATCGCCACACTTAGTTCGGGCTTTCCATTTGATGCATGCATGTGCAGGTGCGAACCCTTGGCGCCAGGGTGGAACTTTTGTAGTCGGCATTTAGGGCGGCGTGGTCTTAGAGTGCTATGAGGGTCCCCTTTTCTTCGTGGGGCTCGATTAGCCGCGCACGCACAGCATGTGGTTCTTTGGCTTGATGCGAAGAAGAGTTGAGTTGTGTTGAGTGCCCCGCTTGGTGGAAAGGCCATTCCATCTGGCGGGTTATTCTTACGTGTACGGCCAAATTGGTGCACCCCTGCAGGGATAAATCTTCTCGAGAAGCCGTGTTTTCCGCGGTTATGGATGACTTGGTGAAAGTACTGGCTAACAAGTACTCAGAACAACTTACACCTAATGATTAACAATCTGACTAGTAATAGGCTTATTGACACAACAATCTGAACCATCACTAATCCAACTGTGTGAGTTATCCTCGGGTTGCCTCTTTGGATAAGGGGCGAGATCCAGGATGGGTTTGTCTGGAGTTAGTTATTAGTGGGTTACGATACGCTATCTTATCTTCTTTCTGTTTAGCCGGAAGAGGTAGAAACTCTGTAGTTGGTTAGAGCAGCCAGTTGCAGCATCTTTTGTATCCCCTTCCTTCCGTTGAACCCAAAGCATCTGGGCTTGGTGTTGACGGGTTACACTTTGGTGAACTGTGAGTCTTGCTTGCCAGTATGTTTATGTACTGACCCCTTTGGGGCTGTGGTTTCCGCAGACTACGCTTACGAGGATCCCCTTGGTGGCTACTACGTGGAGTATGAAGAGACTGCTGACGAGTAGATAGCGGACCCGGGCAGGATCCGAGACTTCGTGGATGGGCTCCGTCTTTTCGTTTCCGGCCTCTTAGGCCTATTTGGATCTTGTCTGTACTCAGACACTTTGAATGCTTCCGTTGTGATGTAATGATGAATGGTTGGGACATGTGTCCTCTGGATGATTGTATTTGCTATCTCTGCTCTAATGAGAGCTATTTGCAACTTATTTCAATCTTTTGTGTCGTAGAGATCTGTTGTGATATCACTTGTTCAAATGCCGTTGACGTACCATGTGTGTATGTTTTGAAGTACGTCAATGGAAGTATCTGGATTTCTATGGGATGATTTGCGTAGACGATGAACAGTAGGGGTTGGTTGTCACACATACGTGTGTTGGCCTACTCGTAAGAGATGCGGGTGCAGGTAAGCCCCGTAATCCAATCATCTGCTGTTCAACGGAACTGCGAGTATCCTCTAGAAGTCCGGGTGCGACATTGCAGCGGGATCCTTTAGCGACTATATCATGTAAGCAAAAGGATATAACTGTTTGGAAGCTGATCTACATGTAGCTCGGTTTGCAAAAAAAACATGAATTTGTATTTTTGTGTTTCAATTTTTTTTATCCTAGACATAGATAAAATCGAGATCTAAAGCTTTGTAAATTTTCAAGTCTAGATTTAAAATATACTGCACTACACAAAAATGAATTCTTGATTTGAAAATTTTTTATTTTTGCCCAGCCCAAAATATAATGAATTCTTGATTGCAAATTGGCACGGAGGTAGACATCAATATTATGTACATGTGAGAACTTTTTTTTGGAATTTTTTGAAACTTAAAAATACGAATTTCAATATTTTTTTGAGTACCGAGCTACATGTAGCTCGGCCTCCATTTTGATTTTCCGTATAATTGCTATATTAAGTTGTGTAAAATAATATATAAAATTCAATTGATCATACCTATGATACTAAATTTAATATAAATGGGATGAAAATGTATTATATATTATTAATGTGAAAAAAACAAATGGTTTAAGAAATGAATGATATGTAGTTTGCATATAGTAACTAATAAATATTAGTGGATACATATTAGTGGAGATGACATGGACAATTGATTGGCTAAGGGGATGGATGATGTGGATAGCTTGCACGTTGAGATAGAAAAATAGTTAATGCATGTTAGTGGGGTTTTGCTTTATAAGAAGTATAGATAGATGTTGTTAATCTTCAAAAGGCAAAAAAAACCTTCCATGTATTTGTTTTAAGCAACCTTCATTGTTTTCAGCGATCTTCTAGAGCCCGTAAAAATCCAATGAAAATCATGAGTCCCTATAACGGAAGATTTCAGAGGCTTATGGCCTATGGAATCCCGACTGATTTTGATGGATGACAATATAATTATGGTAGAGAGCACGGCCATCTACTATTTGAGGCCATCTACTGTTTGAGGCGTTTTGCAATGGTAATCATCAAATGCTTTGTCAAACGGTACTTGAGAGCACCCAATGTTGAGGACACAAATAGGATTTTGGAGATGAACATTGTAAGAGGGTTTGCCAGGGGTGTTTGGGTACATTGATTGTATGCACTCAAGGTGGAAGAACTTCCGACGGTATGGCATGGACAATGCACTAGCCATGTTAAAGATCCAACCATCATACTTGAGGCAGCCGCAAACTAGAAGACATGGATTTGGCATGCATATTTTGGTATGCCTGAAGCTTGCAATGATATCGATTTGCTCCATGTCACCTCTTTTTGCAAGCTTAGCCATGGGGGAATCACCAAAGGTGGAAATAATATGAACTGAATGGACGCAGAAACAACAAAGGTTACTATCTTGCCGATGGGATATACCTATAATGGGCAACATTCTTCAAGCCAATTGTGCATCCCCAAAATAACAAGCAATCTCGCGTTCATAGTGTTCAAGCTGCTGTTAAAAAGGATTCGGAGAGGACATTTGGGATTTTGCAAGCCCAATGTGCATCCCCAAGATAACAGGCAATCTCACTTTCATAGTGTTCAAGGTCTAGCTCAGTTTTAGGATAAAAATTGTTGGGGAGGATCATGATGGCTTGTGTGATCGTGCACAATATGGTCATCGAGTTTGACCGCCATGACGACGCTATCCACCACCATTATGATTTCTCTGGAAGGGTTGTGCATCCTCGTAGGAGAGAAGAACACATCAAGAACTTTCTTCAAGTTCGCGATGAGATTCGAGACATGAAAAGCCATCAATAATCAAAACCTAATCTCATTTAGGTGTGACAGAAGTGGAGTGGTCAACAAAATCCTTGATTTTCCATGTTTTTATTTTGGTTCTACAAACTTTGGGGCTTTTAAATTTGAAAATGTTTCATCCATGAACATTATGTTATAATAATTATGTGTTATTTGTTTCCTGTTTTCTTGGGATTTATTTTAATCAATTTAAATTATGTATTGAGTGATTTGGACTACAAGAGACGAATCTTGTCATTTTAGATTTACAAATCCTTTGTTTTACAAAGGATTTAAAAGCTGAAAGAAAATTGGACTGTCAAACCTTCCTTTCTATTGCTAAAACCAGTTTTAGGAATTCATTAATACAAATACTCTTGGAGATGCTCTAAAAGTGGGATTTGGAGAGGCTGCGGATGCTCTAAAATGCAAAAAATGACATGTGTCCTATAAAGGACGTACTCTCCTATGGGATCCTTCCTACCGTGGAGTATCTTTCGTTTCCGTGTAGAATTCCAACGAGATTGTCATTCTAATCTCGACTTAGAGTTTCTCTGCATGCCTCAAATTCTGGGACTCCCGCCTTTGGTACAACCGAAAGCGAAGGCTACGATCCAATCTGGTAGTGATGGATACAATCCAATCTGCCAACGATAGCAGCAAACTCAAGATCGAGTTCTACGAACCATACATGGGGGATGGTGGGCTGTGAACCTGAATCCGTGGATGATCTACTCCAAATGCTAGGGATTGAAGATGATGGCATGGATGACCTAGTCTTCGAATATAAAGTGGAAACACCCAAGGAGGGGGGTGAAGTGGATGGCTCTGGCTAGGGTTCACACGTTAAATTCCTTTAGTCCCCAAATGTTTGAACAAAATATGTGGAACACCTGGATTCCAGCGAGATGCGATCTTCACTGTGTTGTTATTCGGGATTCAATGCATTTGCTTGGCAGATTGGCTAAAAGTTGAGAAGGAGGCCCCTTGGCTATTTCGACAGAAAATTATGGTAATTGAGCCCTATGATGGCCTTAGTGACCTGGACAAGATTGATCTCAATCATCTTACAACTTGGATCCAAATACATAAGATCCATGTGGGCTACCGCAACTCGGCTTTGATCACCAATTTGGTTGAGAAGAGGGTAGGAAATGTTGTTGTGGTGACCCTGCATACCACTGCATGTGTACTGCACAAGTCATTGACATAACACTCATGGAAGGACTTATCCGTAAATATTACATCCCTCAGAGTAGTACAACAGAAACATAGCGGTCCAAATATATTACACACCGCTTAATATTACAGGCCAAAAGTGAATAAAGAGTTCAATGTCATCCTCATCTAAGGGAGGAAGTTCGAGTAGTGCGGTGTCGACGTGTGTCAACCTAGTGCACAAAGATACAAGTAAACTTAGAACAATCGAAGCTCAATAATCTAAGTAGTACTAGTCTAGCATTTCTTGGCTCGGTTCTATATCTGGCTAGGTCTAATCCTCCTCTTCTAGATCTTCAGCTCCATATGCTATCAGGTAGTCGAATCCTTAGACGGCACCTGACAGGTCTGCCTCCTCGTACTAGATCTCATAGTCCTGGTAAATTCTGTCGTAATCCTCCAGTAAGTCTTCAAAGTCTAAACATGGGGTTCAAAAGAAATATGTGAGTAACGAGCGTTACCCAGCAAGTTTCTATAAGTAACAGTGGTATAGTGTATGATGCTCTAGCTACCACCCAAAACTGTTGGTCTTTGGTATAATACAAGTTTCGTAAAGCATTTATTCAAATATCAAGTTTTACTTCTGAAAAACTATGTCCGTGAGTCTCGTCGAGCGTCAGAATCTCATGGGATTCCATTCTGGCCATCAACATAGCCCCCTCCTGGGACAAAGATATAACTTCCACAATTTGTTCTTTTTCCTCTACAGAGATGCGCCACTTTACCCAACAGAAGACTCATCCTTCTTGCTCTCTCCGCACACCATGTGTGCCTTAGCCTGGTCAGAGCCACCAAGTCATGCCGAGTACTTCCCCGCTCTTCGCATATCCGCCCAACATGACGCAGCCGATACGAAAACCAATAGCACGCCACCACTACCGACCTCCTGACCCCCACCCGACGTCTAGGTGGTAAATTACATTTGCTTACTCGTTGTTGGCTAGAACACGCCGGTCCCAATGGGGTCACTCTGCCGAGGACATGCGGACGTGGAAAGTACCTATGACTTGCTCATCCATAGTACGTCTGTTGGTTGACACGGTCTATACGGCACAAAGAACACTGCCGACATTTGTGAATTAAGTCCTAGGGTATTACTTTCCCATACAATGGAACCTCCACCATATCAATCATATCGTGGTTCCAACACCCGCCAACATAGTATATATCAATTTACATCATTCGAAAGTAACAATTATTTTGAATGCAAGTAATACTATATAGCAATTTGCAAGTAATTTGATAAAAGTACTTCAATTGGACATGAGCAAGATTAAACTTGCCTTGAGACTGACAAGTAGTGGAGTCTAAAGCTCCCGGTGAATCGTGACCCTCGTGTTTTGCAGAAATCATCATTGTCTTTTAAGAAAATGCCGAAAGATCCAAATTTCATGCTATTATGCATATCATGAAATGATTTTGGCGTTTTTGGAGAACCCCGATTTAAATATTTTAGGGTTTAATAATAATCTGTATTTATTTGGGTATTTGTTGCAATTTTGCTCAAAACTTGACTTAATTTCCCATCTTTGGGAAAATATGAGTTTGATTCAAACAATCATTTTGATTTTTGAATTTAGAACAACATTGGATCATATTATTTTCCTTCAGAAAACAATCACCTTGAATTTTTTAATTCAAGAATTTTCCAAATATCTTCCTTTGAGAATATTTCTCAAAGTAATCTTTTAAAAACTTACTTTAATTTTTTTGAAAAACTCAAATCCTTAAGTCTAATGATTTATTACCTTTATGAAAAGTATTATTTCGATTAAGAATTTGGTCATTTCCAAATTCTTTATTTTGAAATAATAATCACTCCAATTTTTACCATGTGGTAAAACCATTGAAAATTCTATTAAAATTATGTAAACTAGGAGAAATAAGGATATTTAAAATTATTTTATTTGAATTTTAAGTTTGTGGAATTGGGGTATTTGAATTTATTTGTATGCTTTTGTATTTTTTTTGAATTTATTTGGATTTAAATTGGGAAGAATGGTCAAATGACCAAAATGCCCCTCGATCGATTCAAATGAGTGGGTTCAATCCAACCCGCTTGGGTTCCCCTCAGGAGTGCACTGGGTCGAACCTGACCCAGTCACTCGCTCGCTCTCTCCCATCTCATGAAGAAAAGCCCCTCGTGAGGCTTGCGCCTCTCTCGAGATATGATCGGCAGGTGGTTGGCCCCTCAGGAGGAGCGCACTCCTTGTCCCTCGGGGAGGATTTCTACCTCGAGCTCTCCTCTCCTCTCGAGAATTTTTTCCCCTCATGAGAAAACATGTCATGTGAGGGTGACGCGCGCTGCTGAAAGTACACAAAGGTCAACTAGAGGGGGGTGAATAGGTGACCAACAAATTTTAAGCCTTTTTCAATTTTAGTGGGGGCTTTGTAAAGTTAATAACTTGGTTATCTAGATGTGCAACTAAGTAGACACCCTATGTGATAAATAACGAGTAGCAACGGAAGTAAATGCAAGGCACAAGATAACCACAAGTGAAAAACACGGAGACAAGGATATGTTTCCCGTAGTTCCTTCTTAAAAGAAGTACGTCTACGTTGGAGAGGTGAGGAGCCACCGTGTTTCCTGGTAAAATTTTTATATCACATTGGACAGTTATTTGGAGTTGCTTTTTGGTGTTATTAGGTATCCCAACCAAGCCCCACCATATATCCTGATTATTGTCTTGTGATAACTGAGATCCGTGATATTCTCTTCTCACACTTGGTACATATAGTTGCTACTATTTGTTGGTGAAGTATTTTTCTATTCACTCTGGAGAAGTGAGATACACCATTATCTTGCTGGATTGAGTGACTTGAGAGAAACAAACACCCACCTATACTTGTTTTGTTTTCACTAACATAATGGATTCTTCTAGTTCTGCTGATGTGCAGGCAAAGAAGAAACCAGAGGATTTGGTGCAATGGAATGAGTATGAGGCACTAAGAGATACCATGTACAAGAGAATAGCTACAAAACTAGAGAAAAATGATGATGCATTGAGGCAAGACCTAAACACTCTAGATCTGAAGATAGAAGCTGCTGCTACTAAGGAATCTGTTGATGTGCTCCAAGAATCTGTGACAAATTTAACAAGACAGATTGCTCATATAGCTACTCTAGTGCAACAAAGAGCTCCTAATGCTGGTGCACACCTGCATGATGAGAATGATCTTGATAATGGCCAAGGCAATGCTGGCCATGGCCATGGAGGAAATGCTTTTGCTAAAAGAGTTCAAGCCCCAGAATACAATAGGGAAGATGATGGTTTGGGGAAACCTAAATTTTCTATCCCTCCTTTCACATTTGATCATGATGATGTGGAAGAATATTTGTTATGGGAGCTAAAAATAGAGAAACTATGGAGATAGCATGATTACACTGAGGACAGAAAAATAAACTTGCATCTTCTGGGTTTGATGTCTATGCTCTTTTGTGGTGGGATAATATCACCCACTTGAGGGTAGAAGTCGATGATCCAGAAATTCTTACATGGAGAACAATGAAACAAGTAATGAGGGACAGATTTGTACCCAAGAATTACATTAGAACACTATATGATAGACTCCAACAGTTAAATCAAGGCTCATTGTCAGTTGATGCTTACTATAGGGAGATGGAGCTGATTCTCCAAAGAGCTCGAGTTAGAGAAGAGCCAGAATACACTATGCAACGTTTTCTCTCAGGGTTGCAATTTAAAATAAAGAGCATTGCGAGGCATCTCCAATATAATGACATGAATGAGTTGTTCCATCATGCTAGAGAAGCTGAAGCACAATTGGCCGAGGAGGCTAAGCTGAGTGCTAGAAGGAGTTTCGCTCCTAGAAATTCTTCTTTTTCATCACCATCACCACATGGGTCTCAATTTCGTGGTGCACCACCATCCGAACCTAAGACTTGCACTTCTAATAGCAAGAAAACATCCCAACCAGCTGCAAGTGCAGGTAGTTCTACCATGTCCACAGCAAGAAATAGAGATATGAGTTGTCACACATGTGGAGGAAAAGAGAATTTCAAGAGAGATTGTCCTAATAAAAATATCATGCTTGTTAATGAGGATAATGAGTATGAAACAGGTGCTGATGCTGATCCAGAAGAGGAGGATGATGATGATATAGATGGTCCAGTTGATGCATATGCTACACATTATCCCACTATTGTTTGCACACAAAAATCTATGGCTTTGAGTGTTACACCAAGTCCAGAAAATCAGAGATGTAATTTGTTCCAAACTAAAGCTATTGTAGGCCCTCAAATGGCGTGCAAAGTTATTATTGATGGAGGAAGTTGCAGGAACTTAGCAAACAAACATTTATGTGCAAAGCTAAAGTCGAAATATATCCCACACCCTCATCCTTATTACATTTAGTGGTTAAGTGATAAAGGAGAAATGAAGGTGAGCTACATGGTGAGAGTTGAATTTCAAATTGGACCATACACTGACACCATTGAGTGTGATGTGGTACCAATGTCTCTTTGTCACATGTTGCTGGGGAGACCATGGCAGTTTGACAGGAATGCTATACACAATGGAAGAGCAAATACATACCAGTTGAATTGGCATGGGAAGGACATCATTCTAAGGCCTATGACACCACAACAAATTGTAAATGAATCTCGTAAAAAAAACAGAAGTGAATTTAGAAACTGATAGTGAGAGAGATGAGACGAGAGGAAACAAAAATACTGTGAGTGATAATAGAAAAGCCAAGCTGAGTGGTAAAAATAAAAGTGAGGGAGTGATCCTATTATGCATGTTAGCCACCAAAGATGACTTGAGAGAGTTCAGTGAGGATCCTAGTTTAGTACCTATAGTACTCATGCACAAGGGAGAAATTTTGGTTTCTAACGACATGACCCCTCTCTCTATTGGTGTTTCTAATGTGTTGCAAGAATTTGATGATGTGTTTCCAGAGAAGGTACCATCAGGGTTTCCACCATTGTGTGGCATAGAACACTAAATTGACTTGATACCTGGAGCCACATTACCAAACCGAGCCCCTTACAGGACTAATCCCCAGCAGACGAAGGAAATTCAGAAACAAGTACAAGAGCTCCTTGATAAAGGGTATATTCGCATCAGTCTTAGCTCTTGTGTTGTTCCTGTGATTTTGGTTCCTAAGAAAGATGGTACATGGAGCATGTGCGTAGATTGTAGAGCAATAAACAACATCACTATTCGTTATCGCCATCCTATTCCAAGATTGGAAGATATGCTAGATGAATTAAGTGGTGTTGTTGTTTTCTCTAAGATTGATTTGTGTAGTGGTTATCATCAAATTAGGATGAATGAGGGGGATGAGTGGAAAACAACCTTTAAGACAAAATTTGGTTTATATGAATGGTTAGTGATGCCTTTTGGTTTAACCAATGCACCTAGTACTTTCATGAGACTTATGAACCATGTTTTGAGAAACTTTATTGGCAAATTTGTGGTAGCCTATTTTGATGATATTCTCATATGTAGCCACAATGAATCTGATCATATTGATCATATTAGACAAGTCTTGCATGTGCTAAGATAAAACAAATTATTTGGTAATCTTGAGAAGTGCACTTTTTGCAAAGATAAGGTCATATTTCTGGGATATGTTGTTTCTAAACATTGGATTGAGGTAGATGATTCGAAAATAGAAGCTATCAGAAATTGGCCTACCCCCATGAATGTGAGTCAAGTGTGTAGTGTTAATGGTCTTGCTGGTTTTTGTAGAAGATTTGTTAGAGATTTTAGTACCATTGCTGCACCTTCGAATGATTTGACTAAGAAAGGAGTTGATTTCGAATGGGGTGTTGCTCAAGACATGGCATTTGATGAGCTGGGAAATAAATTGATTTCTGCACCATTGTTGATGCTCCCAAATTTCAATAAACAATTTGAGATTGAATGTGATGCCAGTGGCATTGGAATTGAAGGAGTACTTATGCAAGAAAAGAAACCTATTGCTTATTTTTCTGAGAAATTTCATGGTGCACAATTGAATTACTCTGTCTATGATAAAGAGTTGTATGCGCTTGTTAGAGTTCTTGAGGTTTGGAAATATTATTTGTGGCCAAAAGAATTTATCATACATTTTGATCATGAGGCATTGAAGTTTCTGAAGATCCAATCTAATCTTAATAAGAGACATACTAAATGGGTAGAGTTCATTGAGTCTTTCCCATATATTATCAAGTATAAGAAAGAATTGGATAATGTGGTTGCTGATGCACTATCTAGAAAGAACATGCTTCTTACCAAACTAGATGTGCAAGTTCCTGGTTTAGAGAGTCTACATGAATTATATGCAAATGATACTGAGTTTTCTATGCCTTTTGCTAAATGTACTAGTGTAAAAGCATGGGATAAATATCATATTCATGATGGCTTTCTGTTTAGAGCTAACAAATTATGTGTTCCCAAGTGTTCTTTGTGTTTGTTGTTATTGCAGGAATCTCATAGTGGAGGATTGATGGGACACTTTGGACCGGAGAAAACATTACTCATGTTAGCTGATAACTTCTATTGGGCACATATGAGGAGAGATGTCTATAGATTTGTGCAGCGTTGCATCACTTACAACAAAGCAAAGTCAAAATTAAAACCTCATGGGTTGTATACCCCTCTTCCTGCACCTACTACACCACGGGAGGATATTAGTATGGATTTTGTGCTAGGATTACCAAGAACCAAGAGGGGACACGATTCAATATTTGTGGTAGTGGATAGAATTTCCAAGATGTCACACTTTATTGCATGCCACAAAA
Source organism: Alopecurus myosuroides (assembly GCA_028641055.1). Classification (NCBI taxonomy): domain Eukaryota; kingdom Viridiplantae; phylum Streptophyta; class Magnoliopsida; order Poales; family Poaceae; genus Alopecurus; species Alopecurus myosuroides. The sequence continues at coordinate 70,693,327 of CM054062.1, forward strand.
GCGACGATGCGTCGCATATTGCTAATCTGTTTTTCAGGGACATAGTGATATTACATGGAGTACCCAAGACTATTGTTTCTGATCGAGACGTGAAGTTCATGAGCTATTTATGGAAGACACTTTGGGGGAAGTGATGTCTACGCACGCTTCTATTCTTGTAGACAGTGTTGGGCCTCCAAGTGTAGAGGTTTTAGAACAGCAGCAAGTTTCCCTTATGTGGATCACCCAAGGTTTATTGAACTAAGGGAGGTAGAGGTCAAAGATATCCCTCTCAAGCAACCCTGCAATTAAGATACAAGAAGTCTCTTGTGTCCCCAACACACCCAATATACTTGTCAGGTATATAGGTGCACTAGTTCGGCAAAGAGATAGTGAATTGCGAGTAATATGGATGGTTATAAGTAATAATAGCAATCTGAAATAAATATGGCAGCAAGCTAACATGTAGCAGAACAGGCGGAAAACGGTGTTTCAATGCTTGGAAACAAGTCCCAGGGATCCTACTTTCACTAGTGGACACTCTCAACAATGATCACATAATTGAATAACTAAATATCTTCTCTTCACTATGCTACTCTTAACCCTCTCTGGTTGGATAACGAACACTAATCACTGCGTAGGACTGCAAAAAGCATTCCTTAAATTAAGCATTCCCATGTCTAGTTAACCCCATGTTGTCACTATGAGCGCCCTAGAAGGTACTAGACAAACACCACAATTCATAGAGGAGACACACACGATGTGCACACTGTCACCTTCACACCGCAGGACAAGGTGACTCCAAAGTTCATATTAATAAAACACTTGAGTAGCACAAGATGAAGAGTAACATCTACTTATTCAACTAGATTACAAAGCTCATGGTCACATATAGATCACACCATGGGAGAGAGAGATGAACCACATAGCTACCGGTAGAGCCCTTAGCCTCGGGGGAGAACTACTCCCTCCTCATCATAGGAGACAGCAACAACGATGGAGATGGCGGTGGAGTCGATGGAGATGGCTTCCGGGGGCACTTCCCTGTCCCGGCAAGGTGCCAGAACAGAGATCTGTCCCTCGAAACTTGTCGGCGGCGGCGGCGGAGCTACGGATGTATTTTGTGAAAAAGGTCGATTCTCCTAGGGTTTTCCCCTTGGGGGAGTATATATAGGCGAAATGGCGATGCCGAGGGGTGGCCAGGGGGCCCACACCACCAGGTGGCGCCACCAGGGGAACCCGCAACACCCTATGGTGTGGCCCCCCTCCGGGGCTCATCGGGACTTCTGGATGCTTCCGGGGATTCTAAGACTTCTCGGCTTCGAGTTTTCCAATTCCGAGAATATTTCCAGAACAACTTTTCTGAAACTAAAAATAGTATAAAACAGAGAACTGGCTCTGTGGCATCTTGTCAATAGGTTAGTCCAAAAAATCGATAAAACTTGTATAAAGAAAGGAGAAAACATGTAGCATTTTGTGGTGTGGAGAAGACAGATGCCATAGGGTGGCTTAATTTTGTGGTCGATGGACGTTGTAGGTATTCAGGGAGGGATCGCACGTCACGTAGACGCGCTCAGAAACACTGCAAACACCAAGATCTACCCAGGTTCAGGGCCCTCGTGTGGAGGTAACACCCCTACTCCGGCCTACCTCTCTGTATATAGCTTGTACCGAGTAGCCACCGTACAATTCCGGCCCTCTGCCGAGTAGCCAACCTCTAGTTCTCTCTCTGTCTAGTGCTAAGTCTCGCAATAAATGCTCTCAGGGCCAACCTCTCTCGCGCAGGAGGGGGCTGGCCACCTTATATACTGGTGGCCAGTCGAGTAAACAATGATTTAAAGTACACGAAGTGACAACTCTATTGTGACAACAGCGCACGCCTCCGTGTTCCCGCTGACGCCGTGGCGAGAAGTCGTCGCGCCGTCCGGCTGACAGGCCTTGTCCACCCTGTCAGTCTCACAGAGTAGGCCCCTGACACGTCCTGTCCCTCTGTCAGTGACAGGACATGACAGGCGCCCACCCTCACTGTACCACGCCTTGGCGCAGATAATCATGTTCCTAGTAAGTTGAACCGCACGCATGTACGGCTGCGGGATACGCGGGATCTCGTCAGAATGGCTCCATTGACTTTGTGCCCGAGTAGGATAGCTTCTCATCTACTCGGGCCACCTGAGTTCTACTCGGCTGATTCTGATCTTCCTTATTATCTTCTCCTTGGCCTTCAATACTTATCACCGAGTAGCGCCTACCGGATACCAGATACCCGGGTAGCCGCCTACCCGGCAAACAGTACCTTGATCTCTGGTTTAGCACATGTCTAACCCCTACTCGGGGGTAGCCCCCCGACATTAGTCCCTGAAGCTGGTAGAGTCCAGCGAACTTGTTCGTTGGGCCGTGCCAGCTTAAACCAAATTGCCTCTGTGAAGAAGTGTGGCCGAGTTTCTCCTCAACTCGGTCACTCACAATCTTTACTCGAACTTCTCTGATTACGGTCTGGGGAGAAATCTTCTCGGTGCCGAGTAGATCACGCGATGTAGAGTTCTGCCGAGAACTTACACTTAGCGAAATTTTCAACACGCTCCCGCTCGACCCAGAGCTAATCCAGCTTCTCGTGTCCAGGGAGGGCACGTGTCACGCACCCGCACTCCTGACGCCTCAGTTCTGGCGTTACAGTGTTCCACGCGCCCCTCACTGTGCCTGGAGCCCACGGCCCGTTGTGTCACCTCGCGCGTGTACTCGAGAGCCCACGACCCACGTTGTGGGATTAACTGCGCCCGTTACGCGCGCATATCGCGCTGTGTGCGTTTATAACGGGCAGTTAATCCCCACACCGCACGATCTTAGCCACGATCGATCCCAATTCAGTAACTGCAGCCGCGGCGGGATAAATACCCCCGCGCCGCCCTCGTCATCTCTTTCCTCACACTTTCCCCAACTCTTGATCCCAATTCAGTAACGGGAAGGCTCCGATGTTACGGCCGCGGATTGCCAGTGGCTGGTGAACACGCGCCGCCCTCCCGGAGATGAGGTTGTGCCTGCTCCCGAATCCGGTGAGTATGTTGTCTTTCTCAGCCACTTCAAACGCGGTTTTGGGCTCCCCACTTCTAAATTTCTTCAAGACTTCCTGCGCCATTTTGGCCTTCAACCTCACCACTTGCCTCCCAACGCTGTCGCTATGCTCTCCACCCACGCTACCGTCTGTGAAGCCTTCTTGGGTGTTTATCCGACTATCCACACCTGGGCCAAATATTTCTTCCTCCGCCAGCAGAGTGTTCCCAACCCCTCCAATCCCCTAGCCCCAAGGGCAATGACCCAGACAGGTAGCGCTATGATGTTACAGCGCTCCACCGGGCACCATCCGCGGGTACTCGGATTAGAGACCTTCCGCAAGTGGCAGAGGGGTTTTCTCTAAGTGAAGAATGCCCCTGCTGCAAAAGGAGAAAAATCTGTGGACGGGATCCAACTTCTCGAGTTCCAGAATATTCGTCCCACGGGGCAGAATTGGGGGTACAACCCCAAGAAGACGGTGAATGACGCCATCCAGGTGGACAAGCGCCTGGAGCAGCTGGTGAAGGAAGGACTCCTTCAAGATGACCCGGTGGCCTGCTGGATGGAGCGCCGAGTACTCCCGCTCTAGCACCGGGTACACAGGATGTGCTACATGGGTGGCCCCTGTGATTGCACCTGGACGACCACCTTCGAGCTCTCCAGACCAGAGGTGGCGATCTGGGCGAAATCCATTATGCGGACCACCCTCACCGAGAACTCGTACTATGGCTTCGTGCCGTATATCGTACTAAACCCAACCCTCAGGTAAGTTCTCAATCATGCTTTATGCTTGCACTTAGCCTTATACCGAGTAGTGCTCCTTTGCTAGAATTTAGCTTTATATGCTTTATGTTGGCACGCTATCAGAGTAGAGCTTCCATCTATGCTCCTGCTTAGGACTTAGCCTAAAATGCTTTCTGCTTGATTGTCGTACCGACTAGGACCTCTCTGTTCGCACTTAGCTTAATGTGCTTTTTGTTTGCACGCTGTACCGGGTAGATCCTTCACTTGTTTACCTTTTCCGATCCTGAGCATTTTGTGCCTTATGCTTGCACGCTAGATCGAGTAGAATTTTTTACCCTGTTGGGAATCGACTTAGTGTGCTTTATGTTTGCACTTTCAGCAAATCAGTCAGAAGAAAAAAGAAGACCACGCCATCTTCGAAAGGAACTGGAAGCCAGACCAGACTGAGGATGACGCAACAGCGCACGACATCCAGGATACTCTCTATATCCCTCGTGCCGGTCAGGACGGTAAGTCCCGAGTCGATGTCTCTATCCGGGACTGGTCAGAGGATGAAGAAGGTGACTGAGTTCACCTTTTTGCTTGCTTGCGGCACGCTTGATCCTTTTATTTTCTTGTACTGAGCTTTGCTTCTTTCGAATACAGAGGAACCGGAACTAGATGATGGAGAAGAACCACTGGACGTGGTTCCTGTTTCCGTGGCTGCCCCCACCACTACCAGGAAGAGGACGGGTAGCGGGGCACCGGAACTTAATCATTTGCCTTCTATTCTCTTCCTAGTTTTCCTTTTGGCCTTCTTCTTTGCATCTCTTTGACACTTTTCCTCTTCTGTTTATCTTTTTTAGTGATGCCCTCGACGCTGAGGCCACCGCCGCACCAGTTCCCTAGAGGAAGAGAAAACTGCCCCGTGAACTCGTGGAGCTCTCCGATGACGAAGGGGACATAGTACTAGAGGTCAGGACGCAGGCGTCCTCCCCTCCCCGAGAAGAACAAGACCTTAGCGCCGAGATGGAGACCGAGCGCACCCCCGAGCAGCCGCAGCCCAACACGCAGCACGCTGCCCAGGACGCCACCAACACCGAGAGACCATCAACTCCTCTAGCTGCATCCGTTGAGGAGATAATTGACCACGCCGTCGAGGAGCGGCAAGACAATGCCGCCGAGGAGCAGCAAGACAATGTCACCATGGAGCAGCCAGATCCTGCTGCGGAGAAGCGGGACGAAGACCCCACCGAAGAGCAGCCAAGGACCCCGCCCGCAGGGGAATGGGTTGTGGAGCAGCACCAACCTCAAGAGAAAGTACAGCCATATGTTGCGCCGGGTAGCCAGCCACCGGCGCCGCCAACAAAGAAAATGCCTCCGCCTCCGCAGCCAGCTCCTGCGCCTGCCACCAAGAAGCAGCCAGCGCCTTCCACTGCCAAGACGGCTCCAGAGCCAACTAGAAAACAACCCAAATGCAATGCATCTCAGAGCGGTTCGCAGCCAGCCGAGAAGCGGCAGGCCGGACAACAGCAGCTGACTCTTCATCCTTCAGCGCCCGAGCAGCCAGGCGGTCAGCCAGGTGGGCGACCCGCACAACAGCTGCCGCCACCCAAGAAGGCCAACTGGCCACTTAACAATCCCAGGAAAGCCCCCAATCCAAACATCAAGATGGTACAGACCAACATACAATTTGGTCCTGCTGAGAAGCAAACTCCCGGCTCAGGTGCCAGCGACCCCAAGAAAACTCCTTCCTTCCCAGAATATTGGGTCCAGCTGCAGGAGCGGCACCAGATCAAGATGTCGCAGCAGGCTGAGCGGATAGCTGCTCTGAAAGAGCGAAGGGCCATGGCCCGCTCCGGAACCAAGGGAAAAAGTGATTCCCTGACCATCAAAGAATTCACATCCCGCGACGAGGATGAAGAGGAGCTCCCCCAAGAAGGTGTAGCAGCTATCCTCGACCGAGTAGGCTTCATCGAGAAGGTCTGGGACAACAAATTACTCAGCCACGCCGCATGGGACAGTGTTGAGCTGAGGAACCTCGACAATTATCGGGTGGAGTGGAACAATGCCGATATTGGCCCTGTTAGCATGGCCATGGCCGGATGCAGCAGCACCCTGGTTGGCAATATGTTTGTTCTGCGCAAAAACATCGAAGACATTGAGCACTCCTACGTGGTAAGTGCCTTTCTTCTTTTGACTTTTCCGAGTTGCCAGATTTCTTCTTTACTTCTCTTCCTTCTATCCACTACCCAGTCCCCGAGATTCGGGCTGAGTAGGTAAAGCTCAACTGAGTTGCCATCTACTCGGGCCAAATCTTTCCAACTCATCAAATTTCCTTCTTCCCTGCAGGATAGCATCCAGGAAAGGACCAAGGTTTTCCGCCAGCTCGTGTGGTCGCACCAACAAGTCAGAGATAGGAACCGGGAGCAGGAATACAAGAAGAGCGAGATGGATGCTATGGAGAAGAACGCCACGGAGAACGCCATGAGGCTGTCCGCAGTTGAAAGTAAGCTTCTAGCATTTTGGTTTGTGTGTTTTTTGCTTACGCCCGTTTTTTGCTTTTTGCTCAGTCGTTGTCATCTCTGCAGGTGAACTCAAGGCTCTGGTTGAGAGGCACCAACACTGCGAGGTCATGGCTGCCTCAGCGCAGACTACGATCTCCTCTCTGGAAGGTGAGCTAATAATTCTCTGTTCTCTTCACCTAGCTTCCTGCTGCTTGCTCACTTTGCTAACTTGTTGTTCTCCTCACAGAAGAGTGCAAAAACTTCCGAGAGCAGCACCTGGAGTGCCTCACCCCAGCTGAAGCACATCACCAAGTGCAGGTCCGAGAGGCCGAACTGCAGAAGGAGCGGGATGCCGAGAAGGCGGAATTTGAGAATCTCCAACTTGAGCTCACTGATGCGCTCAAGACTGCAATTACAGCCGTGGACGAGAAGAATGCAGTGACGAACCGGGCTGCTAAGGAGAAGCAGGAACTCGAGAGGGAGATCTCGCTCTCGAGAATATGCTCAATGATTCGCGCCGTGTACAAGACCGGCAAATCCGACTTGCTGATGATTGGAAGGCCTGACTAGGGGCCGTTGTCTTGGAACTGAACAGTAGGTTCTCACTACCCTTCATTTTACCCGTTTTTTGCCTTTTTGCCTTCCGCTTACTTGATTTTTTTTCTTCTTCTTCCCGGTTCATCTCTCTGATTCAAACTAGCGTGCCCTGACCCAGATACCTTCCCGGATCTCCATGAAGCCGCTGAGTCTGCTGTGGAGAAGGCAAGAAGGGCCAGGGCAGCATCCGGTCTTGATACTGACCAGTCCGCCAGTATTGACGATCACATTCTGAATATCAAGACCCGGGCTGCAGGTCTCAAAGGTATGGGTACCTCCATGGTCTCTACTGCGATGAAACTTCACAGGCTGTTCTGGCCAGAGCGCCAAATTCCGGATACCATCAGCGACATGGAAGCCAACCTGGATCACGTCAAGGAAGAGTTGAAGAAGTGGTGTGCCTTCGCAGCTTGGGCTGGAGCGTACAAGACCCTCCACTTCATCCTCTCGTGGTATGAAAATCTTGATCTTGACACGATCAGCAAACTCCGGAACGACTCGAAGTGGACTAAGCGGCCAGAGTGTGTCCTATGCCGAAAAGAAGTGGCGTACAAACTCGCCTCCTATGCTAAGACCAATCAGTATATCGATGGCCCCACTGAGCCGGATACTGATGTTGAAGAAGAGGAGGAGGAGGAAGCCGAGTTCGATGAAGATGCCGGCGAGGACCGCAACATGGACGATGAAGAGGCCGAGCACGAGGAGGCCGAGCATGAAGAGGCCGAGCATGAGGAGACCGAGCAACGCAGCGCCGCGGAGGAGTCCGGGATGCAAGCTGAAGCGGAAATCATTAAGCCAGCTGATGGCTCAGACGAGGCCCGGGTTGAGTCGCAGCCCGCCGCCGAGGAGCATATCGTCACCACCGAGATGGTGATTGAAGATCCTTCTCCCGAGTTGGGCGCGACTGGGGCTTCCACCGAGAACATCATTTCCGAGCTCTACCCTCTTCCCAGCGAGTCAGCTACTCAGGCCTCCAACTCTGCATCCGAGCCGATCTCCGCTACTCCAACTTCCTCTGCGGCAGAGCCTGCGTCCACAACTGCTGCCACCGAGCCCGTGGCGCCTACCAGTACCGACTCGGACACTACTACCTTCACTGTAGTTTAAATTCCTGCAACTTTTTCCCTCAAACACTTATCAGATCCCCGGGATGCCGGGTGCAGATGTAACAAATACGTTTAAGGTTCCTCTTGATACTCAGTTTTAACTTATTTCTTTTGGCAAGACTGGCTCAATGCCGGATTGCGTTAAAATGCAAGTCCCCGAGTTGCTTTTTTCATTCACTCAATTCTTTTGTCTTTACTCTTACCTGCCACTTGTGGCTTTTTTGGTAGTCGAGTCACAAGATTTCAAAAACCAAGTTTTAGATACTTAACCACTTAAAAAACTGCATGTTAACACTGCCCACCACTTAGCCGAAAAGGAAAAAACAGAGAAGTATTAACACCCTACTCGGTTGTCGTACTCCTCTTTCCTTAGTAGTTTTTTCATGTGTTCACGGACCTTTAGCTTGTTCTCTTGCTTGCCATGAACCGGGTTGCGGACAACAGCAGAGTCGAATAGTTGGCTCTTGGGTTTAATACACTACTTAACGTACGCATGAAATTTTGAGTAGAAGAACCGAGTAGGCAAAGGAAATAAAGTAAACAACACAAGGCAAAGTTTTTGCACAGGCAGTCCCCGAGTTTGAATTCGGAGTGCCAACTTGAATTTAACTCAGTTAAGAAGATACATGCAATGTTTTGCTCATGAATGAAAACGGCGGAGTACAGCTACATTCCAGGGATGTTTGGATTCCTCTCCGGATTTATCCGCCCTGTTCTTCTGTGGTGCCTGTGCATCGATGAGATAATAGGCATCATTGTGCAGCGCCTTGCTCACAATGAAAGACCCTTCCCACGGAGGGGATAGCTTGTGCATCCCGGCTGTGCGCTGCACGATCCTAAGGACCATGTCTCCTTCTCGGAAAACCATTGGGCTCACTTTCCGGCTATGGTACCTCCTCAGATTCTGTTGATATACAGCTGAGCGGGACAGAGTTAACTCTCTTGCTTCCTCAAGCAGGTCCACATCGTCTTCTCGGGCTTCTCTTTCCTCCGCCTCAGTATAGAGGGTTACTCTGGGTGAGTCATGCTCAAGGTCAGTGGGCAACACGGCCTCAACTCCATATACCAGGAAGAATGGTGTGTATCCGGTTGGTCGGTTAGGGGTAGTCCTTAGACTCCACAACACCGCAGGCAACTCATCCAGCCAACAACCAGGGGTTCGCTGTAATGGCTCAATCAGCCTTGGCTTTATTCCGGATAGGACCATGCCATTTGCTCTTTCAACTTGCCCATTGGACGCCGGATGGGCGACTGACGCAACATCTAGTCGGATCCGCTTCTCTTTGCAGAACCTGGCAAAGGCTCCCTCAGCAAAATTCGTTCCATTGTCCGTGATGATCCCATGCGGGTAGCCGTATCTCAGGATGATATCTTTCAGGAAGCTCACAGTTGTGTTCCCATCACACTTCCGGATAGGCTTCACTTTAATCCACTTGGTGAATTTTTCCACCATGACCAAGATGTGAGTCATGTTGCCTCTAGCTGGCTTGAAAGGGCTTACCATATCCAAGAACCATACTGCAAAGGGCCAGGTGATAGGGATAGTCTTCAACTCGGAAGCTGGCATGTGAATCTTGCTTGCATATCTCTGGCACCCATTGCACTTTCTCACTATATCCTCTGCTTGCTGCAAGGCAGTGAGCCAAAAGAATCCATGCCGGAATGCCTTCTTGACCAGGCCCCGAGATGAGGCATGATGCCCGCATTCTCCTTGATGTATTTCTCTCAGGATCTCTTCTCCTTCTTCTGGTTCAACACAGCGTTGCAGCACGCCAGTAGGGCTTCTCTTGTGCAGCTCTTTTTTATGATAGTGTAGCCCTTAGATCTTCTCTGTATTTGCCTGGCTGTGACCTCGTCACTCGGCAATGTGCCATCCGCTAGAAAGGATAATATGGGCAGAGCCCAACTCGGTGTCTCCCGTATGGGAAACACTGGTTCGTCCACTTCCATTGGATCAGCTGCCATGACTTGCTCCGAGTTGGAGACGAGTCCCCGAGTCCCCGAGTACTGAGAAATAATCCCCTCGATGAATGCGACAGTCCCCGGGTTTGCAGAGGCAGTCCCTAGGTTCTCTTTTGAGCCTTCCCAATCAATATCCATAGGAACAGCTCTGAGTCCAGCAGACCCGGAATGTATATTGACTCCGAGTTGGGAGATGGCTTGATAGATGGCTTCCTCAAATTCTCCAAGGCAATCCCAGGCAGGATGAACTGCCGAGAAGATCCCAACTTGGACAGAGTATCTGCTGCATCATTTTCATCTTGGTGGATGTGATGGAACTCACACCCATCAAAGAATTCAATCATGCTCTGCACCAGAAAGCGATAGGACGCCATGTTGGAATCCAAGGCATCCCAAGTCCCCAACACTTGTTGAACTACCAGGTCTGAATCACCATAGCAAACAATACGTCGAACTCCGATCTCCTTGGATACCCTTAGGCCATGCACCAGTGCTTCATACTCGGCAACATTATTGGACGCCGAGAAGTGGATCTGCAGCACATATCTGAGTTGATCTCGCTTGGGTGAGGTGAGCACGACGCCAGCACCAAGCCCTTCTTTTACTTTGGAGCCATCAAAGTGCATCTTCCAGAAATTGGTTTCCGGCAAGGCAGGCTCATACTGCATCTCGGCCCAATCCACCAAGAAATCCGCCAGGGTTTGTGACTTGATTTCTTCTCTTCTCGCGTACAAAGGGGTGTACGCGGCCAGCACAATCGCCCACTTGGCAACTCGGCCACTCGCATCCTTGTTGCCCATGATCTCCGAGATGGGTGCGGTGCTCACCACCGTGATGGGATGCTCTTGGAAATAATGCTTGAGCTTCTTGGCACCCAGGTAAACGACATACGTCATCTTCTGGTAGTGAGGGTAATTCTGCTTGGAGATGGATAGCATCTCGCTGAGATAATACACCGGCCTCTGCACGGTCTTCCCTTCCTCTTCTCATTCCACTACCACCACCACACTGACCACTCGGTTGGTGGCTGCAATATACAGCGGCATTGGCTCCTTGGGCAAAGGGCTTGCCAAGATGGGAGCGCTACCCAGCATGGTCTTGAGTTCCTTGAAAGCCACATCAGCTTGTGGTGTCTAGACAAACTTGTCACTTTTCTTCATGAGCTGATAAAGAGGCAGTTCCTTTTCTCCCATTCTTCCCAGGAAGCGGCTAAGAGAAGCCAGGCATCCGGTAAATTTTTGCACATCCTTCAGTGATCTCGGCAAATACATGCTCTCTATAGCTTATATCTTTGAAGGATTGGCCTCAATGCCCCGACTGGATACCAAGAAGCCAAGTAGCTTGCCAGCCGGGATGCCAAATGTGCACTTGGTTGGATTTAATTTCATCCGGTATTTGCGCAAGTTGGCAAATGTTTCCTCAAGATCTCTCAGCAGAGTATGTGCTTCTTTCGTTTTGATGGCAATGTCATCTACGTACACCTGCACATTCTTGCCTATCTGGTCATGCAAACATTTTTGCATGCACCTCTGATAAGTAGCCCCGTCATTTCTCAACCCAAAGCACATGACAATATAGCAATAAGCCTCGTACAAGGTAATAAAAGCATTCTTTATTTGATCAGGCGGGTTCAGAGGAATTTGGTGAAAACCAGAGTAGGCATCAATGAAAGACAAAAGTTCGCACCCGGCAGTGGAATCAATCACCTGATCTATGCGGGGTAGCGGGAACGGGTCCTTGGGGCAGGCCTTGTTCAAGTCGGTGTAGTCCACGCACATGCACCAGGCTATAGCGGCCTTGGGATCCTCCTTCTTCTTCTCCACCATGACCGGATTGGCCAACCAATCTGGATGCAGCACCTCCATGATAAATCCACTTGTGAGCAGCTTTGTGATCTCGTCACCAATAGCTTTCCTTCTCTCAGCCGCAAAGCGGCGCATTGCCTGCTTAACCGGCTTGGCGTCAGTGCGCACATGCAACGAGTGCTCAACCAACTACCTCGGGACACCCGGCAGGTCCTGATTGGACCATGCGAAGACATCCCGATTCTCACGGAGGAAGTGGATGAGCTCGCTTTCCTATTTCTCCTCCAACCCGGCACCAATGATGGCCACACGCTCCGGGAACTCTGGGTCAATCTGCACTTTCTTTGTCTCCTCGGAGGCCTGGAAGGTAGCCCCATACTGAGAACTCGGCAAGCATACCGACTTGAGATGCTTGGGCCATAGCCACAACCTCATGTATCTTCTTCTTCTCGGCAGCAATGACCATGGACTCGGCAAGTCGAGATCCAGCAGATGCACACTCCAAAGAGCGCTTGTAGTCACCCGAGATGGTGATGATGCCATTGGGACTAGGGATCTTCATCTTCAGGTATGCCGCATGAGTAGAGGCCATGAACTTGGTCAGAGCGGGCCTACCGAGTAGAGCATGATAAGGACTCTGAAGATCAACCACCTCAAACTGCAGGCACTCGGTGCGGCAGTTCTCCCTGGTGCCGAAAAGCACATCCATCCAGATGTGGCCGATCGGAGCACAAGATACTTCCGGCACAATGCCATGGAATGTAGTTCGACTGGGTAGCAGCATGTTCTCGGCAAGGCCAAGCTTCTCCATGGTATCTCGGTATATGATGTTGATGCTGCTCCCGTTGTCGATTAGCACCTTGCTGAACTTCACGTTCTTCTTGGTCCACAAGAAAGTGGGGTCCACTACCAGAGCATATGTACCCGGGTTGGGCATAATCTTGGGATGATCTGCTCTGGACCAGACTATCTCCTCGTCGCACCACTCCATGTAGTGAGGCACAGATGGCATCACGGCATTTACCTCCATCGCGCGCCTGGGCTGAAACTGCTTGTCATCCGGCTCAGTGGTGAACACCATGTAGCTCTCGTGGTGCTCCTGGTACTGGTTCCGGTCCCCAGCACCACCATCATTGTTGTTGTTATTCTGGTTGGCATTGTTGTTGTTGCAGTTGTTGCGAGTGTAGTAGTTGTTCTGGCGGTTGTTGTTGTTGAAGTTGTGGTTCCAGTTGTTGTTGTTGTTGTTCCGGTTGGCTCCCTGAGCTACCTGGTTCACATTCTCCCTCCTCTGGTTCTCGGCTGGCCTGGGAGCAACTGCCCGGATAGACTGCACATTGGAGCCTGAGAGCGGAAGAGGAGGTGGAGGAGGCAGCTGACCGAGAGCCTCGCTCTTGATGCTGTCCCACCAGCTGCACTGCCAGGTAGTGTGATTGGCTGGCCTACTCGTATGCCGATTATGGAAGCTACACGGTCCATCCTTCATGTTCTCAAAAATGAACCTGGCAGGATCTCCGGATCCCTGGGAGGTGTTGGGCTGCTGAGGAGCATTGAACTGCTTCTTGAAGTTCTGGCCCTAATTCTGGTTTTGCCCGTATTGGGCTCCAGCTGTTTTTTGCCTTTGGCTGCTCCCGGCAGCACCCTGATCCTGAGTAACAGCTGCTACATGGTCAGACCCGTAGCGGATATCCGGACGGTCTTCTCTTCTCTTGTTGCGGAAATCCTGGCGGTCATGGCACCGAGAACCATCATGGTGCTTCCTCTTGGGCTCGAAGGAACCAAGCAGAGGCTGAGTAGGATCACCGAGTGCATACATATCAGCAATCTTGATTGTCTCAGCAAGGGTACTCGGCATCTCCCTCTGAAGTTTCTGCCACAGCATGCTGCCATGACGGCAACCCTACGCAAACCACGCAATAGCCTGCGACTCGTTCACACCTTCACAGGTGTTCCTCAGAGTACTCCACCGAGTAAGGTACTCCCGATCAGTTTCCTCTTCTCTTTGCTTGCACGCCGAGAGCCGTTGCGGCCTGTTTGGCCTCTTGTAGGTGCTGGTGAAGTTGCTGATGAAGGCTTCTGAGAAGTCAAGCCAACAGTTGATGTTGTCTCTCGGCAGATTATTGAGCCAGATCCGGGCAGGGCCCTCCAGCATCTGGGGCACATACCGAACAGCCCATCTCCTGTTGCCACCTGCAACGTACACGGCGGTCACATCGTCATTCAGCCAGTCTTCCGGCTTGGTGCTTCCGTCATAGGTCTTGGTCCCTCTAGCCAGCTGAAACTTGGACACGGGTGGCTCCCCCATGATCCTAGAACCAAAACAATCTGGCCCTGGCGGGCCCTTCCCTTCTATCTCCTCGGACCGGTAGAGCCGATCCAGTTTGTACCTTGCATCACTTGGTTCCAACATTCTTCCTCCCAACCGGGTTGTGAGATCTCTTGGGTCGGCGTACCCGACACGCTCCATGGCCGAGTACTCGTTGTTGTAGCGGTCTTGAGGCACAGGTCCGGGTTGAGCAACCGGGTTGGCCATAGCAGCAACTATATTTGGCTGAACAACATGTTGGAAAGGGTTAGCAACATGCTGCCGAGATGGGCCCTCTCGATTACCTCCTTGCCCCTCTTGGTGAACTCTTGCGGCCGGATGGCCAGTAGCTGCAACGTTGTGTTTTTGGCCGGGCTGCCGCACTACAGCGTGCTGTTTTCCAGCGACAGCCGGGTCGTACACCTGCATCTGTTTGTGTCTCCCAGAGTTCACACTCTGGGCCCTCTCTCCCCCGGGAAACGGTGATGAGGCCTGGTCCACGGATCTTGCCCCATGCGACTGAACAACATGAGACGCACCGCCCCCCGGGTTGGCTTGCCGAAATGCCTCATTCTGCCTGCCAGCTTCCAGAACAAGCTCATTGAGTCGCTCCTGCTGCCTCACACGGGCCTCGCCAGTGAGATTTGGCAACTCTGTAGCAACAACCTCTGCAGCTCTAAGTGTTTTTGCAGGGGAACTATATTTCGGGCTACCAGCTGTGTTTTGACTGGCAGACTTGCTAGCAGCTCTACCATCTCTAGCTAGCTCAGCGCCTAAGTTGCGCCGAATATCTTGTTAGGATTTCTAGAAATAGGGGTAAAGCCATGCGCCCTATTGTACTCATTCTGATCCATGTTAAGCTCAATCCTAACCTTCTCCAGCTCCTGGGCCTCTCGCAGCAAAGCGAGTTGCTGCTGCTCGAGCTGCACCCTCACCACCGCCGTATCAGCGTCCGTGGCGATAGGCATGCCGAGATGCTCGACACCAGCACGAGCAGCCGGTATGACGGTCGATGTAGAAGGATCCACGTAGCCCGGAATGTTCCGGGGCATCTCGTAGGGCTTGTGGCCCCTGGCAGCAGTCGGCTCCTCGATGACTTCAGCCGTAGTAGCCGCGCCTTTCCCGGCATCGATAGTCGGGCCCGTCATCATCACCTCCACGTTGCCCACAGAGCAGCCAGCCGGCTTCCCGCGGACAGCGAGAACAGCGGGGGGATCGTCAGCGACGAGCACCACCTCAGGGTACTCGCGGATGACGGTGGTGGCGACGTACACCAATTGCGCGCCGAAAGACGGCACGGAACCGCCTGCAGGCAAGGGCATGCCGCCGAATTCGCTGGCGTTGTCGCTGACGAAGTCGAAGGAGTCGAATCTGTGGACAAGGCCACAAACCACGCGCTCCCCCGACTGAGTAACCAGTCCTGACCGAATATGCACCCCAGCCAGCGCCGCTGCTGGCCCCACGGTGGGCGTCAACTATCGTGGTGTGGAGAAGACAGATGCCATAGGGTGGCTTAAGTTTGGGGCCGATGGACGCTGTAGGTATTCGGGGAGGGATCGCACGTCACGTAGACGCGCTCAGAAACACTGCAAACACCAAGATCTACCCAGGTTCAGGGCCCTCGTGTGGAGGTAACACCCCTACTCATGCCTACCTATCTGTATATAGCTTGTACCGAGTAGCCACCGTACAATTCCGGCCCTCTGCCGAGTAGCCAACCTCTAGTTCTCTCTCTGTCTAGTGCCAAGTCTCGCAATAAATGCTCTCAGGGCCAACCTCTCTCGCGCAGGAGGGGGCTGGCCACCTTATATACTGGTGGCCAGTCGAGTAAACAACGATTTAAAGTACACGAAGTGACAACTCTACTGTGACAACGGCGCACGCCTCCGTGTTCCCGCTGACGCCGTGGCGAGAAGTCGCCGCGCCGTCCGGCTGACAGGCCTTGTCCACCCTGTCAGTCTCACAGAGTAGGCCCCTGACACGTCATGTCCCCCCTGTCAGTGACAGGACATGACAGGCGCCCACCCTCACTGTACCCACGCCTTGGCGGAGATAATCATGTTCCTAGTAAGTTGAACCGCACGCATGTACGGCTGCGGGATACGCGGGATCTCGTCAGAACGGCTCCATTGACTTTGTGCCCGAGTAGGATAGCTTCTCATCTACTCGGGCCACCTGAGTTCTACTCGGCTGATTCTGATCTTCCTTATTATCTTCTCGTTGGCCTTCAATACTTATCACCGAGTAGCGCCTACCGGATACCAGATACCCGGGTAGCCGCCTACCCGGCAAACAGTACCTTGATCTCTGGTTTAGCACCTGTCTTACCCCTACTCGGGGGTAGCCCCCCGACATAGCAATTGGCATAATATCATCATGGAGCATCATAAATTATAGATACGTTGGAGACGTATCAAGCATCCCCAAGCTTAGTTCATACTCGTCCTCGAGTAGGTAAAGGATAAAACACAATAATTTCTGAGGTGACATGCTACTAACATAAACTTGATCATAATAATGTGAAAGCATATGTAAGATGAGATCATAGAACTTTAAGCACAAACATGATAAATAGAACTTTAATAATAAAGCATAGCAATCACTTTGTATCATGAGAAGTAACTCAAATAAAAGATCATGAATAACAATGCAAACAAAGATATACGTTTGTTTCAAGTATAGAGAAAGCATGGCAAAGTGGTATTTCGCTAGTCCTTAAGAGTGGGTCAAAACATAAATGCCAGGACACCTTCAAAGTTCATGAGGAAGACTAGAACAAATAGTTGGAGAACAAGTAATAACACATCATGAATCAGTTAATAATGTTTCTGGGACAAATGCACATAAAACTCATAATGGAAAAAATGCTCTCTCAACTGTGCATAAAGTTAGAATATGGAGACTCAACATAAAAGTAAAAGAAAGGCCCTTCGCAGAGGGAAGAAGGGATCACTCATGTGCTAGAGCTTTTTATTTTATTAAACAGAGGTATTAAAAGTTTGACACTCCTCCCATCCATCTTTCACAAACCATGGCTAACCAAATCCTCGGGTGCCTGCCAACAATCACATACCATGGAGGAGTGTCTATATTTTGGGAGATGTATGCTAATGTCAATGAATGGTAAACAGAAAATACAGTATGTCACAAGCCAACTAGATTCCACAAGAGTGGCTCCCATATGAAGGACGCAACTGGTATAGAAGGGCATCCCTCTTTCTCTTTTGTTTACACAATTATGCTTTGACTGATAAATCGGGGGAAAAATAGTGAAGAGATTTTGTGTGTATTTATTTGGGGCTGGGCACCCCGCTGCCAGCTCTTCTATCATTTGGATAAGCGGATGAAGCCACTAGTCTAGGGTGTGAAATCCAATCAACAAGTGAGATAAAGATTCTTTATTTACGTCCTCATGAGCAAAAACAGGAACATAAAGCACGAGTAATTTTGAAGGTTTTAAAGGTAAGACATGAGCAATTTACTTGGAGTGGCAGTTAAATACCACATGTAGCTTGGTATGGTGGACACAATGGGAAAAACTTAGTTTTAGGGAGTTGGATGCACGAGTAGAATTCCATACTTAGTACAGGTGGAGACTAGCAAAAGACTAGGAGCGGCAAATCAAGAGAGCATAAGAGCCATAATCACGCATAGCAACATAAACATCATTAATTAAAGCATAACCGGTATCACAAGTTCAAAAACTAAATGATCATAGAGGCTATTAGTGACTGGTTCATAGTCATAAGCATGGTGTGAGCATGCGCCAAGTCAACCAAATAAAACATTCGAAAGAGAATACCATAAATTTATGCTTCAACATGACAGGAACAACTCAAGAATCTTTCAATGGCACATTAAACACTCTCAACTATTTGAGGCTAATCATGATACTCAATAACCACAAGGCTTTAAAACTAAAATAACATCTAGCATGATATGAAAAAGTTCTAGCCACAGTCTATACAAGCTTCTACTTGCACCATTAAAAATTCTACTTCAAGCAGCAGTTTCTTTTCCCAACAAGCACCATACAAGATATGTTTTAACAAAAATACTCTACATGATACAGCAAGCAAATATGAGAATACTCACATAAAACTACTAAAACTAACAGCTCTGAATAAGATATGCATGAAAACAAAGGCTAAACGCAGTACTAGCAAAAAGTGAACACTCATAGCACAGTAAGAATAAAAACTAGAGTGTTCTAAGGAATGAAAACGGAGCGTGTCTCTATCCCACACAAGTATGATAAGATCAAACCATTTATTACAGCAAAGAAAACCAAACAAACTGAAAACAAAAATAAAAGACGCTCCAAGTAAAGCACATAAGATGTGACTGAATAAAAATATAGTTTCACTAGAAGTGACCTGATAATTTGTCGATCAAGATGGGGATGCCTTGGGCATCCCCAAGCTTATACGCTTGAGTCTTCTTGGAATTTTATGGTATGTAACACCGTGGCATCCCCAAGCTTAGGCTTTTTACTCTTCTTGATCACGTCATATCATCCTCTTCTCTTGACCCTTGAAAACTTCCTTCACACCAAACTTCTCACAATCTTCATTAGCAATGTTAATGCAATTGAAATAATAAATTCACATGGTTAAGTTTCAACACAATACTAACACTTACAAACACATTAGCTACTGTCACACCAAAAGAAAGAGATTAAGATGCAAATATAATTATTGGCAGAAATCTGTCAAAACAGGACAGCAGGTAAAGACGATTTTTTTCGAAAATCTTCTGTTGCTCAAATCAAAAAGTGTTCAACTAAGAAAAGTTTCGTGTATAGCCCAGGATGACACACAAAAAAACTCAGGTCATTTTGAATTTTCTGTGATTTTATAAGAATTTAACAGTGGACAGCAGAAATATGTTTCCTGCGCAGAAATCCGAAATATAGTCTCAAGTTTCCACTAGAGGCTTTACTTGGCTCAACAAAGACACAAAAGAAAAGATACAGAGGGGTTGCTCAGTAAATAGACAACACGCAGGTGCAAAGAAAACAAAAATAAACGATGGAAAACGGGTTGAAAACGGAGAAACAAAACGGGTTGTCTCCCGGAAGCGCTTTTCTTTTAATGCCTTTCAGATAGGCACAATGATTTTTAAAAGATGCTCACTAAGAATAATAGTTGAAGCATGATATGTCTCCAACATATCTATAATTTCTGATGTTCCATGTTGATATTATGCCAATTCCTACATGTTTTCTGTATGTTTTCCTACGTTTTCTTATGTTTTCCGGGACTAACCTATTAACAAGATGCCACAGAGCCAGTTCCCTGTTTTCTGCTGTTTTTAGTTTCAGAAAAGTTGTTCTAGAAATATTCTCGGAATTGGAAAATTGAAAAGCCAGAAGTCCTAAAAGTCCCGGAAGCATCCAGAGGTCCCGAAGAGCCTCGGAGGGGGGCCACAGGGTGGCCACACCATGGGGTGACGCGGTCCCCCTGGCCGCGCCACCTAGGGGTGTGGGCCCGCTGGCCACCTCCCGGCATCGCCCTTTCGCCCAAGGCATAAACACTAAAGGAATTGACCTTACCCAAGGTTTATCGAACTCAGGGAGGTAGAGGTCAAAGATATCCCTCTCAAGCAACCCTGCAATTAAGATACAAGAAGTCTCTTGTGTCCCCAACACACCCAATATACTTGTCAGGTATATAGGTGCACTAGTTCGGCGAAGAGATAGTGAAATGCGAGTAATATGGATGGTTATAAGTAATAATAGCAATCTTAAGTAAATATGGCAGCAAGCAAACATGTAGCAGAACATGTGGAAAACGGTGTTTCAATGCTTGGAAACAAGGCCTAGGGATCCTACTTTCACTAGTGGACACTCTCAACAATTATCACATAATTAAATAACTAAATATCTTCTCTTCACTATGCTACTCTTAACCCTCTCTGGTTGGATAACAAACACTAATTATTGCATAGGGATGCAAAAAGCATTCCTTAAAGTAAGCATTCCCATGTCTAGCTAACCCCACGCTGTCACTATGAGCGCCCTAGAAGGTACTAGAAAAACACCACAATTCATATAGGAGACACACATGATGTGCACACTGTCACCTTCACACCGCGGGACAAGGTGACTTCAAAGTTCATATTAATAAAACACTTGAGTAGCACAAGATGAAGGCTAACATCTACTAATTCAACTAGATTACAAAGCTCAAGATCACATATAGATCACACCATGGGAAAGAGAGATGAACCACATAGCTACCAGTAGAGCCCTCAGCCTCGGGGGAGAACTACTCCCTCCTCATCATAGGAGACAGCAACGGCGATGGAGATGACGGTGGAGTCGATGGAGATGGCTTCCGGGGGCACTTCCCCGTCCCGGCAGGGTGCCACATGTAACATCCCAAGTATGAAAATCTCCCCCCTAGATGTTTGTTTGTTGTTTTGTTATTGTTTGCATCATGTCATCATAACTATTGCCTTTTGTTTGCATTTGTTTTCATTGTTTTTCCAATTGTAATTTCAAACCAAATTCAAATCATTTATGGCTCATACTTGTTATGTTACATTGTGTCAAATAAAAACTACAAACAAACAAACAAATTGTTCCACTAAAAATTGGAATCAAAAACTTAATTATTTTGGCTTAACTTTCATTTATTCTTTTAATACCAAAAAATTGTTAAAATCATTTAATTTCCAAACATCAACTAAGTTAAAATAATTGGAAAACAAAAGTTTATTTTTTAAGGTGTTGTAACAAAAATAAGTCATTAAAAATTTATTCCAAAATTTTGCTAACCCTAGAACCATTTGTTTTCTCTATTTTCGCAAATCTGAAAAAAAGGAAGAAAAAGGTTAAAGAGAAAGGTGAGGGGGGCAAAAGGAGGCAGCCCATTTGGGGCCAGCCCAACTGCCTGGCCCGTACCCCCCACCCTTTCCCTAACCTCTCGTACGGCTCTGCATCCATGGTGCCCACGTCGACCTGTACAGGCAGGGGACGGTGATCGACAGCCCCCCTCCTCTATAAGCTTCTCGAGCTCTCCCCTTCTTGCCCTAGTAATCCCTCCTCCTCCTTCTTCCCCTCGAGCGCCGCCACTCTCCCTTCTTCTCCCCCTCCGGTCTCCTTTCTCTGAACCCACCGAGAGCTTCATCGCGGTCGCCTCCGTCCGGCGAGCGCCGCCGTCCTGGTGCCCGCCCGGCCGCGCTAGGGCCGGGAACGGAAACGGCGCGGCTCCCTCTACCTCGCCGTCCTCTCCGATTCCCCCGGGAGCTAGAGGATCTCCGCCGCCATCCCAAGTTCGCCGCCCGTCGCCCCACCGCGGCGACCGCTCCTCTGTCAGTCGAGGTGAGCCGCCCTTCATCGGCCTCTCCCTTCCCCCGCTCTTTCACTCTCCTCGCACGACCGGCCACCACACGCCAGCAACCGCACGCACGCGCGTCAACTCGCGCAGCGGCCGCCGGCCGCGCTGTGCCTCCGATCGGTTCAGTCCGCACCAGCGCCTGCACCCAGCAAAAATTCAGTTAGCGCAAAAACAGACCTTAACCTCTTCCGCTGCTGTTACCTGACAAGAAATCGCAACAGCCCAACTGGCAACAGTCCCGTGCGCCCAAGCAAGAGGTTCCGGGATCGAATCCCACGGGAGGCAAATTGCCTCCCCCTATTTTTTCCCTTCCACACCCCGCGCTGGGACCCGCATGTCATGGACCCTTTAGGCCACGTCACCCTCTAGCCTTTCCACCTGGGCGCCACGCAGGCCTGGCCCCACTGTCAGTGCCTGGGGCTGGCCACCGCGCGGTGCACCTATCATTTTCGGCTCTTTTTCTTTATTTTAAGTCCAGTTTTTATTACAGTTTGGCCCCTAAACTTAAAAAATGAATAACTTCTATTTCATAACTCCAATTAATAAAAATAAAATATGTGCACTGCTCTAAATTAAATTGTCTATCTATCTATACCATTTGTTTTCTGTTTTGAATTTTCAAAATGCAATTCAAATTTGAATTCAAATAATTCAATTGCAAATTGCTAAAATCCATAACTAATTCATTATTAATCCAAATCATGCAAATAAAATATGTTTTCCATACCATTTTGAACCACCAATTCAAATATAAATTTTGTTTCATGATTTGAATAATTAAAATTGCCTAAATAATTTAAACCTTGTTTAATTCATTTAAAATTGATAAAATCATAACTAGCTCAAATTAAATTATTTTTGAACATGCAAAATATGTTTTCAACCTAGAAAAGTATAAACTTTTCAAATATGAATTTGAATTTATGTTTTGAACAAATAAAATTCAAATAAAATTCATGCTTGTATTAAATTCATTTAAAACGTGTTTAATATTGTTTCAATCATAAGAAATTCATCCCAACTCCTTTTTCAATATTTGAAACATGTAATCCAACTAAAATTTTGTATTCTTTTCAAATATGGATTTTGTTAATTATTGTGCACAATTTAAATTGGTGAAAACAACAACTATTGGTGTGATCCCTTTAAGGAACCAAAATTCCCTAATTTACTAAATAAATTTCTAAATTGGTAAACCTTAACTCCATTTGATTCTATCGTTGTTATTTGTCTGTTTTCCTCATCCATGCATCATACTAATTCACCTTCATCTGTTGATTAGTTGGAAAACAAATAATCTAACCCAAAATTCATGGGCTTTTCATATGCAACTCAAAATTGCATATGTGTCCATTTAATTTGTGTTACCATGTCAACTAGTTTATTTTTGATGCATCAATTAAATTGTCATGCATCATCCCATGTTTGCGCACTATGCCATGTTATTGATTGTTTATCTCCTTGCGTTGTTTGTTTGCTTCTTCTCGAATAGACGAGGACGTTGAGACAGACGATACCTACGACACCCCTTCTGAGGTTTTTAGCTCAGTACCAGGCTACTGAGTTTGCAGGCAAGTATTCACTCACATGAACCATCGTGTTCCTTTCAACATTGGATACCGATACTTTCCGTTGTCTATTCTGCTAGCCATAAGAGTAGTTGCTTCTGTTACGAACCTATCACATGAATCCCTTAACCCTGATATTGCCTCACCTCCACTCCTATAACCCCGGTGTTTGAGCCCGTGTCTTACTAGCATGCTTAGGGTTGTTTTGCTCGAGTCTGCTGTCAGTTACTTTCTGTTATCATATTCTATTATGTTCTGGGCTTGATGTTTAAACAACAACCTGTTAATGCTTGGGTAATAATATTAATCTGATGTTAAGGCACCGGCAGGAGGCCCGTCGTGGTTTTGAGGCCTGCTAGTGTCGAACCTAATTAGGAAAAGGGTCTTGTCTACTGATCCATGATGAGCGTGCTCACCGCATCCGGGTGGTAGTATGGAACCCCCCTCGACTTTGACTGATCCGCAGTTTGTCCGAAGAGCCACACTTAGTTCGGGTGTTCCATTTGCGCACAAGCATGAATGGGTCGCTCCCATGGTTACTGTTGGTGATGATTATTATGATGATGATGCATATAGGGCGAGGCCTGTGGTGCCGGGGGGTGTGGTTTTCACCCTTGCGCTTAGGTTAGGTCGGACTGGCCGGGACCTTATAGCTCCGTGGCTCCTAGGACATGCTGTAGAGATGGTTCGAGTCGTGTTGAGTCCACCTGAGTTTTAGTTGGTGGCTCGAGTGTGTACGGGTACTGGAGCACACCCTGCAGGGATGAATCTTCTCGAGAAGCCGTTGTCGTGGGATAATCACGGCAGATGTTACCAGGGGTAACTGATCTTGGGGCAAGTCGACACAGGCGTTCGGGAGAGGGTTTAGCTCAAGAGAAGACATGGTACAACTTAATCTGACAGCCGGCAATCGAAGTCGCCGGATCTCTATTCTCGATACAATAACTCGATTTAGGGTTTACACTGGATACTCGATATCACACGATATTGCTAGGGTTCTTAGATCTCTCTCTGCAAAACTATACCTGAGGGTCGGTTTATAAAGCACCCGTACCCCTTAACTTATTCGGCAAGGCATATTCCGGATCCTACATGAACACGGCGCACTAACCATAACTTTCCTTTACAATAGCCCATAACCCGGGCCGTTAAGCCCACAAGTTTGGGCCTCCACAAGCTTCTTTATTCTTAGCCGAATCCTGCACGCCATCCTTCGGGCCGGGTTATTTCCTCAGAGCTTGGCATACCGGGTTAGCATCCCCCTGTGAGTAGTCCCTAGAATAGCCTGGGCTTCATGGATCTCCTTGAAGCGCTTGCTATTCCCTGCAAAGATATCGATCATGCGGGCGTATGAAGACCGGGTTAAGATGTTTTGATATTCGGCTAGGCCTCACTCCATGGTGGCCATGTGATAACCCGGATTTGGCCTCCAGACATTTAGGTTCAAATTCCCAGGTCCAGACTACAACAAAAATGCCAGGATCTCATGCTCGATAATCAGTCCCGTCATTTACGGGGCAAATCCTTTCCTTCTTCTGTCCCAATGCCTCGCCCAATACTCGACGCATATCCCGCAAGATCTTCGCTGATAACCTTTACCCCGCGGTTTCCGGCTACTGGCCGTTAGGATAGGCTCACCCTCGCCTTATAAATAGTACTTAATGGGCAACCCTAATCCTCTCACCACGCCACAACTTCCCCTCTTCTTCCTTGCTCCCAACACCCTCGCAACACCACCGTGAGGAGCTCGCACCTGTCACCAACGCAAGATCACTAGCGGCCGCGCCCGCCCTTGAGTCTCCTTACGCCACCGTCAAGTGTCACCGTTGCTCCTCCGTTTCTCTCATTCGAGCCACGCCGCCCGTCGCCATCGTATTAGACTCCAATCTCCCCGGTAAGCTCCTCGCAACCAGTCAATTAATCCTCACAACTTTCAATTTACCCAAGATCGGATCTAGGTCAACCCGCAAGTCATTTGTCCGATTGCACCAAATTAGATCGACTCGAGGCTTGCCAACTCCTTTAATCATCTGCCCTATAGTCACAAATGATCCTCCAACCCTCATTGATTACCAATTTTACTTAAAAATCGTCCGCAAGCATTTCCATCTAGATCCGTTCCTCCTCGATTTTCCGCTTATTGCATTAACACCCGGAAAAACCCTCCTTTTCCAGCCATTTCATTTGCGATATAAATATGGGCAACCATCCGTCATCCCCGAATACCTTTCCCTATGTAAGTGACCAACAATTTCACAAGTGTGCTCAATACCCGGACAGTTCTCGGCTTCGCACCTTCTTGATACCTTTACACTGTCTTATTTCACACGCCTCTTCTCTTTGTGTTTTGCAGGCTGGCCCCATGGCTCCCAAGCGACAAGGAAAACAATCGGCTCCGACGAGGACCACCCAAACCATATCTGCCAACTGGGGGCGTTCCACAACCACCAAAGCCAAATTGGACGAGCTAGCCGAATTAGGAACCCTCCCTTCTCAAAAAGACATCCACTGGAGGGTCCCGGGTAATGAGACTCGTCCCACCCCCGAAGAAAACGAGGTAATCTGCTTCGTTGACCACGTGACCCGGGGATTTCGTCCTCCGGGTCATCCTTTCTTTAGGGAGGTCTTAGATCATTATGGACTCCGGGTGTTCGACATAGGGCCTAACTCCATGTCAAACATTACCCACTTCATTGTTCTATCTGAGTCGTACTTGTGCATGCCACCGAGTCTGACTCTTTTCATTGAGTTATTCCAGTGCAAGCCGTGCCGCGAAAGCGGTGACGGAGCGCTTCTCACTTGCGGCGGGGTATCCATCCAACGCCGTAAGAATTCTTTGATGCCAACCCTCAACCTGCACTCCCACGTTAAACATTGGCAGCTATCCTTCTTTTACTGCCGCGATACCTCCCCCGACAGCGAAAAGAAGCTGCCGGGTTACTCAGAGGCCCCCCTCAAGCTCTCCGAGTCTTTCAATGCCTTCGCATCAGACTCAGACAGGGAGGCAATCCTTCCTTCGCTAGCCAAGATAGCCATTCTCTCAGCCCAGGGCCTCCTAGGGCTCAATTTAATAAAAACTTGGGTCGATTTCCGAATCCAACCTAATTCCGTCCGCGCCAAATTGATGTGCGAGTATTCGGGGCACACCACAGACGCGCTCCGCTACTCCACCAAGAGCTTTGCGACCGGTGATACTATAAAGACTATCAAGGGTTTCTTGGCGGAGAAGCTGGAGGCGATAAAGGGCATCGCCGGGTTACCTCCGTTTACCCGGGAAAATCCAGCTCCAGCGGTAATACCCGGCGCTCATAGCTTGTTTCCACATTTCAACTCGATACTGCTTCTAAGCCTTTAATCTTATCTTTTTACCTCAGGCTGATGACCCTTTCTGGAGAGTTGAACTACTCCCCCCCTCCAGAGACCCGGAAGAGGAGGACGAGGCGACTGACGATAGTGAAGGTATTCACTCAAGATCCGCATATTTTTACTTGCATTACTTTCCTCTCGCCTGTCTTTTTTCCAATGAATGCACACCCGGCTCGCAGGGCTAGAGGACGAGGGTGGAAACAATGAAGACGACCCGGAGAGAACCGAGTCTGACCCAGAGGCAACAGTCGGGGCCAAGAGGAAAGGCAGGGGGACAGTGTCCAAGGTTCCTTTTTCCTCATTATCCTCTGAACCTTACTCCTTTGACGTCATGCGACGACTTAACCATCAATTATCAAATTCATCATGCTTGAAGGATTCCTTCCCAGCCAAGCGCAGAGTAACTCGGAGCTCCCCAGGTGAAGATCCACTTAACCCGGGCATCTCCTTCCTTATCGGAACCAGTAGACGAAGAGATCGAAATTCTAGATACAAGGATGAGCCCTCCCAACCCGGACACTCAGACTGTCCGGGTCTCCACTCCAAATGGAAGGAGAACCCCCCTACCAGATGATCAAGCTGCCGGCTCTTCCGGGACTCGCTCCGAGGAGTTAACTTTTGCCCAGACGCTAGAAACCCTGCGCGCCTTAAGGGCTAACGAGGAAAACATCTTGGGGTCTTTAATAACCAAACACGAGGTAAGTTCGATTAATGTTGCTTGTACCTTTGTCCAGTCCCCAAGTTCCGAGGGAGTTCATTCATGACTTGCTCGGTACTTTTATTATACCAATGACTGATAACTGTGCTCTTCTACCTGACTAATGCTTTTTTAACATCCATGCAGTCTTACGTGACTCAATACGAGGAGAAACTTGCGGACGGCGCCAAGCTTGTTGAAAAGGAGATATCTTTACGTGAAGCAGCCGAGGCTGAAGCCAGGAGGAATAGGCAATTAATGAAGAAGTACCGAAGAAGGGCTCACCAAGCCGAAGATGACCTGACAAGCCTTTCCGTCGAAATATCGGACACCTATCGTTCTTTGCTTGGTATGCTTCCTCCTCCGGTTTTATCCTTTTGACAAACAGCAAAAGTTTTCCGACTTATATCTTCATTTTACTTCAGGCCCGGACGAAGCCATGCCGGATGAAGATGACATTGCCAAACTGAAAACCATAAAGAGTGCTATCCGGCAGCTATGTGCCGGGACCAGATGGATCCTTGACGAGTTACGGTGTCCGGGTAGAGGACATGTTGACCTGAAGAGGCTGTTGGACGCCCTATCCACTATTCCCGAGTGGATTCGGCACTGGAAGCGCTCATCTTGCCGGGTTGGAGTGACCCGGGGGCTTGCACTTGCGAAAGCTTATCTCCCCAAGCTCGAGTTAGCGAAGCTTATGGGCGGCTTCCCAGAGTTCAAGCTTGACGGATCCAAGTTTTCAGTAAAGGATTTCCAGGCCGTCCAGAAGGAGGTCCGTTACCCGGCCAGCGTAATTGCTGATGAACTGGATGTTAACATACTTGTTCCAGCATATGATTCTGCCGATAAAGTAATTAAGTCGGATCTTCCTGAGCCGTATGACATGCTGGCCCGGTGGAAGGAGGAAGCTGCTGCGATAAGGGCGGAGGCTGCCAAGAAACAAGCTGAAGCCGGCTCTGCTCCTGCTGCCTCAACATCAGTCGTTCCGCCCCCTGCAGGGGCTGGCGCCGCCGATCCGAGTGTTGCCGCTACCACCAATGATGGCAAGGGTAAGGCCAAGATGGGCGCCGAGTGATATATGGTTTCCAATGCCTCTTCTTAAGCGTCAGCCGGTCGACATACTTTTTGAAACAGTCATTTTTTAGGCGGTGCGCCTGTGCACCTTTGATATTTTTTCACCAGTATTTTGTAATGCACACTAAGGCCTTGATATACTCGATGCTTGTTCCGACCTTTTTAAGTTTAAGCTCATTTGTTCTCGATATCTGGTTTTATTTATTGCTCCTTTTGTGAAAACTCAATTTCCGGGTCTCATGGGTATTGACAAGCGGATTTTGCTTCGAAGTCCCCAAGTCCCCAAGACTCGGATATTTGGATTTTTGCAACTATACAAGTAAGCCAGTTCTTTTCAAGATTTCAAGCTACCGGGCCCGGATTGCCGAGCCTAGGACACTTGATCTTGAAAAGGGAACAAAATGCTTATTGCTATTTTCACAAAGATCCATGAGTTGTTTCACATTGGTTTTGAAGTTATGCTTAATAGTCATTGAGTTTCCAGCTATTCAGCCTTGTACTCTGCATAACTTGTGGTTTAGATGACCCTTTTGACTGTCTTGTACTGTAAGCCGGCTTTCGCGTGGATACCATGTTGTTACATCAATACGAAGACGTAGCCAGCCAATTCCCGTCGGGTTTCATGACTAACTGCCATCGTAAGCGAACAAATCATGCCACTTTAATGCGAGTCACATCGAGCTTAAGTAAGAGTAGCCAAGAAATTTGGACTTCTTTGTCCGGTTATATGATTGTAGCCGTACTCGTTTGCGAGTAATCGGCCCTTATAACTCATATGCATCATGGCCGGGTCTTTGAGTTTGTAACTGTGCTATTTAAGCGACCAGCCCCCAAGACCTAGATATACGCATCGTACTGAGAATACATAACCTGATAACAACCATCTCTTTTCTTGATAACCATCTCTTTACTTGATATGAAAAACTGATAACAACCATCTCTTTTCTTGATAACCATCTCTTTACTTGATATTAAAAATGTAGGTCAGCAAGCCGCCTCATTAAAAACCCGTCCAGTCCCCAAAGGTGCCCTGGATGGGAAAAGAGTACGTCAGAAAACCTGCTGCCTATTACATCGTGCAATTCCACTTGCCAATATAGTCTTTACTAAGTATAATACGGACGCAGCTGAGCCACGTTCCATGGTCTATCTCTTTCTTGCATAGATGAAGTGGTGTGTGCGGTGTCATTGACTGTAGCCGACTCTTCCCTTGCATCTATCAAATAATATGATCCGTTATGTAGGCTCCGGCTTATGATAAATGGTCCTTCCCATGGTGGTGATAATTTGTGTTTTCCTTCGTTTGACTGTACCAGACGCAGAACCAAGTCTCCTTCCTGGAATACCCGGGTCTTCACACGCCGGCTATGATACCTCCGTAGATCTTGCTGATATATGGCTGATCTTTCTAGGGCTTGTTCTCTTTGCTCTTCTAACATATCTACGGCGTCCTGCCGGGTTTTTTCGTTCTCTACTTCGACGTAAGCTGATACTCTAGGCGAATCGTGAATAATATCACTTGGTAACACTGCTTCCGCACCATAGACCATGAAGAAGGGTGTCATCTGAGTGGAT
The DNA here is from genome assembly GCA_028641055.1 of Alopecurus myosuroides. Classification (NCBI taxonomy): domain Eukaryota; kingdom Viridiplantae; phylum Streptophyta; class Magnoliopsida; order Poales; family Poaceae; genus Alopecurus; species Alopecurus myosuroides. The sequence goes on from CM054062.1 coordinate 70,722,979, forward strand.
CTGTTAGGTGTAGTGTTGATACCCCAAACCACAGAAGGAAGTTCCTCGACCCATGCACCAGCGGCCCTGACACAGGGAACTCGCAATCGTGGTTTTAATCCGCGAAGCAATTCTTGGTTTGCCCTCTCCACTTGTCCATTGGCCTGGGGATGAGCCACTGATGCCACATCGAGCCGGATTCCATTGTTGCCACAAAACTTCTCCATCTCACCAAGGGACATGTTGGTTCCATTGTCGGTAATTATGCTGTGGGGGTACCCAAACCGGTAGATAATCCTTTTCAGGAACTTGACTGCTGTAGCTGCTTCGCAATTAGTAACTGGCATAACCTCAACCCACTTGGTAAACTTATCAATGGCCACCAAAAGATGTGTTTTCTTGCATGGTGACATATGGAAGGGGCCAACCATGTCCATACCCCAGACGGCAAACGGCCAAGTTAACGGGATAGTCCGCAACTCCATAGCCGGCACATGGGTTTGGCGAGCGTACCTTTGGCATCCGTCACACCTTGCTACCAATCGCTCCGCATCCGTTAGGGCCGTGAGCCAGAAAAACCCGTGTCGATAAGCTTTAGCCACAAGAGACCTTGTGGACGCATGATGTCCACAGTCGCCTTCATGGATTTCCTTGAGAATCTGTCTGCCTTCTTCCGGCGCTACGCAGCGCAAAAAGACTCCTGCTGCACTTCTTTTGTACAATTCCCCATTGATGATAGAGTACCCCTTTGCTCGCCTCAAAATTTGCCTTGCTAATACCTCCTGTTGTGGTAACTCGCCTCGTGATAGGTAGGCCAAAAACGGTTCTGTCCACTCGGGAATAGTACGTACAGTGGCTACGAGCCCTGAATCCGAGTCTTGATTTGCCAATTCCTCCTCTGACTCGATTTTAACTGATGGTCGCCATAATTCGTCCAGGAAAACGTTAGGTGGAACCGGCTCTCTGCGCGAGCCGAGTCTGGCGAGGGCGTCGGCTGCCTCGTTCTTTCTTCTGTCTATATGCTCCACCTCATACCCGGAAAAACATCCTGCTACCCTATCAACTTCCCTGCGGTATGCCGCCATAGTTGCGTCCTTTCTATCCCACGTTCCTGACACCTGCTGTACCACAAGGTCCGAATCTCCGAAGCACCGTATCCTCTTGATGTTCATCTCTTTGGCTACCTTTAAGCCATGCAATAGGGCCTCATACTCGGCCACGTTGTTGGAACAGTCGAAGTGAATTTGTAGCACGTAACTCAATTTGTCCCCTTTGGGTGATGTTAGCACCACCCCAGCTCCTGATCCCTCGTACTGCTTTGATCCGTCGAAGTGCATGATCCATGACTCGGAATTTGGAACCGTTGCAGTCATGCCTGTATGTGTCCAGTCGTTAACGAAATCAACTAAAGCTTGAGACTTGATTGCTGACCTGGGTTCGTAGTTGATATGATAATCCCCCATCTCTATCGCCCATTTGGCTATTCTTCTCGTCGCGTCCGAGTTTCTGATGATATCCGACATTGGTATTGAACTAACCACTGTTATCGGATGCTCTTGGAAATACGGCTTCAACTTCCGGCTAGCCATAAAGACCCCAAACACCAACTTTTGCCAATGCGGATAGCGCTGCTTTGCTTCTGATAATACCTCACTGACGTAATAAACCGTCCTCTGAACCGGGTGACCTTTCCCGTCCTCTTTGCGTTCCACGACAACCACTGCACTAACGGCTCGGGGGCCAGCTGCCACGTATAGCAACATAGGCTCTTTAGGACCCGGCGCCGCTAGTACTGGCGCTTCAGATAATTGCTTCTTTAGTGCTTCAAACGCTTCATCTGCCTCTTCGTCCCATACGAATTTATCCGATTTCCGCAAGAGCCGGTACAAGGGTATTGCTTTTTCTCCGAGTCTAGATATGAATCGGCTCAAGGCTGCTACGCAGCCCGTGAGCTTTTGAACATGCTTCAAGTTTTCCGGCTTTTTCAAACTCTGGATTGCCTTGATTTTATCTGGATTTGCCTCAATTCCTCTCTCGGAAACTATGAACCCGAGTAATTTCCCAGCCGGAACTCCGAACACGCACTTCGTTGGATTAAGCTTCATCTGGTACCTCCTCAGGTTTTTGAATGTCTCCTTTAGATCATCGATAAATGTCTCCGCCTTCCTAGTCTTGATGACCACGTCATCCACATAAGCATGGACGTTACGTCCGATTTGGTCCTCAAAGCACTTTTGAATACAACGTTGGTAAGTTGCGCCAGCGTTCTTCAACCCAAACGTCATAGTTTTATAACAAAAGGCCCCAAACGGGGTTATGAATGATGTTTTCTCCCAATCCTCCCTTTTGAGCTTAATCTGATGATACCCGGAATATGCATCTAGGAAGCATAACAGATCGCTTCCAGCTACTGCGTCTATAATCTGATCTATCCTTGGGAGCGCGAACGGATCCTTTGGGCAATGCTTGTTGAGACTAGTGAAGTCAATGCACATCCTCCACTCGTTGGTCTTTTTCATCACCAGAACCGGGTTAGCCAACCAATCCGGGTGAAATACTTCCATGATAAAGCCGGCTGCCAATAGCCGAGCGATCTCTTCGCCTATAGCTTTCCTTCTTTCCTCATTCATTTTCCTCAAACCTTGTTTCACGGGCCTGGACTTGGGATCCACATGCAAACTGTGCTCAGCCAATTCTGTAGGGATACCCGGCATGTCGCTAGGTGTCCAGGCAAACACATCTGCATTCGAGCGAATGAACTCCACGAGCGCTCCCTCCTGCTCTTCTCCCAGGTTAGACCCTATGGTAAACTGCTTAGTAGAATCCCCTTCGACAAAATCTATCTTCTTGGTGTCTTGCGCTGCCTTGAATTTTGCTCTCTCATCCTCAGTATTCGGCTTTTTCAAGGCTGTTCTATCGTCCGGATTTACTTGAGACCGGTAATATTCGAGCTCTTCCTTCCTGCATGCCTGCTCGGCCATAACTGAATCTCCTTCGTCGCACTCGGCCGCTATATCCCGGTTCCCATGTATAGTGATGGTCCGTTTAGGACCCGGGATTTTCAGCTGCAAATACACGTAGCACGGCCTAGCCATGAATTGGGCGTAAGCCGGCCTCCCCAACAGCGCGTGGTAAGGACTGCGCAACTTGACCACCTCGAACGTGAGCCACTCCACTCGATAATTATCCGTCGATTCCCCAAAAGCAACTTCCAAGGTGATCCTTCCCTCGGGGCTCGCCGAGTGACCCGGTACGATCCCGTGAAAGATTGTCGAACTTTTCTGCAGCTGGGACTCTTTGAGACTCATCCGTAAGAAGGTCTCCCAATAAAGGATGTTGATGCTACTTCCACCGTCCATCAGGACCTTCTTCAGCTCGTAACCATTAACCTGTGGATAAACCACCAACGCCAAGACTCCTGGACGCTCCACTTTTTCCGGATGATCTCTTCTACTCCACGTTATCTCTTGTTCTGCCCATCTAAGATATCCCGGCGCTGCTGATGAAACCGAATTTGCCGCTTGCTTTGATGTCTCTTTGTTCCTGCTAGAAGTTCCTGTAGTATGCACATGATATTGCCCTTTTAAGTTAGTCGTTCGTACCGTGCCGACGAAGACGTTGATCCGGCCGATCGTCAATATAAACCCGGACTCGAGGTGATCCAATTCTGGCCCCCAGCCGGAATCGTCCACCAGCTTTTCTTCTTCGTGGTTGATGTAGATTTCGCCAATGACCAGATTCTCCATGCCCTTCCGAGCTTCTCCCGTGATGTAAACACCTTTGGACGCAGGCCCCACGGTGGGCGCCAACTGTCGTGGGATAATCACGGCAGATGTTACCAGGGGTAACTGATCTTGGGGCAAGTCGACACAGGCGTTCGGGAGAGGGTTTAGCTCAAGAGAAGACATGGTACAACTTGATCTGACAGCCGGCAATCGAAGTCGCCGGATCTCTATTCTCGATACAATAACTCGATTTAGGGTTTACACTGGATACTCGATATCACACGATATTGCTAGGGTTCTTAGATCTCTCTCTGCAAAACTATACCTGAGGGTCGGTTTATAAAGCACCCGTACCCCTTAACTTATTCGGCAAGGCATATTCCGGATCCTACATGAACACGGCGCACTAACCATAACTTTCCTTTACAATAGCCCATAACCCGGGCCGTTAAGCCCACAAGTTTGGGCCTCCACAAGCTTCTTTATTCTTAGCCGAATCCTACACGCCATCCTTCGGGCCGGGTTATTTCCTCAGAGCTTGGCATACCGGGTTAGCATCCCCCTGTCAGCCGTGTTGTCCGCGGTTATGTGACGACTTGGTGAAAGTACTGGCTAACAAGTACTCAGACAACTTACACCTAACTAAGATAACTTGACTAGTAATAGGTTTATTGACACAATAACCTGGACCATCATTAATCCAACTGTGTGAGTTATCCTCGGATTGCTTCTTTGGATAAGGGGCGAGATCCAGGATGGGTTTGTTTGGAGTCAGCTGGTAGTTGGTTACGATACGCTATCTTATCTCCTTTCTGATAGCCGGAAGTTGTAGCATGTTCTGTAGTTGGTTAGTGCAGCCGCTGCCGCATCTTTTGTATCACCCCTTCTTCCTTTGAACCCAAAGCATCTGTGCTTGGTGTTGACGGGTTACACTTTGGTGAACTGTGAGTCTTGCTTGCCAGTACGTTTATGTACTGACCCCTTTGGGGCTATGGTTTCCGCAGACGACGATTCCGAGGATCCCCATGGTGGCTACTACGTGGAGCATGACGAGGTTGTTGACGAGTAGATAGCGGCCCCGGGCAGGATCCGAGACTTCGTGGAGGGGCTCCGTCTTTTCGTTTCCGGCTTCTTAAGCCTATTTGGATTTTGTCTGTACTCAGACCTGTTGAATGCTTCCGCTGTGATGTAATGATGTTATGTTGGGACATGTGTCCTCTGGATGATTGTATTTGCTATCTCTGCTCTAGTGAGAGCTATTTGCCACTTATTTCCATCTTTTGTGTCTTAGAGATATGTTGTGTTATCATTCTGTTAAACGCCGTTGACGTACCATGTGTGTATGGTATGAAGTACGTCAATGGTAGTATCCTGATTTCTATGGGATAGTTTACGTCGACGCTGAACAGATAGGGGTTGGTTGTCACACATGCGTGTGTTGGCCTACTCGTAAGAGGACGCGGGTGCCGGTAAGCCCCGTAATCCAATCTACTACTGTTCAACGGAACGACGAGTATCCTTTAGAAGTCCGGGTGCGACAAATGGTATCAGAGCCTGTCTGCCTGTAGGATCCCTTTTTACTGGTCGCAGTTGAGTCTAGAAACTATTTTGTAGCTATATAGGAAAAATGAAACGTGAGAGTAGGAATTCTGCCATTTTATTTCTTTCCCCACCCACCCTCCCTTTTCTGGTAAGGAAGTGCAACGTTGTTTTCTCTTCTCACCTAAACTTTCAAGTTAGGTTTTCACGAATCCTGGTTTCTCTAGGATGGTTATATCTACTAGACCATAGGAATGGAGGTGGTTGTGACATGATTTATCATGTTGCCTACTCACGATTGAGAACGGTGGCAAATAAGCCCCGGAAGCAGATCCTCTATTCCTTAAGCAGTAGATATTGATCCTTTAGAAGCCCGGATGGGTTTTTCCGTAGTACCTCAGGTGTTTGTGGTCTTCTGTTTCCCAGTTGTTGCTTCGGTATCGTCCTTCGTAAATCTTCTCTTCCGTTGTAACAACTTATCTGTTGATCCGTTGTTAACCTCCATCCTTGTTCTATGCTGTCGACTTACCGTCTGAAGTAATCATTTTTAAGCACTTATATTGGATTTTGTTATCCGGTTAGTGTGTTAACCTTGGTATCCTCTTCAGGATGGAAAGTGGTGACGAAGAACCCACACTGCCACCTGAGATGGGGAAAGTGCTGTCTCAGATGACACAAGTTATAAAGCAGATGCAGCAGAACCAAGACCTTGGGAGTAATGGCAACACCCGGGTGTCTATTCGGGAGTTCCTTGAGCTCAACCCGCGCACGTTTGATACCTCCTCCGAGCCATTGGATGCTGATGACTGGCTCCGTGAAATGAACCGTACTCTTGGGGTAGCTCATGTGGCTGACGAGGACCGTGTTCCTTACGTGACCTACCTTCTCCGTGGGCAATCCATGTCTTGGTGGGAGAACTTCCAAGAAATGAGAGGTTCTAGTGTGGCAATCACATGGGAGGATTTCAAGCAAGCTTTCGTGCGCCATCACATTCCCGATGGGCTCATGGAGAAAATGCGTGAGGAATTCTATTCTTTCACACAAGGCAGTCTGGACGTTCTCGAATACCAAAGAGAGTTCAATCGTCTGGCTCGCTACGCCGGAGATGAAATCTCCACGGAAGCGAGAAAGATGGCAAAGTTCCGCAGGGGTCTCAACCCGGAACTCAAGTATGCTCTCACCAACGTCAAGGCCACGAATTTTGAGGACCTCATCAACATCGCTCTAAATGAGGAGCATGGGCGCAAGTTGGTTGAAGAATCTCGTAAGCACTCTCGTGAACAGGCTAATCTCTCAAAAGCTATCATGCCTCCACAAAAACGGAGAGTTTGGGTTCCATATACCACTCCAACACCGCCCATCTGCTTGCCAAGCCCGGCAGGATTTCTTGCCCGCCCTCCCACCCCAGTGGTATCATCAGGAGGTGCTCCATCTCAGCCAGGTCCAACAACTCCTCGTTCTGTTGTTACATGCTACAAGTGTGGACAGCCGGGCCACTATTCCGATAAGTGTCCGCAAAGGCACCTCTTTCCACCTCCACCTCGCCACAGGTCGACCCCGACAAGAATACGTGGTACTCCGTTGGGTTGCTACAACAGCAACGACCTTGGCGTGAGAACAGTTAAGGTGAACCATGTCAAGGCCCAGGGAGCAGAAGAATCTCCAGAGGTTGTAATGGGCACACTTCTTGTGAACTCGTTTCGTGCTAAAGTCTTGTTTGATTCTGGTGCTTCACACTCTTTCATCTCTCAAGGCTTTGCAAACAACAGTGGAATCAACTTCGAACAGTTGTCTATCCCTCTCCTAGTGAAATCACCGGGATCTAGCTGGCAAAGCAATAAAGTTAGCCAGAACATCGAGATCACAATTGGAAATCTTCCATTCCAGGCATCTATGATAGCTCTCCACTCTTCAGATATTGATGTCATTCTGGGGATGGATTGGCTGGTAGCCAACAAAGCAGTCATTGATTGTCCTGCTAAGTCTGTCAAAATCACACACCCTTTTGGCCAGATAGTCTACTTCCATGCTGAAAATCCAGTTGTTCAACTCTACACTCTCAATGCAAATCCTCTACCATCTATTGAAACTATTCCGGTGGTTTGTGACTTCCCCGATGTCTTTCCAGAAGAATTGCCAGGAATGCCTCCTGACAGAGCAGTTGAGTTCGTGATCGAACTTGAACCAGGTACTGCTCCAATCTCTAAGCACCCATACAAGATAGCTCCTCCTGAACTGAAGTTGTTGAAGGAGCAAATCGATATGTACATGGAAAAAGGTTACATTCAACCTAGTTCCTCGGCTTGGGGATGCCCAACTCTGTTCGTTGCGAAGAAGGATCAAACAAAGAGACTCGTGGTTGACTATCGTCCTCTCAACGAGAAAACCATCAAAAACAAGTATCCAATTCCTCGTATCGATGATCTTTTTGATCAACTTGCTGGAGCCTCAATATTCTCAAAGTTGGATTTGAGGATGGGTTACCATCAGATAAAGATCAGAAAGGAAGATATTCCTAAGACAGCTTTCACCACTCGGTACGGTCTATATGAATACACCGTCATGTCCTTTGGTCTCACCAATGCACCGGCGACATTCTCTAGACTCATGAATTCTGTCTTCCATGAATACCTAGACAAGTTCGTTGTGGTATATATTGATGACATTCTTGTCTACTCAAAATCCGAGAAAGAGCATGGAGAACATCTTCGTCTCACTCTCATGAAACTTCGCGAGCATCGTCTATATGCCAAGTTCTCCAAATGTGAGTTCTGGATTCCAGAAGTTGCTTACCTTGGTCATGTCATCTCTGCCAAGGGCATAGCCATTGATCCAGAAAAGGTTAAGGCAATTGTTGATTGGAAACCTCCCAAGACGGTGAAGCAAGTCAGAAGCTTTCTTGGCTTGGCTAGCTATTGCCGTCGTTTCGTCCAAAACTTCTCCAAGATTGCCAAACCTCTCACTGATCTCACAAAGAAGGACAAGAAGTTCGTTTGGTCTCCACAATGTGATGAAAGTTTCAATCTCCTGAAGACTAAACTCACTTCCACCCCAGTTCTGGTTGGCCCAGATACTACCAAACCTTTCCAGATATTCTGTGATGCTTCCCTCCAAGGTCTAGGAGCAGTTCTTATGCAAGAACGTCAAGTTGTGGCTTATGCTTCACGTCAGTTGAACGCCCATGAGCTCAATTATCCCACACATGACCTTGAACTTGCAGCAGTTGTGTTTGCCCTCAAGAAATGGAGGCAATATTTGTTGGGTAATCGCACTGAAATCTTTTCCGATCATAAGAGTCTGAAATACATCTTCACTCAACCAGATCTAAACCTCAGGCAAAGGAGATGGATTGAAAAGATCAAAGACTTCGATCTTACCATTTCTTACACTCCAGGCAAGGCTAATGTTATGGCCGATGCTCTCAGTCGCAAGTCGTATTGCAATAATCTCATGATCATGGAAAGCCAACCTCCACTTCATGAAGAATTCCAGAAGCTGAACCTTGGTCTTGTTCCTCAAGGTTATCTTGCAAACTTGACAGCCAGTCCAACTCTCGAGGATAAGATTCGTTCTGAACAACTTCGTGATGCTGAGATCAAGAAGATCGCAAATAACATCAAAGCAGGCAATGTGAAGTATGAGTGCTTCTCAATTGATGACAAGGGAACTGTGTTCTTCGAAGGACGCATTGCAGTTCCTCAAATTCAAAGTCTCAAAGATGTTATTCTCAAGGAGGCTCATGAAACTCCTCTCTCAATACACCCTGGAAGTACAAAGATGTACCAGGATCTCAAAACACTGTATTGGTGGTCTGGCATGAAACGTGAAATTGCTCAATACGTTTCTGAATGCGACGTTTGTCAACGTGTTAAGGCAGTTCATCAGAAAACAGCCGGTCTACTCCAACCTCTGAAAATTCCTGAGTGGAAGTGGGACATGATTGAAATGGACTTCGTCACTGGTTTTCCAAAGTCCAAGAGGGGCAACGATGCAATCTTCGTTGTTATTGATCGTCTCACTAGGGTAGCTCACTTCTTTGCTGTCAAAGAAACAATCTCAGCTAGCCAGTTAGCAGAACTCTACACAACAAGGATTGTTCCTCTTCATGGTGTTCCATTGGAAATAAGCTCAGACCGTGGAAGCATATTCACTTCTCATTTCTGGAAGAGTTTTCAAGAAGCATTGGGCACCAAACTTCTGTTCAGCACAGCTTATCATCCTCAGTCTCAAGGGCAAGTCGAAAGAGTCAATCAGATTCTCGAGGATATGCTCAGAGCATGTGGTCTATCCTTTGGCATGAAATGGGAGGAATGCCTTCCATATGCTGAATTCTCCTACAACAACAGCTTCCAGGCAAGCCTAGGAATGGCACCGTTTGAGGCACTCTATGGCCGCAGATGCAGGAGTCCGATCAATTGGTCTGGAGCTGGTGAACGTTCACTCTTAGGCCCTGACATTGTTAAGGAAGCCGAGGAGAAAGTTCGCATCATTCGTGACAATCTCAAGATTGCTCAGTCTCGTCAGAAAAGCTACTATGATAGCAAGCATAGGGACATGATCTATGCACCTGGTGACAAAGCATATCTCCGTGTAACTCCCCTCAGAGGCACTCATCGTTTCGGTGTCAAAGGAAAGCTAGCACCAAGGTACATTGGTCCTTTCAACATTCTCTCAAGGCGTGCGGAAAATTCCTATCGTCTTGAACTTCCAGAAAAACTATCCAAGGTGCACGATGTGTTTCACGTGTCACAGCTCAAGAGGTGTTTCAAAGATCCAGGTCGTGCAGTTGATCATGATTACATTGAACTGCAAGATGATCTATCTTATGAGGAGCACCCTGTTCGTATTCTCGATGAGACCGAGCGTAAGACTCGCAACAAGAGCACCAAGTTCTTGAAAGTGCAGTGGTCGCATCATTCCGATAAAGAGGCAACGTGGGAGACCGAAGAGGATCTTCGCAAGAAGTATCCGGACCTTTTCTCTTCTCAGTAGGAATCTCGGGGCGCGATTCCTTCAAGGGGGGCGTTTTGTAACATCCCAAGTATGAAAATCTCCCCCCTAGATGTTTGTTTCTTGTTTTGTTATTGTTTGCATCATGTCATCATAACTATTTCCTTTTGTTTGCATTTGTTTTCATTGTTTTTCCAGTTGTAATTTCAAACCAAATTCAAATCATTTATGGCTCATACTTGTTATGTTACATTGTGTCAAATAAAAACTACAAACAAACAAACAAATTGTTCCACTAAAAATTGGAATCAAAAACTTAATTATTTTGGCTTAACTTTCATTTATTCTTTTAATACCAAAAAATTGCTTAAAATCATTTAATTTCCAAACATCAACTAAGTTAAAATAATTGGAAAACAAAAGTTTATTTTTTAAGGTGTTGTTACAAAAATAAGTCATTAAAGTAAGAATGAATACCGGCACCTCGATTCATCCATTTTAGAAGTTCGAGTTCGCTTCATCCGTTCGTGTAGCTTTCCTCTTATAGTGGCGCTTGCTGGGATAGCCAGCCAGTGGCCAATCCATATGATATGAGTGGGTTCCGTTGGCACCATTCCAGGTTTCAACCAGCTTCCCCAGAAACACTGCTGCTTCCCAATATTTATTCCAAAATTTTGCTAACCCTAGAACCATTTGTTTTCTCTATTTTCCCAAATCTGAAAAAAAATAAAAGGAAGAAAAAGGTTAAAGAGAAAGGTGAGGGGGGCAAAAGGAGGCAGCCCATTTGGGGCCAGCCCAACTGCCTGGCCCGTACCCCCCACCCTTTCCCTAACCTCTCGTACGGCTCTGCATCCATGGTGCCCACGTCGACCTGTACAGGCAGGGGACGGTGATCGACAGCCCCCCTCCTCTATAAGCTTCTCGAGCTCTCCCCTCCTTGCCCTAGTAATCCCTCCTCCTCCTTCTTCCCCTCGAGCGCCGCCACTCTCCCTTCTTCTCCCCCTCCGGTCTCCTTTCTCTGAACCCACCGAGAGCTTCATCGCGGTCGCCTCCCTCCGGCGAGCGCCGCCGTCCCGGTGCCCGCCCGGCCGCGCTAGGGCCGGGAACAGAAACGGCGCGGCTCCCTCTACCTCGCCGTCCTCTCCGATTCCCCCGGGAGCTAGAGGATCTCCGCCGCCATCCCAAGTTCGCCGCCCGTCGCCCCACCGCGGCGACCGCTCCTCTGTCAGTCGAGGTGAGCCGCCCTTCATCGGCATCTCCCTTCCCCCGCTCTTTCACTCTCCTCGCACGACCGGCCACCACACGCCAGCAACCGCACGCCCACGGCCGGCCACCGCACGCACGCGCGTCAACTCGCGCAGCGGCCGCCGGCCGCGCTGTGCCTCTGATCGGTTCAGTCCGCACCAGCGCCTGCACCCAGCAAAAATTCAGTTAGCGCAAAAACAGACCTTAACCTCTTCCGCTGCTGTTACCTGACAAGAAATCGCAACAGCCCAACTGGCAACAGTCCCGTGCGCCCAAGCAAGAGGTTCCGGGATCGAATCCCACGGGAGGCAAATTGCCTCCCCCTATTTTTTCCCTTCCACACCCCGCGCTGGGACCCGCATGTCATGGACCCTTTAGGCCACGTCACCCTCTAGCCTTTCCACCTGGGCGCCACGCAGGCCTGGCCCCACTGTCAGTGCCTGGGGCTGGCCACCGCGCGGTGCACCTATCATTTTCGGCTCTTTTTCTTTATTTTAAGTCCAGTTTTTATTACAGTTTGGCCCCTAAACATAAAAAATGAATAACTTCTATTTCATAACTCCAATTAATAAAAATAAAATATGTGCACTGCTCTAAATTAAATTGTCTATCTATCTATAGCATTTGTTTTCTGTTTTGAATTTTAAAAATGCAATTCAAATTTGAATTCAAATAATTCAATTGCAAATTGCTAAAATCCATAACTAATTCATTATTAATCCAAATCATGCAAATAAAATATGTTTTCCATATCATTTTGAACCACCAATTCAAATATAAATTTGTTTCATGATTTGAATAATTAAAATTGCCTAAATAATTTAAACCTTCTTTAATTCATTTAAAATTGATAAAATCATAACTTGCTCAAATTAAATTATTTTTGAACATGCAAAATATGTTTTCAACCTAGAAAAGTATAAACTTTTCAAATATGAATTTGAATTTATGTTTTGAACAAATAAAATTCAAATAAAATTCATGCTTGTTTTAAATTCATTTAAAACTTGTTTAATATTGTTTCAATCATAATAAATTCATCCCAACTCCTTTTTCAATATTTGAAACATGTAATCCAACTAAAATTTTGTATTCTTTTCAAATATGAATTTTGTTAATTATTGTGCACAATTTAAATTGGTGAAAACAACAACTATTGGTGTAATCCCTTTAAGGAACCAAAATTCCCTAATTTACTAAATAAATTTCTAAATTGGTAAACCTTAACTCCATTTGATTCTATCGTTGTTATTTGTCTGTTTTCCTCATCCATGCATCATACTCATTCACCTTCATCTGTTGATTAGTTGGAAAACAAATAATCTAACCCAAAATTCATGGGCTTTTCATATGCAACTCAAAATTGCATATGTGTCCATTTAATTTGTGTTACCATGTCAACTAGTTTATTTTTGATGCATCAATTAAATTGTCATGCATCATCCCATGTTTGCGCACTATGCCATGTTATTGATTGTTTATCTCCTTGCGTTGTTTGTTTGCTTCTTCTCGAATAGACGACGACGTTGAGACAGACGATACCTACGACACCCCTTCTGAGGTTTTTAGCTCAGTACCAGGCTACTGAGTTTGCAGGCAAGTATTCACTCACATGAACCATCGTGTTCCTTTCAACATTGGATACCGATACTTTCCGTTGTCTATTCTGCTAGCCATATGAGTAGTTGCTTCTGTTACGAACCTATCACATGAATCCCTTAACCCTGATATTGCCTCACCTCCACTCCTATAACCCCGTTGTTTGAGCCTGTGTCTTACTAGCATGCTTAGGGTTGTTTTGCTCGAGTCTGCTGTCAGTTACTTTCTGTTATCATATTCTATTATGTTCTGGGCTCGATGTTTAAACAACAACCTGTTAATGCTTGGGTAATAATATTAATCTGATGTTAAGGCACCGGCAGGAGGCCCGTCGTGGTTTTGAGGCCTGCTAGTGTCGAACCTAATTAGGAAAAGGGTCTTGTCTACTGATCCATGATGAGCGTGCTCACCGCATCCGGGTGGTAGTATGGAACCCCCCTCGACTTTGACTGATCCACAGTTTGTCCGAAGAGCCACACTTAGTTCGGGTGTTCCATTTGCGCACAAGCATGAATGGGTCGCTCCCATGGTTACTGTTGGTGATGATTATTATGATGATGATGCATATAGGGCGAGGCCTGTGGTGCCGGGGGGTGTGGTTTTCACCCTTGCGCTTAGGTTAGGTCGGACTGGTCGGGACCTTATAGCTCCGTGGCTCCTAGGACATGATGTAGAGATGGTTCGAGTCGTGTTGAGTCCACCTGAGTTTTAGTTGGTGGCTCGAGTGTGTACGGGTACTGGAGCACACCCTGCAGGGATGAATCTTCTCGAGAAGCCGTGTTGTCCGCAGTTATGTGACGACTTGGTGAAAGTACTGGCTAACAAGTACTCAGACAACTTACACCTAACTAAGATAACTTGACTAGTAATAGGTTTATTGACACAATAACCTGAACCATCATTAATCCAACTGTGTGAGTTATCCTCGGATTGCTTCTTTGGATAAGGGGCGAGATCCAGGATGGGTTTGTTTGGAGTCAGCTGGTAGTTGGTTACGATACGCTATCTTATCTCCTTTCTGATAGCCGGAAGTTGTAGCATGTTCTGTAGTTGGTTAGTGCAGCCGCTGCCGCATCTTTTGTATCACCCCTTCTTCCGTTGAACCCAAAGCATCTGTGCTTGGTGTTGACGGGTTACACTTTGGTGAACTGTGAGTCTTGCTTGCCAGTACGTTTATGTACTGACCCCTTTGGGGCTGTGGTTTCCGCAGACGACGATTCCGAGGATCCCCATGGTGGCTACTACGTGGAGCATGACGAGGCTGTTGACGAGTAGATAGCGGACCCGGGCAGGATCCGAGACTTCGTGGAGGGGCTCCGTCTTTTCGTTTCCGGCTTCTTAAGCCTATTTGGATTTTGTCTGTACTCAGACCTGTTGAATGCTTCCGCTGTGATGTAATGATGTTATGTTGGGACATGTGTCCTCTGGTTGATTGTATTTGCTATCTCTGCTCTAGTGAGAGCTATTTGCCACTTATTTCCATCTTTTGTGTCTTAGAGATATGTTGTGTTATCATTCTGTTAAACGCCGTTGACGTACCATGTGTGTATGGTATGAAGTACGTCAATGGTAGTATCCTGATTTCTATGGGATAGTTTACATCGACGCTGAACAGATAGGGGTTGGTTGTCACACATGCGTGTGTTGGCCTACTCGTAAGAGGACGCGGGTGCCGGTAAGCCCCGTAATCCAATCTACTACTGTTCAACGGAACGGCGAGTATCCTTTAGAAGTCCGGGTGCGACACCACAATAGAGATTTGTCCCCTGAAACTTCTCAGCGGTGGCGGCGGAGCTGCGGATGTATTTTGTGAAAAAGGTCGATTCTCCTAGGGTTTTCCCTCAGGGAGTATATATAGGCGAAATGGCGATGCCGGGGGGTGTCCAGGAGGCCCACACCACTAGGGGGACTCGCCCCACCCTATGGTGTGGCCCCCTTGTGCCCCCCCTCTAGGGCTCTTTGGGACTTCTGTATGCTTCCGAGGATTCTAAGACTTCTGGGTTTCGAATTTTCCAATTCCGAGAATATTTCCAGAACAACTTTTCTGAAACTAAAAACAGCAGAAAAAACTGGCTCTGTGGCATCTTGTCAATAGGTTAGTCCGGAAAATCGATAAAAATGACCTAAAGAAGGGAGAAAACATGTAGCAATTGGCATAATATCATCATGGAGCATCATATATTATAGATACGTTGGAGACATATCAGGAATCTGGGGACAAAGTTACTGTTTTCAACTACATGTCAACCCCAAACTGATGGACAAATGGAGGTGCTGAATCGCACATTATCGCAATTTTTGCGCACCATGATCAAGAAGAACCCGCGGGATTGGGAGGAGTGTTTGCCTCATGTTGAGTTCGCTTATAACAGGGATGTACACTCCACTACTTAGCTATTCCTGTTTGAGGTGGTGTATGGTTTCAAACCCATTACTCCACTAGATATGATGTTGCTTCCCATACATGAGAGAGTTAACATGGAGGCCTCGAAGCGTACTGATTTGGTAAAGAAGATACATGAGAAGACCAAGATGGCTATAGAGAAGAAGGGACAACATGTGGCTGAACGCATGAACAAGAAAAGGAAGGACATGATATTTCGGGCTGGTAATATGGTTTGGGTGCATTTCCGCAAGGATAGATTCCCAACATTACGCAAGTCCAAGTTGATGCCACGAGTTGCTGGTCCATACAAAGTTCTTGGTCGAATCAATGATAACGCATACATGATAGATCTTCCAGCTGAGGAGTTTGGTGTTACAATTCCTTCAATGTTGCTGATTTGACACCATATTATGGAGATGACCTTGATGCGTCGAGGTCGACGCCTTTTCAAGAGGGGGAGGATGATTAGGACATCTCTAGCTCTTCACCAACACACACACACACACACATGATAATGTTGCTACTCAAGATAACACTAATGGAGTGAGACTTGGACCTATTACAAGATCAAGAACCAAGTTATTAGAACAACAAGTGAACTCACTCTTAATAGAATTTGATGTTTGTGATCATCAGAATTTTATACAGCCTAAGTCTACGCATTTATGTTATGATCAGGGTTGTTGATAACACAAACATGAAAGGAGAGGAGCATCAAGAGGAGCTGGAAAACAACAAGGACAAGTACATGCTAGAAAACAAGAAGGAGCAGCTGGAAAACAAAAGCCACAAGCTGGAAAACAAGGTGGAGCTGCTGGAAAACAAGGGAGAAATGTATGGAAAACATCAAGGGGCGCACCACACCTTGTGGATGCGCCATAGAAAGAGTCCTAGTAGTTTAGGAGAAGTGGACCTACGAGTCCTTATTTCATAGGACTCTTATTTAAATTTCGGATTGTAATAAAAGGGCGCATAGAGTCCCACCCAAACACAACTAGGGGGTGCGCCCCAGCTCTTTGGCCGCACCCCTACCTCTCATAAATAGCTGGCCATTGCGCCCAAATAGGTTAGACTATGTTTTAGACAATTTACCTTACACCTCAAATTGTATTGCTTGTTTAATCCTTCATCTTGAAGTAAAGATCCATTGCAAATTCTGCGTGTTATCATCTATTCCATTGGGAATTAGAAGGTACATGACCACTTGTAATCGGTTGATTAGTTGTGCAAGAGTGTGTAGTTGAGAATATCCATAGGGATTGAAAGTTGTTGCAGTGGCAATCAGGAATCATCCAGGAGAGATCTTAGTGAATCACTAGTTATCAATTTGATTTGTGTTGCTCTTTGAGAAGATCGGTCCACCCCTTATCAACAAGTGTTCAAGAACGGTCTACCAAAAATAATAGGACAAGTTTTACTAACAGGCTTACCAAGCACTAGAAAATCAGTGGGATATTTAGTTTTACCACACAAAACTTCCACATCTCTAACAATACCAATTGAAAAAACAGTTCTATATTAGCAAGCTGAATAACCATATCAATATCTTCAAGCTCACAAGGACCAATTTCATGCATAATTTCTCTATAAAGATCATAAGGAATAACACTAGAACTAGCACCAATATCACACAAACCATAATAGCAATGATCACCAATCTTAACCAGTAAGCACAGGAACACTAGTTTTCTTAGGTCTATGAGGATGGGAAACAATATTAGAAGCATCCTCACAAAGTACAATGTGTCCATCCTCTACATTTCCACAAACAAGATCTTTTACTATTGCTACAACAGGTTCAACAATTATTTGTTCATCAGGTTCAATAGATTTCTTATTACTCTTATTAACCGCACTAGCCACAATAGAGTGTTCTTTCACCTTATCAGGAGAGGACGCCTCAAAAACCCGATTAGAAGAAGCTCTAAACAAATTAGAGGGGCTCTAATTAGACCCTCTAATCAACTAAAGAGAGGCTCAAGGCCAATTGGAGTGATTTGCCACGAGGGCTTGGGGTCCTTTTGTAGGTGGAGGAGGGGAGACTTTCTTTGGGAAGAGGGAGTCATAATATCTCTCCAGGAGAGTGGCCGCACCACCCCTCCTAGAGGGAATCGGGTTGGACTACGTGGTGGAGTCAAACTACCCCTCACTTTGCTTTTTCCCCTTTTCCTTCTTTTACTATTCTATTATTGAAAGTAAAGTATAGGAACCTAGAGGGGGTGAATAGGTGCTACGACCAATTTTAATTTTTCTTTAACAATTAGGCTTGACACAAAGGTAAATTCTCTATAAGATGCAACTAAGGTGAGTTTACCTATATGACAAGGCAAGCACAATAATAATACAAGCAAGAGTAAAGGAGGAAGGGAACAAGGTAACCGATAAGAAGCACACGGAGACACGATGTATTCCCGAGTTCCTACTTGTTAAGCGAGTACGTCTCGTTGGAGGGGTGTGAGCTCGCCACAAAGTCCTACTCAACGCCACAAAGGCCTCACCCTATTCTCCGATGAACCCCGCCACAAAGGCCTAGTTCACCTTCCACTATTGATCCCCTTTGAGGCGGGAATCGAGTCCTTTACAAACAACTTGGGGCACACACCCACAACCAAATTGGGGGATCCCAACAATCCTTGAATCACCAACAAGTAGCAAGATGCCTAGGTTATCCACAAGAGGAAACCCTAGGCTAGATCCCTCTAGCTAGAGACGGGGAAATGAAGAACGAGTCGGTGAAGATGTAGATCCGGGTCTTCTCCTTCAATCCTCCAAGTATCAACGAGTTTGGGTGGAGGGATTGAGAGATATCTAACTTTGGAGGCTCAATAAATGCTGGAGCGAGCAACCTCTTGGGGAAGAAGGGGATGGGGTATTTATAGCCCCCTCCCCAAACTAGTCGTTTGACCCTTTTTCGTGCCTGACGGTACTACCGCTGGTCCCAGCGGTACTACCGCTACCTGGTAACAAGAGTGGTACTTGGGAGTCCGAGTCGCAGGGCGCGGGCGGTATCACTGCCAAAGTACCGTGGTACTCCAGCAGCGGTACTACCGCGAGTGCACACCGGTACTACCGCTGGCCAAAATCTTCGAATTAAATCGAAGTGGCTGGCGGTAGTACTAGGGCACTACCACCCTAGTACCGTAAACGTTACCGTGAGCAAATCCTAGCCAGTGGTACAAGAGCCGGTACTGAGGGCGGTACTACCGCTTCCTGTAGGTAGCGGTACTACCGCTCGCCAGTAGCGGTACTACCGTTGAGCAAGGTTTTGCTCAAGATAAATATGAGTACAACGGTACTACCGAGCCAGTACCGCTTCAGTACCACTGGAGACAGTATGCAATTTTATCCTGGCGGTACTTCTGGCGGTACTTGGTGCGGTACTACCGCTTGCTGTGCAGAGCGGTACTACCACTGCCATGTCCGGTACTACTGCTGGACCATATCAATCTTGGTGGCTTTGTCTTGGAATTCTCTTCACCTTCTTGGCGTCTAGTTGATATAACCTGAAATACTTGACGCAGTGTTAGATGCTTAGTGGTGTTGTTATCAACTCCGAAACCTTAAGAGAGATCAAAGATGCAAATGCACTTTCAGTCTCCCCCTTTTTGGAGATTGATGACAACGCTACTAAGGGAGGTACAAAGAATTTTGGACGAGCACATCAAGAGAGAGTGATGCATAAGGAAAAATTGCTTAATGATGCAAACTTTGTTCTCTTTTAGAATGTGTGCTCCCCCTAACTATTTGAAACCTAGCAAGGGTACAAAAGATATGATAATATGAATGCTTGCTTAACGAATAACGAAAATAACCATAAAATCCAAATCCATAACATCAAATGGTTCAACCACACAAACTTCACACCAAATAGTTCAACACACAAGCACACACGACACAAAGTTTGACAAAACGAACATGACCCAAGAAAATGATGCGATCCTAATAGAACTCTCTCCCCCTTTGGCATCAAGGCACCAAAAAGGGAAGAGGCGATGCTAACGTCCCTGGAGGTCACTCGTCGGGGCTAGAGGCACTAGCAGGGCTGCCAAGATTACGCTCATCCTCCGAGTTCACATCTTCGACCTCATCGTCATTCTCACCACGAGTCCAAGGCTCGTGAGAAGTAGTAGCATCATCGAGAAGATCTGGATCAAACCACACATTGCCTTGCTTGGACTTCCACTCCTTGGAAGTAGTGATCCTGTCCTCAGACCCTGCTTGAACAGGCACCCCCAGATGGGCAAACCTGTCACGAGTAAGCCGCCTCTCCATCTTGCTACGGACATGATCACGATATTCCTTGTCCTCCATATCAAGCTGGTGACATAAAACCTTCTTCAAGGTTGAGGACATCCACCTGCAAAAGCTGTTCTTCTGGGCAAACTGACTCCAAGAAGCAGAAAACTTCTGATTCTTCGTCATCCAGGTGATCTTCCTATCATACAGAGTGGCATAGAGCTTGTCCACTAGATGCTCATAATAATCCGCATTGATCTCAATGAAGTCCAGAAGCCCAAATTCCTCACAGATTTCCAGGGCCTCACCAAAATAGTCCATCTTGGATCTCATGAAGGCAACATCGATAGAAAACTGAGTGACCACCTTATTTTTGTTGAGTGGGTACTCCTCATAGAATATCCTCTCCTGAAAACGATTCCAGAAACACTCGTTTGCTCTAGCTTCCCTAGGATGATTATAAGGATTGGTCCTCCTTTCCCTGCGGAATTGATCATCCGACATATTTTCAATGGACTTGTCACGAGCTGCTTTTGATTTCATGTTGATAGATCTCTGTCTCCTTGTCAAGTTCCCTTGTGGCATAACTTCAGGGGCTTCATCTTCCTCGGGGTTCTTTCGGACTCTCTTTGCCGCACGCTTGCGACCTCCACCCTTCTAACCACTAGCACATGCTCCTAAGAAAGCGATAGGGGGATAGCACAAGGTAAGCAAAAAACTTCAATCAAAAAGATCTGCGAGAAGGAATCAAACTATAACTCAAAGTGTTTCAGACTCCAAGAAGTGGTAGTACCGCTCGGGATCCACGGTAGTACCGCTGTTGCCAGCGGTTCCAGCCATAGCGGTAGTACCGCTGGTGCCAACGGTAGTACCGCTGCTGGTGGATTCGACCATGGCGCCCAAGGCGACTACCGAATCCATCACGAGACTAAAACACGAGCAGTGCTAATATGATTTCATCTACTTAGGAAACACAACTAACTAACCCTAGACTAGGAGATCTCTAGACCCTAGGCATCATCATCTCTCAAGATTTCTCGAGGGAGAGAGATAGGAAGGGTACCGGAGCTCATCGTCGAGGAGGAGGAGTTTGGAGTGGTCCCCGGGCGTTCTCCAGCGAGAGAGGAGTGTTCAAGCACCGGAGAGAGCCCTCCCCGATGGACGGAAGACTTGGCGGCAGCGAGATCCAAAGTGGGGAAGAGATGAGGGAGATAGGGGGGTTGTGAGGGTAACCCCCGTTTCCCAGATCCGTTTTAATCCCCACGAATTTTTACCGCAGCGGTAGTACCGCTCACCTGGCACTACCTGGGACAAGAGGTAGTACCGCTGCGGGGTCTGTGCTGGGCACGAAACCTTGCAACGGTTGTACCGCCTGTAGCCACCGGTAGTACCGTGCTTGGTACTACTGTCAGTTACAGCGGTAGTACCGCTTGTAATTGGTGGTAGTACCGCTAGCCTAGTCTTCATTCCACCAAGGGATCAAAGTGATTGAAATTTTCAGAGAGAAAAAGTCTAAGGGAGGAAGTGTATGGGCTTGGGATTAGAACACAAACTGAGATGGTACTACACACTCCAACTTTTGCAAGAAACACAAAAAAATAAAATAAGGAAAAGAAGGAGTGTAATTCCCAAACCAACACCGACACAAGAAAAACACAAGGGGGAGAGCAACACAAACACAACTACAACACCAAATCAAAAACCAAACTCTTCAAAGGAAGAGGTTGGTGGCCTAAGCCACCATGTAAGAGATTATAGTATGTTACCGTGAAGATATATCTTGGGTACATTGCCAATTCTCGACATTGAAGCTCACAATTCAACATTAGAAAAAGAGAGATCACAATGAATATTGCTTTGGGTGTAATGGGGGAGGGAGAACCCAATGTGTTAGGATAACTCTCCCCCTATATCCATGCCTACACCTAAACCCAAACACGTTTCATCTATAGGGGTGTGTGCAAGATCCTCAAGTCAAACTCCTAGAATCAATGACATTTAGTTCATTCCTCAAGAACATGAATCTTGCATCATCAAGTGGCTTCGTGAATATATCCGCAAGATTATCCTTGGTGGGCACATAAGATAGAGCAATATCCCCTCTTGCCACATGATCTCAGATGAAATGATGGTGAATCTCAATATGCTTCATTCTTGTATGTTGCACGGGGTTGTAGGCGATCTTGATGGCAATTTCATTGTCACACAAAAGAGGCACCTTATCCAAGTGAACGTCATGTTCCTTGAGAGTTTGCCTCATCCATAGCAATTGAGTGCAAGCACTTGCGGCGGCTACATACTCCGCTTCGGCGGTGGAGAGAGATATGCAATTTTGCTTCTTGGAAGACCAACTCACCAAGGACCTACCAAGAAATTGGCAAGCCCCATAAGTGGAATTCCTATCATGTTGATCACCCGCCCAATCGGAATCCTTGTAGCCCTTGAGAGAAAATTGTGCCCCCTTTGGGTACCACAAACCAAATCTTGGGGTACGAACCAAATATCGAAAGATCCTATGGACCGCCATTAAATGGCTTTCCTTAGGGGCCGCTTGATACCTTTCACACACACCTACACTCAAAACGATATAGGGCATAGATGCACAAAGATAAAGCAAAGAACCAATCATAGAACGATACAACTTTTGGTCCACATCTTTACCCTTCAGGTTACGAGATAGATGGCACTTGACTTTCATAGGAGATGGCTTGATCTTTGCATTTTGGAAATTAAACCTCTTGATCATGTCTTGGGTATACTTGGCTTGAGAAATGAAAGTCCCTCTAGCCAATTGCTTGATCTCAAAGCCAAGAAAGAATTTAAGCTCTCCCATCATAGACATCTCGAACCTGTCAGTCATAAGCTTTGAGAACACATTATTGAAATCTTGGTTAGTTGAGCCAAAGATGATATCGTCCACATATGTTGGCATATGAAAAGCTCTCCCTTTACTCTCCTGGTGAAGAGAGTGGGGTCGATCTTCCCAACTTTGAAACCACGGTCATCCAACAACTCTCTAAGGTGCTCATACCAAGCACGTGGTGCTTGTTTGAGACCATAGAGATCCTTTTCGAGTTTGTAGACATGGTTAGGAAAGTTGAGATTCTCGAACCCGGAGGTTTCTTAACATATACCTCCTCTTTTAGTGGGCCATTCAAGAAAGAACTTTTAACATCCATTTGTTGCAATTTGAAATTATGCGAGGATTCATAAGCAAGAAGGATACGGATGGACTCAAGGCGAGCCACGGGAGCATAGGTTTCATCAAAGTCAATGCCTTCAACTTGAGTGTAACCTTGAGCTACCAATCTTGCCTTGTTCCTTATAACAATGCCATGCTCATCTTGCTTGTTCTTGAATATCCACTTAGTGCCAATAACATTGTGGCAATCTTTGGGCTTCTCAGCCAATCTCCAAACCTTGTTACGCTCAAAGTTATTGAGCTCATCATGCATAGCTTCAACCCAATCGGAGTCCTCAAGAGCTTCAAACACTTTCTTTGGTTCCACCATAGATATGTGAGCTTGATGCTCACTAAAATGTGCCAATTGCCTTCTTGTGTATCTTCTAGCTTGAATATCCTCCAAGACCTTGTTGTCTTGGGCATCAATTTGCTTCAAAGATCTTTTTATCCTTATAGCACGACGGGCTTCGATCTCCTCATTATTTGAAGGATGGATCACTTGACCATCTTGATCATTTGGGTCACCGTCTTGACCAACTTGGCCTTGATCATCATCATCATCATCATCATCATCATCAACAATAATATCTTCAACACTAGCTTCAACTTGAGGAGAGGATGAAGAGGATGGTTGATCTTAGCCTTGACCTTGACTAGCATGAATGAAAGTAGTGGTTGCATATTGCGTAGTAACTTGGTCAATAAGAGGAGGGTCTTCAACATGTTCTTGGTTAGGTGTAACACTTGGCTCCTTAGCTTGTTCTTCTATTGTAGAGGAGGGCTCCACTTGAGTAGAGCATAGTCCTTCTCGAGTCGCCATAAGGTGTCCCTCAATGGGGCGGAAAAATCCCACACCCATCCTTCCTATGGCTTCTTGAGGTATTTCAACATCTACATTAGAAACATGAAATTGCGCCACTTGGGAGCCATCATTTTCCTTGAAAACCACACTACAAGATTCTATGAAAATACGTGAGGCTTTGTCAAAGACTCTATAAGTGTGGGATTCGGCACCGTAACCAACAAATATACCCTCAATAGTTTTGGATTGAAATTTAGACAACCTAACACCCTTGATCAAATAAAAGCACTTACACCCGAATACACGGAAGTAGGATACGTTGGGCTTGTTGCCGGTGAGGATATCATATGGAGTCTTGTCCAAGCCTTTGCGAATGTAGAGGCGGTTGGAGGAGTGGCATGCGGTGGATATGGCCTCGGCCATAAATATTGGGGAGAAGTGTACTCCGCCAACATGGTCCTTGCCATATCCAAGAGAGTGTGATTCTTCCTTTCGGCAACACCATTTTGTTGAGGAGTGTAAGTGCCGGAGTATTGATGATGAATGCCTTCTTCACTAAGGAATTCATTCAAAGTGTAGTTCTTGAACTCCGAACCATTATCACTCCTAATAGCCATGATTTGCACATTGTGTTGACGTTGCACTTCATTGGAGAAGTCGATGACGGTTTGTTGAGTTTCACTCTTGCATTTGAAGAAATAAACCCAAGTGTATCTTGAATAATCATCGACAATCACCAAGCAATACTTCTTGCCACCAAGACTTGCCTCGGGCACGGCACCAAAGAGATCAACATGGAAAAGCTCCAAGATCCTCTCTGATGAAATAATAGTCTTGGCCTTGTGAGTCTTATCATGCATCTTTCCTTCAAGACACGACCTATAAACACGATCCTTTGAAAAGGAAACATTTTCTTTTAGTCCTACAATAAGGCCACCTTTGTGAAGACTTTGCAAAATTCTCATGTTGACATGGGATAAGCGGCGATGCCACAACCATGCCACGTCCGCCCTTCCGAAAAGACACATTGTTTGAGAGTTGGTAGACTTCGAAAAGTCCACCACGAACAACTCATTTTCAACATGTCCCACGTAAGCGACGTCAAGAGTCTTGCTCCACAAAAGGACCACAATATGAACATAAAAAAAGACGGAAAAACCCATCTTTCCAAGAGAGCGGACGAAAAGTAAATTGAAACCAAGGGATTCGACAAGCATGACGTTCACGATAGTGATATCGGGAGCAATTACAACCTTGCCAACCCCGGATACCTTAGACGAGGACGAGTCTCCATAAGTGATGGTTGCTTGTATGTCATTTGGGCGCAACTCCGTCACAACTTCTTTGCTTCCGGTCATATGACTAGTGCATTCACTATCAATTATCCATTTAGACCCACCGGAAGCATAGTCCTGCAAGAGATCATTGACTAGAGTTAGGACTCGAGGAGGGTCCCTTCATGTTAGAAACAAGGTTCTTAGGAACCCAAATAGTATAGTCAATGAAACCTTCAATAGGACCAACATATTTAGCTTGCACAACACCATAAAAATCAACATATAAGAAATGGTGTGGATTGTTAGTTCCTGCGGAGGTGCTACGAGTAGTGTTGTCCCTCATGACACTACTACTCGAGGCAACATTGCTTGCTTGTGCGGTTGTGCTACGAGTAGTGTTGTCCCTAATGACAATACCACTCGAAGCACCATTGTTGGTCTTCTTCTTGTTCTTCTTCTTCTTGTTCTTTTTATTGGCAACATAGCCAAGACCTTGCTTGCCCACTTGTGGCCTTGGAGCACTCAATTGTGGTCTAGCAATGACCATATTCGAGCTAGGGGAAACCACTTGTGGGGTAGAGACAACAACCTTCTCAACTTGAGGTCCTTTGCCCTTGAGCCTTGCAAGCTCAACCTTCAACCTAGAATTCTCCTCAAAAATATTTGCATGATCACAAGAAGAAGTAAAGTTGCTAGGGTTGTTAAGTTGATTAAGTTGAGTTTGAATTTGTTCATGCAACTCTTTGAGGGAATAATGTTGACTCTCCAAAGCTTTGTGAGCCTCGGTTAGTTTTTCAAACTCCTCGGTTAGTTTACCATGACCAACCCCAAACTCAACCTGATCCTTTTTAGCCTTTTTATATTTAGCAATAGCAACATCACGCTCCTTAGTGATATTAGAAACAAGTACATTATGAGTTTCTTCAATAGATTCAAGTTCCTCCTCAAGAGAAACTCTACCATCATGCTCTTCCTCAAGAGTCATAGAGAGGGATGCAATTTCATCCGCATCCCTTCTTTCAACCTCACCTTTCTTCTCAAGAGATTCTTGGGCCTCTCCCAATTGGCTCATGAGATGCTCAAAGTACTTATTGGTCTCCCCTTGCATGTTAGACATAAAACGTTCCAAGGAGAGCCTCTCATCTTCTACTCTAAGATTAGCAAGATTTTCTAGTTCAATAGGGGTCTTAGAGTTGGAGGAAGGTGATACCTCCGTGGCCTTAGCCATGAAGCACTTGGCATTTCGTTGAGGATGATTGTCATTGGGGGATTCAAAGAGAGATGAAGATGATGGAGTAGAAGCAATAGCTAGAGCGGCCACTTCATTTGTGGTTTCTTCTTCTTCATCACTCCCGGAATCATACTCCTCTTGAGTCAATAGCACAAACTTGGTGGGAGACTTCTTGTTGAATGGTTTCTTCTTGAAATGAGGTTTCTTGTACTCAACCTTGGACTTGTCCTTGCGAATGAGCTTGCCACTATGGAGTTCTCTATTTTCATGGGGACACTCCGCAATGAAGTGGTGCTTATCTTGGCAATTTAAGCAAGACCTCACTTTTTGAGCCCCATCATTGCCATAGCGAGACTTGGTCTTCTCCTCAACAAACTTCTTTCCCTTGGGAGGATTCCTCCAAAAAGTTTGCACGGTGAGAGCAATGATATCCTTTAGCACGGGATCGTAGTCTTGTTCCTTCAAGGGAGGAAATGCCTCTTCTCCTTCTTCTTCATACTCAACCTCTCTTGACACAACCTTGGCCTTCAAAGCAACTGATGCCCCTTTGTGCATTCCAATGGCCCTAGCACGGTTGTCAAGAGCATTCTTGGTTTGCACTTGATAGGAGCACATTTATTGCATAACTTGAGTTGAGGTCATGGAAGGGAAATCATGTCTTCCTTGAATGCTTTTCAAGTCCGCGGGATCAAATGGCATGAGGGCAATCATGTACTTCCTTTTGATCCAAGCATCATCAATGTACTTGGCACCAACATTAGTGAATGTGGTGGCAAGTGTCTTGAGCCTTCGTTACATGTCTTCATGGTTCTCTCCATCAAGCATATAGAACCCTTCGGCCTCATTGGTCAAGGCATCATATCTATTCTGTTGCATGCTCTCGTTGCCCACAAACATGACGACAAGAGCGTCCCATGTTTCCTTGGCGGTGGAATATTGTTGAAGATGCGGCATATGGTTTGGACCCACGGCTTGTTGAAGAATTGACAAGGCGGTGTAGTTGAGTTGACAATCTACGGCTTCTCTTCTTGTGAGGTTCTTGGGGTCATGAGGCTTGTATCCATCACGAGTGACCCTCCAAAGCTCTATACAAGAAGAGTTCAAGTGATTCTCCATGTAATATTGCCATTCACGAAAAGAATATGCATCAATTTTAGGTGGATCTCTCCTAGGGATTATATGAGGATGAGGGACGGGGGGATCGGGAGAATAATGTCCTTTGACGGAGTGAAATTCACCCTCTCCTTCCGTACCATTCTCGGTGGAGTTTTTGGCGGAAGCAATTTTAGATGGTTCACCATCTAGCCCTTTCTTGGCGCCCTCCGGAGGAACTTCCGGAGGAGTAGAGTCAGCAACCTCCGGTCCTTTGGCTTTGAGGAGTTCCGCCAAGACTTGACGCAACTC
Organism: Alopecurus myosuroides; assembly: GCA_028641055.1. NCBI lineage: Eukaryota > Viridiplantae > Streptophyta > Magnoliopsida > Poales > Poaceae > Alopecurus > Alopecurus myosuroides. The sequence continues at coordinate 70,750,536 of CM054062.1, forward strand.
ATCAAATTTGGTGTCTATGGACGAGGTCAATGAATTTCTCAACTTATTGAGATCATCCATGGACACCCTAGCCACGGAACCTTCAGCGTCTGAATCTTCACCCATACTTAAACTCTTAGGCGGTTAAGCCCGATAGAAGAAACGAGGCTCTGATACCAATTGAAATTAAAGTATAGGCACCTAGAGGGGGGTCAATAGGTGCTACGCCCAATTTTAATTTTTCTTTAACAATTAGGCTTGACACAAAGGTAAATTCTCTATAAGATGCAACTAAGGTGAATTTACCTATATGACAAGGAAAGCACAATAATAATACAAGCAAGAGTAAAGGAGGAAGGGAACGAGGTAACCGATAAGAAGCACACGGAAACACGATGTATTCCCGAGTTCTTCCTTGTTAAGGGAGTATGTCTTGTTGGAGGGGTGTGAGCTCGCCACAAAGGCCTACTCAACGCCACAAAGGCCTCACCCTATTCTCCGATGAACCCCGCCACAAAGGCCTAGTTCACCTTCCACTATCGATCCCCTTTGAGGCGGGAATCGAGTCCTTTACAAACAACTTGGGGCACACACCCACAACCAAATTGGGGGCTCCCAACAATCCTTGAATAACCAACAAGTAGCAAGATTCCTAGGTTCTCCACAAGAGGAAACCCTAGGCTAGATCCCTCTAGCTAGAGAGGGGGAAATGAAGAACGAGTCGGTGAAGATGTAGATCCGGGTCTTCTCCTTCAATCCTCCAAGTATCAACGAGTTTGGGTGGAGGGATTGAGAGAGATCTAACTTTGGAGGCTCAATAAATGCTTGACTTTAATGCTGGAGCGAGCAACCTCTTGGGGAAGAAGGGGATGGGGTATTTATAGCCCCCTCCCTAAACTAGCTGTTTGACCCTTTTTCGTGCCTAGCGGTACTACCGCTGGTCCCAGCGGTACTACCGCTACCTGGTAACAAGAGCGGTACTTGGGAGTCCCAGTCGCAGGGCGCGGGCGGTATCACTGCCAAAGTACCGTGGTACTCCAGCAGCGGTACTACCGCGAGTGCACACCGGTACTACCGCTGGCCACAATCTTCGAATTAAATCGAAGTGGCTGGCGGTAGTACTAGGGCACTACCGCCCTAGTACCATAAACGTTACCGTGAGAAAATCCTATCCAACGGTACAAAAGCCGGTACTAAGGGCGGTACTACCGCTTCTTGTAGGTAGCGGTACTACCGCTCGCCAGTAGCGGTACTACCGTTGAGCAAGGTTTTGCTCAAGATAAATATGAGTACAGCGGTACTACCGAGCCAGTACCGCTTCAGTACCGCTGGAGACAGTACGCAATTTTATCCTGGCGGTACTGGGCGCGGTACTACCGCTGGACTGTATCCATCTTGGTGGCTTTGTCTTGGAATTCTCTTCACCTTCTTGGCGTCTAGTTGATATAACCTGAAATACTTGACACACTGTTAGATGCTTAGTGGTGTTGTTATCAACTTCAAAACCTTAAGAGAGATCAAAGATGCAAATGCACTTTCAATTACTTCTCAAATAAAACAAGGAAAATAACCACGGTATGATGGTGCGCATTATGGATCCCTAGGGCCTACCTGGCAGCCCCCAAAAATTGGGTTCGGCCATGGGGGCAATCCTGCCCCCCTTCGGCACTCCCCCCCTTCTCTGTTTTTGCTCGAAACTCTTCCTTAACCCGTTGACCCCTATAATCATCAACCTTATCTAAAGATGTAAGAAACATATTCCCGAAATCCCAGGACATCTCATGACCCCCGTAATATCTCTGAACATCAAGTCTATCACGCCGAAACCATCCAGCTGATACCCGCCCTTTCTCCGGACCATCCAATGTGAACAAATGACTTTTAAACCTTAAGTGTGTGACACCTACATGTTTGGTAACAACTACACATGATTAGGAAACCAATTTCCCAATCAATAATCAACATCGGGACCATGGACGTCCATATTGATTCATACGAGTTATTAAGTGAGTTCTCATTACTTCGCGATACTAATCAATACCTCAAGATGAGATGAATGATATGACCATTATTAAACTCTTTAATCACCTTATCACATTGTCCTCGATATCCGATATGATTCCTTCTACTCGTTAACGTGTTATAATATCACCACGAGTAGTATCATGCCTTTTCTATGCAGATTTATTAACTCATACCATTACACCAAGTAGATCATGTATATATATCTCTATTGTATAAAGGAGTAATTCCCAGTCTTGAACTATAACGATGAAATATACTCTTTCGAGAACACCCAGTAATAGCCTGTTTGATCACCAAATTTACGGTGTCATACTTGAATACACCAAAGTGAACTTTCCGGTGAATATCATCGTATATTCTCATGGTCAAAGGAAGCAAACAAATTACCATGTTGTGACAATAATATTTATAGCAATGTGATGACTGACGTCGGTAAACACCAAGTGCAAGGTGTGAAGAGTACAGCAACAAGTTTTCCCTCAGAACAGAAACCAAGGTTGAATCGACCAGTAGGAGGAAGAAGAACTTCTGAAGGTTGATGCAGCTGAGATGATAGGGCGCACTACCGGTTCAGCAGCAACATGGAACCTACACAACACAATCAAATCACTTTTCCCCAACGTAGCAGTGAGGTTGTCAATCTCACCGGTTTTGCTGATAACAAAGAGGTTAAATGTATGGTGGGGAAAACAATATGAAAACGGTATGAAAGGAGTGGAAGCAGTGTGAAAACAGTAGAAGTAGTGTGTGTATTATTAGTATGAGAAAATGGAACGGTGTCCACAGTTCACTAGTGGTGTCTCTCCGTGAAAGATAAATAACATGTGTGGTGAACAAATTACAGCTGGGCAATTGACAGAAATGAAGGTTGCACCGTAGTGCATATGCAAGACATAAAGATTACTATGTGATTCATGCGGACATTACAAAACAATACATAGACCGTCATCCAACTGCATCTATGACTAATAATCCACCCTCCGAATATCCTCCAAACAAACTTTGGGTATTAAGTTGCAAGCAACAGATTATCGCAGTAAGCAAAGTGTGTAATGTAAATAATCTAAACTAAGTTTTCTCCCTAATGGCAACAACACATCCTCCATCCGTCACGTTTTTTTCACTCGAGCATAGATGCAAAGGAGGCATGAACCCACTATCGAGCATAAATACTCCCTCTTGGAGTTACTAGCATCTACTTGGCTAGAGAATCTACTAATAACAGAGAGCATGCATGATCATAAATAACATATGCATGAAGATAACATGATATATTGATAATGAGAAGACATAGCATTCAACATCATCAGATCCCAGCAAACACAACATGTAGCATTACATAAAGATGATCTTGATCATGTAGGGAAGCTCACGAGATCTAAACAAGAGGTACAAAGTGGAGAACACAACCATCTAGATACTGCTATGGACCCGTAGTGATGAGGACATCCCTAGCTCTTCACCAACACACAAACATGATAATGTTGCTACACAAGATAACACTAATGGAGTGGTACTTGGACCTATGACAAGATCAAGAACCAAGTTATTAGAACAACAGGTGAACTCACTCTTAATAGAATTTGATGTTTGTTCTCATGAGAATTTTATACTGCCTAAATCTATGCATTTATGTATGATCAGGGTTGTTGATAACACAAACATGAATGGAGAGGAGCATCAAGAGGAGCTGGAAAACAACAAGAACAACCTGGAAAACAAGAAGTACATGCTGGAAAACAAGAAGGAGCAGCTGGAAAACAGAAGCCACAAGCTGGAAAACAAGGGAGAAATGGATGGAAAACATCAGGGGGCGCACCAGACTTTGTGGATGCGCCATAGAAAAAGTTCTAGTAGTTTAGGAGAAGTTGACCTGCGAGTCCTTATTTCATAGGACTCTTATTTAAATTTCAGATTGTAATAATAGGGGGGATAGATTCCCACCCAAACACAAGTAGGGGGTGCACACCACCTCTTTGGCCGCACCCCTACCTCTCATAAATAGCTCGCATTGCGTCCCAAATAGGTTAGACTATGTTTTAGATAATTTCCCTTACACCTCAGTTTGTATTGCTTGTTTAAGCTTTCATTTTGAAGGAAACATCCGTTGCAAATTCTACGTGTTATCATCTATTCCATTGGGAATTAGAAGGTACATGACCACTTGTAGTCGGTTGATTACTTGTGCAAGAGTGTGTAGTTGAGAATATCCACAGGGATTGAAGGTTGTTTCAGTGGCAATCAGGAATCTTCCAGGAGAGATCTCAGTGAATCACTAGTTATCAATTTGATTTGTGTTGCTCTTTGAGAAGATCGGGCCACCCCTTATCATCTTGGTATCAAATTTCCAGGTTGCCTCTTTGAGCAATTTCGTTTTCACTAGTTTTTAGATTGTTTTCTTCCTATCCATAAAAAGCCACACAAAAAGAGAGATCGGAGAGTTTTGCATCGACTAGATCAACACCAATTTGCTTCTTCTTTTGCTGTTTTCTGTTGATTTTGTGTCCCTGTTTTGTTTTTGTGTCTTTGTGTTTCTAGGTTTAGGGTTCTAGTTCTTCTTTTTCGAATTCTATCTTGTTTCAATTCGGATCATTACCAGAAAAAGCCACACAAAAAATATCTTGCAGTTGCAAGAACATTGGAGATTGGATCTATTGCTCTCGGGAAAACAACCATAGCCCTTCCAAAATTTTCTTGTTGGCATTGTTTCCTAAGCAAGATCTATTTCTATTCCGAGATCTACAAGAAGTGCTACGTGTGCACATTGTTTATACCGTGGAGAAGGACATATTTGCAATTTTTCTTGGTGTGGAGATTGTTCCTAGTTGGTTCGGTTCTCATCTAACCAGCCACGAAAAAACTTCATCAAATTCCATACGGAATTCTACTCCTAATCGGATCCGAGTTGGACTCCTGCCGGGCAGCATTTTGGCCAAAGTTCTGCCGCACCCCCAAGGTTTCATACAAACAGCAATACACCATCCTTGCCCGGCACAAAAACAGAAGAATTCCTGCCGTGAGAACAAGTGCTGCCGTGGTCAAATATTTTGGTTGTTTTCTTAGATTTTATTTTGTTTTCTCAGTGTTCTTTAGGATTTCCTTGCTACTCTTTGTGAACTATAGCCAAGGCCATTCTACATCAAAAATACTAGGAACTTTCCTATAAGACTGGCATATTTTGTGCTCATCAGTCTGCTCAATTGATTTTTACATTGTGTTGTTTTTCTAAAAAAAATTGGCCCATAAGAGTGAAAAAATATCAAAGAGAAAAAACAGAAAAATCAAAGAGAAAAAGAGGCCTGAAAAGTATTGATCATTGCCACAAGTTTGGAGTTGTTTTAAGGCTATTTGCACAACTATTTTGAGCAATATTGTGCCTGATTTACATTGAGCTTTTGCTAGTGTCTTTCCAGTGCTTGCAACAAATTCTACCATATAGTTGCTCGCTAGATTTGTCTCTGAAAGAGTGTGTGTTTCCTGGTAATTTTTTTATATCACATTGGACAGTTATTTGGAGTTGCTTTTTGGTGTTGTTAGGTATCCCAACCAAGCCCCACCATATATCCTGATTATTGTCTTGTGATAACTGAGATCCCTGATATTTCTTCTCACACTTGGTACATATAGTTGCCACTATTTGTTGGTGAAGTATTTTTTCTATTCACTCTGGAGAAGTGAGATACACCATTATCTTGCTGGATTGAGTGACTTGAGAGAAACAAACACCCACCTATACTTGTTTTGTTTTCACTAACATAATGGATTCTGCTAGTTCTGCTGATGTGCGGGCAAAGAAGAAACCAGAGGATTTGGTGCAATGGAATGAGTATGAGGCACTAAGAGATACCATGTACAAGAGAATAGCTACAAAACTAGAGAAAAATGATGATGCATTGAGGCAAGACCTAAACAGTCTAGATCTGAAGATAGAAGCTGCTGCTACTCAAGAATCTGTGACAAATTTAACAAGACAGATTGCTCATCTAGCTACTCTAGTTCAACAAAGAGCTCCTAATGTTGGTGCACACCTGCATGATGAGAATGATCTTGATAATGGCCAAGGCAATGCTGGCATATGGCCGTGGAGGAAATGCTTTTGCTAAAAGAGTTCAAGCCCCAGAAAACAATAGGGAAGATGATGGTTTGGGGAAACCTAAATTTTCTATCCCTCCTTTCACATTTGATCATGACGATGTGGAAGAATATTTGTTATGGGAGCTAAAAATTGAGAAACTATGGAGATAGCATGATTACACTAAGGACAGAAAAATAAAACTTCCATCTTCTGGGTTTGATGGCTATGCTCTTTTGTGGTGGGATAATATCACCCAATTGAGGGCAGAAGTCTGTGATCCAGAAATTTTTACATGGAGAACAATTAAACAAGTAATGAGGGACAGATTTGAACCCAAGAATTACATTAGAACACTATATGATAAACTCCAACAGTTAAATCAAGGCTCATTGTCAGTTGATGCTTACTATAGGGAGATGGGGCTGATTCTCCAAAGAGCTCGAGTTTGAGAAGAGCCAGAACACACTATGCAACGTTTTCTCTCCGGGTTGCAATTAAAAATAAAGAGCATTGCGAGGCATCTCCAATATAATGACATGAATGAGTTGTTCCATCATGCTAGAGAAGCTGAAGCACAATTGGCCGAGGAGGCTAAGCTGAGTGCTAGAAGGAGTTTCGCTCCTAGAAATTCTTCTTTTTCATCACCATCACCACAAGGGTCTCATGGGAAGGACATCATTCTAAGGCCTATGACACCACAACAAATTGTAAATGAATCTCGTGAAGAAAAACAGAAGTGAATTTAGAAACTTATAGTTAGAGAGATGAGATGAGAGGAAACAAAAATACTATGAGTGATAATAGAAAAGACAAGCTGAGTGGTAAAAATAAAAGCGAGGGAGTGATCCTATTATGCATGTTAGCCACCACAGATGACTTGAGAGAGTTCAGTGAGGATCCTAGTTTAGTACCTATATTACTCATGCACAAGGGAGAAATTTTGGTTTCTAACGACATGACCCCTCTCTCTATTGGTGTTTCTAATGTGTTGCGAGAATTTGATGATGTGTTTCAAGAGGAGGTACCATCAGGGTTGCCACCATTGCGTGGCATAGAACACCAAATTGACTTGATACCTGGAGGCACATTAACAAACCGAGCCCCTTACAGGACTAATCCCCAGGAGACGAAGGAAATTCAGAAACAAGTACAAGATCTCCTTGATAAAGAGTATATTCGCATCAGTCTTAGCCCTTGTGTTGTTCCTGTGATTTTGGCTCCTAAGAAAGATGGTACATGGCGCATGTGCGTAGATTGTAGAGCAATAAACAACATCACTATTCGTTATCGTCATCCTATTCAAAGATTGGAAGATATGCTAGATGAATTAAGTGGTGTTGATGTTTTCTCTAAGATTGATTTGTGTAGTGGTTATCATCAAATTAGGATGAATGAGGGGGATGAGTGGAAAACATCCTTTAAGACAAAATTTGGTTTATATGAATGGTTAGTGATGCCTTTTGGTTTAACCAATGCACATAGTACTTTCATGAGACTTATGAACCATTTTTTCAGAAACTTTATTGGCAAATTTGTGGTAGCCTATTTTGATGATATTCTCATATATAACCACAATGAATCTGATCATATTGATCATATTAGACAAGTTTTGCATGTGCTAAGAGAAAAAAAATTTGGTAATCTTGAGAAGTGCACTTTTTGCAAAGATAAGGTCATATTTCTGGGATATGTTGTTTCTAAACATGGGATTGAGGTAGATGATTTGAAAATAGAAGCTATAAGAAATTGGCCTACCCCCATGAATGTGAGTCAAGTGCGTAGTTTTAATGGTCTTGCTGGTTTTTGTAGAAGATTTGTTAGAGATTTTAGTACCATTGCTGCACCTTCGAATGATTTGAATAAGAAATGAGTTGATTTCGAATGGGGTGTTGCTCAAGACATGGCATTTGATGAGCTGAAAAATAAATTGATTTCTGCACCATTGTTGATGCTCCCAAATTTCAATAAACAATTTGAGATTGAATGTGATGCCAGTGGCATTGGAATTGGAGGAGTACTTATGCAAGAAAAGAAACCTATTGATTATTTTTTCTGAGAAATTGCATGGTGCACAATTGAATTATTATGTCTATGATAAAGAGTTGTATGTGCTTGTTAGAGTTCTTGAGGTTTGGAAATATTATTTGTGGCCAAAAGAATTTATCATACATTCTGATCATGAGG